>JALMGA010000014.1:20506248-20737363 GCA_023333525.1 Aspidoscelis tigris stejnegeri
CACAGAAGCTTAAAAACTGTTTATGTGGAGGGGGGGTCCTCTTGGGGGGGTCTGGAAATTCACACACAGCTGAGCAGGTGTTGAACTTTCCACCCGGCCCCAAGGATTGGGGCAAGGATTGGGGATGCAGAAACAGGTATCACCAGCCTTGGGTAGAGCAGGCATCTACCTTCGCCAGGTAGAGCAGGTGTGACTGTGTACAGCAGGACTGCAAGGTTTGGGCTACCTGTTCTAGGGATGGACAGAAGAAATTCTGAAGAAATGCAGAATTAGGTGGGCTAAAGGTGAAAACGAGTGAGGAAATTAATAATAACAATAACAACAACAACAACAATAATAATCCCCCCGATGGGTGTGGCCTTGTCGTGGCGGTGGGGCTTGAGTGCTCCAATGAAGCTGAGAGCTGGGCTGGCGGTAGTGCAAACTACTGGAAGGTTCAACCATGCCAGAGAGGTCGAAGCAGAGGAGCCAGACTAAGTGCACCCAACCCATTTATCACAATGGAAACACAAACAAAAAAGAAGTCTATACTGGCTCGGTCATCGCCCAGGATAAAAAGGACCGCGGTGGTTGCTGAGGAACCTGGGCAACCATCGACAAATGGGCTACAGGAACAAAATCCACAAACAAGGAAGCGGCAGAAATTCTCAAGGCCAGAGAATCATGTAGTCATGAAGTGCTACTACAAATCAGAACCTGGAAAACGAGGCTATCAAAAACGGATGCACCAGCTATGGAAACAAGAATACCCAGACTCAGAGATAACAGAACTGCGGCTAGCTGATCAGAGAAGATTCATAAGCGGGACTAAAGTGTTCAGTGAAGCTGAACTCGAAGCACCACAGCCTATTGTGGCAGCAACAGAAGCTCCAACAAGACCAGGAGTCACTGATCAACTAGAACCTGATGAAAATCTGGAAATTCTGCAAGAAGAGGAAGAACAGCAGCATGAAGTCATGGATGAAATACCTGGCACATTGTCTCAAAGACAGCAGGAACTGAAGGACAGAACAATGGCTCATACAGCATCAAGTACAGAGCGAAAGCGACTGCCAACCCTAAAAACTATAGGCAGAAAACGACTTGTCCCACTGATGAATGACATCAACTCTGCCCTTGTAACTGTTCAGGTAGCAACAATCGAAGAACTGAACCAGCTCGCCTACAGTACAGCTGTGACAGTAACAGAAGAACTAGGGTTACTGCAGCCAAAACCAACTAGAAAATCAACTGGAAAGCCCAAGTGGAAAGTCCGACTGGAACTAAAAATGAAAAGCCTGAGATCAGATGCCAGCAACCTAAAAAACATGAAGAAGAAGAAACTGAACAACGAGAAGACTAAAGAACATCTGATCAATACATCTGGCTGAATACAAGGAAAATTGACGAAGCTTTGGAAATCGTGAAACAGCAGATAACAGCTACAGCCAGGAAAATCGAAAGATATGAAGCAAGAATCATCCAGTACAGGCAGAACCAAATGTTCCAGTACAGGCAGAACCAAATGTTCCAGTACAGGCAGAACCAAATGTTCCAGTCTAATCAGAGGCAGTTCTACCAGAGCCTGCATGAGCAAGTAGACAAGAAAATTGAAAAGCCAGAGAAAGAAGCAACAACCAACTTCTGGAAAGATCTCTGGGAGGCTGAAAAAGAATACAACAAAACTGCTGGGTGGATAAAGGATTTCGAGAAGAAATTCTCCAAGAACAAAATGCAGCAGCTGGAAATAACACCTGAAATGGTCACGAAAAGAGTGAAGAAAGCGAAGAACTGGACATCCCCCGGCACTGATCAGTTGCATGGCTTCTGGCTCAAATACCTGACCAGCCTGCATGCAAAAATGGCCGAACTGTTCAATGAAATGCTGCAAACAGGAAGCATCAGTGAATGGCTAATAACTGGCAAAACATACTTAATACAGAAAGATGCAGCCAAAGGAGCCACACCAGGAAACTACAGGCTGATAACTTGTCTACCTACTATGCTCAAGCTGCTGAGAGGCATAATAGCAGACAGGATTCAAGACTACCTCGAAGACAACAACATCATGCCAGTAGAGGAAAAAGGAAACAAACGGAGAAGCAGGGGCACAAAAGACCAGCTACTGATTGACAAAATGATTCTGGAGAACTGCAAAAGCAGAAAAACAACCCTGCATATGACTTGGATCGACGATAAAAAAGCTTTTGATTCCCTGCCACATGGCTGGATCACAAAGTGCCTGGAAACCAATGGGATCAGTCAGAACATCACAAAATTTATAGAAAGTGCGATGAAACGCTGGAAGACTGAGCTTTTTGTCGGAAATGAAAGCTACGGACTGATCAACATCAAAAGGGGCATCTTCCAGGGGGATTCATTGTCCCCACTGCTTTTCATCATCGCTATGATCCCACTGTCACTCATCCTACAGAAAACAAACCTGGGCTATCAAACTGCCAGGAATTCACAAAAAATTTCACATCTGCTGTACATAGATGACTTGAAGCTTTATGGAAAATCTCAAATCGAGATCCAGTCACTGACCAACACAGTGCGAATATTCAGCAGTGACATCAGTATGGAGTTTGGCCTGGACAAATGCACCACAGTGGCATTGAAGAAGGGGAAGATTACTGAAAGTGAAGGCATTGAAATGCCAAATGGTCAAGCCATCAGGTCCCACCAGCCAGAAGCCTACAAATACCTTGGCATCTTGCAACTGGATAAAATTAAGCATGGCCACGTGAAATCTGTGGTCAGCAAAGAGTACATCCAAAGGACTAGAAAAATCTTGAAAAGTAAATTGAATGGCAGTAACACCATTAAGGCCATAAACACCTGGGCCATACCAGTCATTATATACACTGCGGGAATTGTGAACTGGACTCAGTTGGAATTGGACAACTTAGACAGAAAAACCAGAAAACTGATGACGATCCACCATGCACTACATCCTCGTAGTGATGTCAACAGGCTGTACCTGCCCAGGAAAGCAGGCGGTAGAGGACTTTTGCAAGTGAAGCAAACAGTGGAAGAAGAGAAGCATGCATTAGCAGATTACGTGGCAGAAAGCAAAGAATCAGCTTTGATTGAAGTCAACAACCAGAAGCTTCTCAAGGTGCAGCAAACCAAGAACCAGTACCGGAAAACTGCAATTCAATGCCGAATGGACAGCTGGCACAATAAAGCACTGCATGGACAGTTCCTGGAGAAGATCGAAGGCAAAGTGGACATGGAAAAGACTTGGTCTTGGCTTACGAATGGAACATTGAAAAAGGAAACAGAAGGACTGATTCTTGCTGCACAAGAACAAGCAATAAGAACAAATGCCATCAAAGCCAGAATTGAAAAATCAGGAGAAGATCCAAAGTGCCGACTCTGCAAAGAAGTGGATGAAACAATCGACCATATACTCAGCTGCTGCAAGAAGATCGCACAAACTGATTACAAGCAGAGACACAATGCTGTAGCACAAATGATCCACTGGAACTTGTGCCAAAAGTATCATCTGCTGGTGGCAAAGAACTGGTGGGATCACAAGCCAGAAAAAGTTGCTGAAAATGAACAGGCAAAACTACTTTGGGTCTTCAGACTGACAGAAAACTGGAGCATAACACCCCTGATATTACAATTGTTGAGAAAGAAAAGGTGTGGATCATCGACGTTGCTATTCCAGGTGACAGCAGAATTGAGGAGAAACAGTTGGAGAAGCTCACCTGATATGAAGACCTGAGAACTGAACTTCAGCAACTCTGGCGAAAACCAGTGAAAGTGGTCCCAGTCATCCTCGGCACACTGGGCGCGGTGCCCAAAGATCTCAGCGGGCACCTAAAAACCATTGGCATTGACAAGATATCCATCTGCCAACTACAAAAAGCCACTTTACTGGGGTCTGCTCGCATAATTCGCCGATACATCACGCAGTCCTAGGTGCTTGGGAAGTGCCCGACTGGTGATATAATACGAAATCCAGCATAGTGATCTCGTTTGCTGTGTGTAACTGCTGCTTTTACATCATCATCATCATCATAATGAAGAAGAAGAGTTGGCTACCCACTTTTCTCACCCCTAAGGGAACCCAAAGCGCCTGACAAACCACCTGTTCTCACCCATTTAAAGGGACTCAAAGCTGATGACAAAATTTCTGTTTTTCTTCCCACAACAGACACCCTGTGAGAGCTCAGAAAGCGAGCTGTGACTAGCCCAAGGTCATCCAGCTGGCTTGATGTAGGAGTGCAGAATCAAACCCAGTATTCCCCGATGAGTTCAGCTCCCTAACCACTAGACCAAACTAGTTGCAGACAAGTTTTCTGAGCATATTAACTGAAGGTGCCTGGAGCACTTCAAGAAGGAGACAGTTCCACAGTCTGGGGGCCACCACGGAGAAGGAGGACGGGTAGGAGGTACAAACGATGGGCCAGCCTTCCATCCTGCACTGGACTTGATGACCTCGGAGGTCCCTTCCAGCTCTAGGATTCTGATGGCCGCAGAGGTTTCTAGGGCAGGGAGCCAGAAGCTGGTCAGAGGCAAGATGCTGGCAGATGGTTGGAGGAGGAGGAGGAAAAGAGGATGCTCAGGGCAGAGATTTGTGCTCCTTGGCCGCATTCTGCACCTGCTTAGAACATGCGCAGCTTTCTGAGCCTTGCGCTTCAACCTGCACGCTCCTAAATCTGCTTGCAAAATGAAAATTTATAGCTTCAAGCACGCAGCCCATCCTTGGAATTTTCCGGCTACGTGTCCATCTCTTTATTGACAGAACGCCGGAAAAGTTGCCGCTGTTTTTTCTCCGATCTTTCCTCCTCCAGCTCAAGAGGCACAACTGAGGGGGTTTTGGGGAACCCCAAAATTAGAAATCCTGACCTTCAGGGGACTGCTGAAATGCAGAGCTGCAACAGAGTGTTGCAGCGTAAAGTGGGAGAATGTTTCAGGGTGCAAGACTTCTATTCATCTTCCTGTCTGCCCTCCCCAACTGAGCAAACACTTTCCTCACAGGTTACTTCCTGGTGTGTGTGTGTGTGCATGTTTGCTTTTTCTTTCTCAGTTTGAGAAAAGCACCACAAACTGATACCAGATTCCATGGACGGAGACCACAACTCTCTAGAAACAGGTTCCCCCTACCTTTTGGTCTTAGGGAGCCAAACTCTTATCTGGGAATATGGGGTTCGATTCCACCCTCCTCCATGAAGCTAGCTGGGTGACCTTGGGCTAGTCACAGCTCTCTTCTGAGCTCTCACAGCCCCACCTACCTCACAGGGTGCCTGTTGTGGGGAGAAGAACAGAAGGTTTGTCAGCACTTTGAGTCCCCTTAGATGGGTGAGAAAAGTGAGGTAGAATAGCCAACTTTTCTTCTTCCTCCAGAAAGCAACATGGGGTGATCTTCGGCGAGTCACAGCTCTCTTCTGAGCTTTCACAGCCCCAACTCTTCTTCTTCTTTCTGGCATCCCGTGGGTGGAAACTTTGCAAGAACCAGGCCAATAGTTTGCTTGGTTTGGCTGCAGGCATTGAAAACAGGTGGGATACAAAACTACCCCAATGTCCAGCAATGGCAAAATCTTTTTGCCCACGTTGATGCGAGTTAAGTATCTAATTCTAGTTCTAGTTAAGAGGCGGCTGCAGATGTGATGCCCAGTGTTTCCCTGTTAACCATGAAACTGGTCTTTAGTTACTAAAACGGTTGGAGTGATCACCCCACAACAGTGGCCCAACTTCTATGCAACCCCACAGGATCACAGTGCCTAATGGTTACAGTGGCCCTGAACGGAGCCACCACCAATGAGGAAGCAAAGCAAAACTTTCCCAGGTATTTTCCAGGTGTTTCATCTCCTCCTCTTTTTGCTGAGCAAACAGTGTTTCATTACCATAAGAAGGTGAAAAGTGGCATTTAATTTTCCCCTCCATTTCTGCAGTTCAGTGCTGGGTTAGGATCTTTCCTTGGTGAGGAGTGAATGCGGAATTCTGCATGTCCAAGCAAGGAAGACTGAGCTGCGGGGGACGACGACAAGGCAGCCCCTCCTGTCTGCATCTAAGGTACTTCGGCCTGGAAATTCCCCCCTCCAATACCAGGTGCTCCCTACACCCAAAGCAAGAGAGCCTGGCGGCCACCCAGCTGAAATGTGAAGAGCCCACTTTTGCTGCCTGGGGGGGCTGGGGGGAGGAGCCAAAGAGATGCCTTGGCAGTTCTTGAAATGCATCTAAGTGGATCACCCTCTCTAACAGCCCCCCCTTCAAGACTTTCTGGGAAAGGGAAGCGCCATCTTAACCTTTTGCAGCTCACTTTCCAAAGAGGCTGACAAACCTTCTGTTCTCAACCTTAAGGGGACTCAAAGCGGCTGACCAACCTTCTTTTCTTCTCCCCACAACAGAACACCCTGTGAGGCAGGTGGAGCTGTGAGAGCTCAGAAAGAGAGCTGTGACCACTAGCCCAAGGCTCCATAGAGGAAGAAGAAGAGGAGGAGTCCACTTTTCTCACCCTTAAGGGGATTCAAAGCTCCTGACAAACCTTTTGTTTCTTCCTAAAAAACACTTTACTATTGCTGGAAAACCCATTGCTGGCTTTCCAGCAATGCTGCTGTTTAGGCAAGGAACTTACCTTCTGGTTGGAACCACTGCCATGCCCAACGTGGACGCACAGAAACCAAAACAGGCACCCACATGCGCAGAAATGAGGGGAAGCACATCTGGATGCCTGGAAGAGCACATAATTTAAAACACACAAAGACAGCAACAGCTGTGGTGCGACCACAAGCTGAAGGGCAGGAGAATTAGGACAGACAGGGGGAAGGATTTTTCACCCAGAGGGCCATTGGTCTGTGGAATTTGGTGCCAGGAGAGGCGTTGCCAGGAACCGGCCAGGACAGATTTAGGAAAGGTGTAGAGAAATTCATGAAGGACAGGGGCATCGATGGCTCCTAGAATGGATGCCCAGGTACCACCTCCAGGCTGGAGAGGCAGGCAGGAGGCCTCTAAGGGCCATTTGCAGGGAGTGGAGAGCAGGTGAAGGTTTTGCCTTCATCTTCAGCTTGAGATGCCCAGAAGCAACTGGTGGGCCACCAGGTGAGACTAGATGGGCTGTGGCCTGATCCTGCAGGGCTCCTCTTAGATCCTCAAAGTTTTCTTTTACTGTCCCAGTCCTGCAGATTTAAGAAGGCCAGCGGGATTGTGAGCCAGTCTGGTCTAGTGGTTAGGGAGCAGGACTCTTATCTGGAAACACCTGATTCAATTCTGCCCTCCCCCATGAAGCCAGCTGGGTGACCTTGGGCTAGTCACAGCTCTCTTTCTGAGCTCTCACAGCCCCACCTGCCGCACAGGGTGTTCTGTTGTGGGGAGAAGAACAGAAGGTTTGTCAGCTGCTTTGAGTCCCCTTAAATGGGTGAGAAAAGCAGGTATAACAGCCAACTCTTCTTCTTGTTGGGCAGCTGCATTCTGCGTTCTGCTTGCACCCCCTCTCTGCTTTCTGTTGCCTTCTTCCCCTTCTCTGGCTCTTGCCTTGCAACCTGTGGGGCACTGGTTAAGGAGCTCTTGGCAGCTGAAAAGGAACCTGATTGTCTTGTCAACAGGTGGGGCTACCCCCAGAAAGGCTTCGCGTACCCCAGATTCCTTGCACCAGGGACCATGGAGCAGCCAGCCCAGTTTGGCAAAGTTCTTTTCTTTTAATTCTCCCCCCTCCCAAAAAAAAACCTTGTTCCATCATCCGTCCCCCATCCAGCAAGCTGTTCCTTTATTTGCCTGGCCACATTCCACCCTTCAGCCCTCCTTTCTTAACCCTCCAAGTACCCATTGCTTTTTTTAAAACAAGGGGAGGCAAGAAAAGAGTTAAGCGAGAAGGAAGTTAATAAATTACCCTCAATCTGCTGCTGAGCAAAGTCTTCAGGTGGGAAAGAGGCACCAAGTTCTCTGCATTTCAAGCCTCTTTTGAAAAAATAATTCCCACTGAGGCTTTTAAAAGGGGTGCAGAACCAGCAGCTGAAAGGAAAGGCTGTTGCTGCTCTGAGACGCCACACAAGCCTGTGCAGGTCCTCAACCCCACACTCAGACTTTCCTTTTTATACAAACGTCATCCCAGGAAGAACCAAGAGGAGGATTGAGTCTAGATCACAAAAAGTAATTATTCCTCCTTACTCTGCCTTGATCAGACTTCATCTAGAGTCCTGTGTCCAGTTCTGGGCCCCCCAATTAAAAAGGGACATTGACAAACTAGAGCAAGTCCAAAGGAGGGTGACCAAAGTGGTTAACGGTCTGGAAAGCATCTCCTACAAGGAAAGGTTGAAGGATCTAGAATGTTCAGCCTGCAGAAGAGAAGACTGAGAGGAGACATGATAGGCGGTCTTCAGATATCTGAAGGGCTGTCACAGTGCAGAGGGATCGTCCCTATTCTCACTTGCACAAAATGGGAGGACTGGAAACCAATGGGATGATGTTTAATAGGGACAAATGCAAAGTCCTACATCTTGGTAAGAAAAATGGTAAAAATGAATACAGAATGGGAGGAATTAGGCTGAGTAGCAGCACAAGCGAAAAGGATCTGGGTGTCCTGGTTGGTCACAGGATGAACATGAACCAGCAACATGATGCAGCTGCAAAAAAGGCAAACACCATCCTAGGATGCATCAAGAGGAGCATTGAGCCTAGATCATGAGAAGGAATAATTCCTCTTCACTCTGCCTTAGTCAGACCTCATCTAGAGTCCTGTGTCCAATTCTGGGCACCCCAGTTCAAAAAGGACATTGATAAACTAGAACAAGTCCAAAGGAGGGCTACCAAAATGATTAGTGGTCTGGAAAGCATGTCCTATGAGGAACGGTTGAAGGATCTAGGAATGTTTAGCCTACTGAGAGGAGACATGGTGGTGATCTTCAAATCTCTGAAGGGCCATCACAGTGCAGAGGGATTGTCCCTATTCTCACTTGCACAAGATGGGAGGACTGGAAACAACGGAATGCAGATTAAATATTAGGAAAAACCTCCTGACAGTGAGTGGAAGAGGTTGCCATGGGAGGTGGTGGGTTCTTCTTCACTGGAGGTCTTGAAGCAGAGGTTGGACCTACATCTGTCTGGGATGGTTTAGGAGATCCTGCATTAAGCAGGGGGTTGGACTGAATGACCCTGGAGGTCCCTTCCAACTCTGTGATTCTATGATTTTATGTTTCAAAGTTTTGCTAAGTTCTTTTTTTCTCAAAGTGGAAGCCAAGGCAACTTGATTCTTGTGCAGTCAAAGAAGCACTTTGGGTTTAGTTGGAAAGAAGAGGGCAGGCAAAGAGATAGGGACAGGTTTCCACCCAAAGATAGAAGCAGACCTTGCCAGTTTGGTCTTGTGGCAGACTCATATCTCATAGTCCCTGGGTTTGATTCTGCACTCTTTCATGAAGCCAGCTGGGTGGCCTTGGGCTAGTCACAGCTCTCTTTCTGACTGCTCACAGTCCCACCTACTTCACAGGGTATCTGTTCTGGGGAGAAGAACAGGTTTGTCAGCCACTATGAGTACCCTTAAGGGTGAGAAAAGCGGGATAGAAAAGCCAGCTCTTTTTCTCTTTCCTACACAAAGCCAGCTGGGTGTCCTTTAGCTAGTCACAGCTCTCTTTCTGAGCTCTCACAGGCCCGCCTCCTTTACAGGGCACTGAAAGTTTGTCAGCAGCTTTGAGTCCCCTGGCAGGGGATAAGAATGGGGTATAAAAGCCAACTCCCCCTTCTCCTCCTCCATTTCCAGGCCCAAACTGTTGTCCTTCTCCCCACAACAGACACTCTGTGCAGCGGGTGGGGCTGTGAAAACTCAGAAGAGGGCTGTGACTCGCCCTAGGCCACCCAGCTGGATTGGTGGAGGAGTGTAGAGTCAAACCCAGTTTTCCCAGATAAGAGTCTGGCTTCCTAACCACTAGACCAAATTGCCCACTTAACTTGGCGCATCTACAAGCTAATGGAGTGGGGGCTGCAGTCCCTGCTCCAAAATATCTGCCCTGTGGTTTGGGATCGGCAGCCCTGGTCCCAGGTGGGACAGAAGGGGTGGATATTTACCTTCCAAGCCACGGTGGCTCCTGGGAACAGCAGGAAACTGACCACGGGCATTAAGTGCCCAGCATCAATGCTCGGTCTCTCACCCCAGGGCCAGTGGGGGCCATGGCGCCCGGGCGACGGGTGCAAAGTGAGGGCAGACCGTGGGAGACTTGCGAGCATCTCTGAGGCAAGGCGGTGACTGAATGCCGCCGCCGTCACCTTTCCCCAGTCATCTGGTCACATGAGCAAGCCGGACGCTGGCCTGTGGGTTGCGTGATTCATCCTGCAAAAGGTCGACTGTGGATGAGGGAGGGAGGGGGGAGCGAAGCGCAGAAAATAGCGTCCCGGCTGCGTTGGATTCCTGACATCCTCGGGTGACTCAGTGGGGGGGCGGGGGGGGCAATCAGTCCCTGGCTGGCATTTCTGTGTGGCAGCAGGGCAGGCGGGCTGGTGACCTCATGGGGGGGGGGAGAGAACTCTGCTTTTTTTGTTTCTGCACCTCCTGGAAACACGCAGGGTGGCGGTCGCAGAGCTACTTTGGTCTCATGGTTCTCCTCACCCTTAAGGGGACTCAAAGTCACTGGCAAACCTCCTGTTCTTCTCCCCACAGCAGTCACCCTCTGATGTACAGTGGTACCTCGACATACAAGTGCCCTGACATACAAGTGTTTTGAGATACAAGCCGCCGAGCGAGTGATATTTTGCTTTGAGATGAGAGCAAGATTTGAGATACGAGTATGTAAATACAGTACAGTAGATAACAAAAACAACTGAGGTGGTGTTTTGGGAGCTGGAATGGATTAATGGGGAAATTGCTTTGAGATACGAGCGATTTGACATAAGAGCAAGGTTACGGAACGAATTAAACTCGTATGTCAAGGTACCACTGTAGTTCAGAAAGAGAGCTGTGACTAGCCCAAGGTCACCCGGCTAGCTTCATGAGCTGAACCAGTAAACTACAAGATAAGAGACTGTCCCTCTACCCACAAGACCAAACTGGGAACAGCTGCACAGCTGTGGGGGTTTCTTCAAAGGTCCTCCGTGGTCCAGATCTGGTGTGGCCCTGATGGCGCCTTTGCTGCCACCCCTAAAAAGGAAGCGAGCGGCAGCGAGCATCAAGAGAGAACAGATCAGCAAAGTGAGAAGCTGCTTTCCTTCCGTGTTAAATAACTCAGAAAAGCCACCTTTGGGATAGATAATGTGGAAAGAAAATTACTGGTCATTTTGCAGATGTGTTCTTCTGCTCTGAAAGCAGACCGAAGCCGGATTAAACCTTAGGTGTGACCACAGGCCCTGTAGAGAATGAGGCCTTCAATCGTGCCTCCTTCTTCCAAGCCGTCTGATGGGACGGGCCTCTCTAGCTGCTTTTATTGCCCTGAACTTTTCATATTTTTTCAAACCCATGGAGCAGTAGGCAGATCTTTTCAATAAATAAATAAATAAATAAATAAATAAATAAATAAATAAATAAATAAATAAATAAATAAATAAATAAATAAATAAATGGAAGTTGACAGCACAGAGCAGAACTAGTAAATCCCCTAAGAAACCGCTGGTCTCGGGCCAGTTCCCAGTATCCCAGATCCTTGCTCCCTGCCTGCGATGCTTAAGCTTCAAGATCTTAGCTGATTAATTCCCAAACTGAGTGCCAGCCAGAAAGAATCGCTCCATGGGAAAGAAATGTGTTTGAGAAAGAGAAAGGAAAGCTGGAGGGAGAGAAAAGTAGAAAGGACAAACAAAAGAGGGAGGGAAGGAAGGAAGAGAGGGAGGAAGGGAGGGGGAAGAAACAAAAAAAGAAAAGAGAGAAAGAAGGAAAAAAGAGAGAAGAAAAGGAAGAAAAGGTAGAACAAACAAAGGGGAAAAAGAAAAAGGAAGAGGGAGGGGAAAAGGAAGGAAGTGAGAAAAGGAGGGAAAAAGAGAAAAAATAAAACAAAGAGAAAGGAAGGAAGGAAATAATAAAGAAGGAGGGAAATAATAAAAGGAGGGAGGGAGGGAAGGAACAAAGAAATGAAGAGAAAAGAGAGACAGAAGGAAAAAAGAGAAGAAAAGAGAAAGAAAAGGTAAAAAACAAAGGAAAAAAGGAAAAGGAAGAGGGAGGGGAAAAGGAAGTAAGGAAAAAAGGAGGGGAAAAAGAGAAAAATAAAACAAAGGAAGGAAGGAAATAATAAAGGAGAAGGAAGGAAATAATAAAAGAAAGAGGGAAGGAGGGGTAAAGGAAGAAAGGAAAAAGATACAAAGGACAGAGAGAGGAAGGTCAGAGAGAGGAAGGAAGAGAGGAAGAAAGGCAATGAAAGAAAATAGGAGCAAAGGAAAGAGAGGAATGAAGAAAGGAGCAAATAAGAAGAAAGGAAGGAAATAATGAAAGAGAGGGAGGGCGAAAGAAGAAGGAGAACCAGATAGAAAAAAGGAACCAAGGAAAGAGAGAGAGAAAGCGTGGCGAAATGGTCGCCTGCAGAGCGCAGGTCGGTTGCTTCTGGGCGGGGTCCAGGCTGCGTCCAGCCCAGACTCTCCTTCCCTGATACCGTTTTCGCCCTTGCAGGATTTGGCCCAAACTTCTTCTGCTTCGCCCCCAAATCCCCCCCCCCCGATCTAGCATTTTCCAGGGCACAAAATCCTTCCCCTTTAATCTCTGCTCGCTGATTAAATCCTGACGGATCATTCTGGATGAAATGAGGCGGGGGGCTCGCCCTCCCAGCCCCACCCAGCCGCAGGGGAGCCGATCTACCAAGGCTGAAGGCGTCTGGGTTGGGAGGGGGCAGCGTCCCACCCACCCGCTTAAAGCCTGAGAGGTGAGGATTCCTGCTGCATCTCTGCATGAGTCTGTTTCCCCAGGGCCGGCAGAGACAGACCCCTTGGCTGCTGGGGGAACCCGGATCGGAGGAGAGACCGAGCCTCCCGAAGACCCCTCGGCCCCCTTGCACCCAGGGACGCCCACCGAGCCTTCCTCGCTGGGCTGGGCGGAAGGTTCCCAATGGGAAAGTCACAGGGGTCCCGTGCAACGTCCAGGAGGCGCCGGGGGCTTCTGGAGGAGTCCCTCGTGGGGCTGCATGGAGCTCCATAGGCCCCCCAGGGAGGAAAAGGGGGCTCGAAGGGGGTCTTCTGTCCCTTGTTCTCTCGCGAGAGCTGCTCTAAACTTTCAGAACAGAAAGGCTGTGCTCACACCCAAGGTTTAATCCGGCTTCAATCCACTTTCAGAGTGAGAGAACCCACCAGCAAAGTGACCACTCATCTCCTTTCCGCGTTCTCTCTCCCAAAGAGGAATTTTCTGAGTTATTTAACCCTGAAAGAAAACAGCCTTTTCACTTTGTTGATCTATTCTCTCGCTCTGAACGTGGACCGAAGCCGGATTTAACCTTAAACGTGGCCACAGCTAAAGTGCATCGGCGCAGCACCGTTTTGTGCTGCTGTTAACCGTTTCCTCCGCCTCCCTCTGGCCCACCGGGCGACCGACCGACCGACCGACCGACGGAGACGGGCAGGGGGAATTTTGCAGGCCCGAAGGGATAAATTGAGGACGAGGCCGGTTGGTGCAGGGATGGAATTGCGCGCCCCCTGGACTGGGCAGGAAGGCGAGCGGAGCTGCGTTGCTCCGCACCTCAGCCTGGGATTAAAGGAGGGGGAGGAGGGGGAGGCGGAAAAGAAAGTCTCCTTGGCAGATGAGAAGGAAGGGAAGAAGAGAGAAAGGGAAGGTGAGAAAGACAGAAAGAAAAGGAGAGCGAGAGAGAGGATGGAAGGAACGCAAGAAAGGTGAGAAAGGGAAGGATGGAGAGAGAGAAGATCACAAAAGATCAGCCAAGTAGTTGAGCAAGTATTTACCACACTGAGTCAGAAGTGATCTTTTCATTAAGCCGATTCAGTAACAGGCGGGGCAGGGAAGGAGGGAAGGAAGAGAGAAAGAAAAGGAGAGCGAGAGAGAGGATGGAAGGAACGCAAGAAAGGGAAAAAGGGAAGGTGAGAAAGAGAGAGAGAGACGGAGGGAGGGAGAAGTTCACAGAAGACCAGCCAAATGGTTGAGTAAGTATTTACTACACTGAGTCAGAAGTGATCTTTTCATTAAGCCGATTCAATAACAGGCTGGGCGGAGAAGGAAGGAAGGAAGAGAGAGAAGGAGGGAGGGAGAGAGAGGCAGAAGGAAGGAAAGAAGGAAGGAAAGGGTTGCCTTCCCTCTCGCAAAGGGTTTCTTAATTCCCCTTCTCGCCCCCCCCCAGCCAGAGCCCGGAGGGGCGGGGCGGGGCGGCCAGCCTAAAAGGCGCATTAAGTGGCTTGTCAAGTCGGGACAGAGGTTGGGGAAAATCCCTCGTTTGTCTCTTTAGATCAGAGCAGATCAGTCCGGGAGGGGGAGGTTTGGCAGTCTCAGGCAGCAGCGGCAGCGGCGGCGGCGGCGGGACTCCCTTTTCCAGACTCTCCCTTCCCACCAGTTTCGCACCATGCTGGGACTGGCTCTCCTCTGCCTCGCGCTCTTCCGGGTGGATTCCCTGATGTGTAAGTCAGTTTGATTTCTGTAGCCCGGGTTTCGTGTGGGGAGGGCGCGGCGGGGGGGGGGTGCAGCTCATCTCCAAGCCGCCTTCTGCGTCGCGGAGAGAAGCCAACGGAGGCGCATCCATCCATCCATCCCTTCCCTGCCTGGGCGCTTTCCCTGGGGAGAAGCATCCCAGACAGCGCCCCGGAGATTCGTCCCTCCGCTTCGCGTGGGAAGCAGGAGGAGAAGACGCAGCGGGCCCGCGCCGAGGCCGGCTTCGTTGCGCGCCCGTGCCGGGAAAGCGCCTGCCTGCCTGCCTGCCTGCCTGCGGCGCGTCGGTGTGTGCGGAGAATTCAACCTCCTCGCCAGGGCATCACGCCGAGGCTGCCCGCCGACCGGCGCCGAGAGAGAGGCGGGTTACAAACGATGGCATTCAGACCGAACCAAACGCGCAGGGCACGTCTACACCCAGCCGCGAGGTAGGCTTTTTGGGGAGAGCCGCGGATCGGGCGCGCCGCGATGCCCCGCACCCAAAAGCCGAGTGGGTTTCCCCCGCCCTTGGGCGAACAAGGAGCTCCTGCCCCGCTGCCCCCTCCCGAAGGTCCCCCCAGCCGAGGCGAAGCGCAGAGGCGGCGGCGAAGGGAAAGGGCCGTGCAGACGCTGAGGGGAAAGGGGCGAAAGCGCTCCGAATAGTCCTCCACGTCCGCCCGGACTTTGCCCGCTTTTGGGGGGGACTTCACGGCTCCCTCTTCTCTCTGCTCCCTTCGAATCTCTCTCTCTCTGCCCTACCCAGATGACCGAATTATTCCCTAAAATAAAACCGGCGCCGCTGGCAGCGGGAGAAAAGCAGGGACGCCTTTGCGCTCCCTTTGGGGCGGGACGGGAAAGCGATCGAGTCGGTTCCCTCCGTGATTTAAAAAGAAACGCTTGGAAAATGAAATGAGCCCGACAGGCATACGACGGGGATGAAGAAACCAGCCGGGTGGGATATCGCTGGAAGCGAATCGTTCTCGCCCGGCTACAACTCTGCGCGGAACCCGAACAAAATATTGCGCCCTTTTTACACGGGAGGTTTAATCCAGCTTCGGTCCACTTTCGGAGCGAGAGAACGGATCAGCAAAGCGACCAGCAAGCTGCTTTCTTTTGGCGTTAAATAATTCAGAAATTCACCTTTGGGGACAGATAATGTGGAAAGGAAATTCCTGGCGCTTTGCTGATGTGTTCTTTCACACTGAAAGTGGAATGAAGCCGGACTAAACCTTAGGTGTGACCGCAGCCGAAAAGGTAGAAACTGGAGAAATGAGGGGGGGGGGTTGTGCTTCGTCAGCCGAGAGAGGGGGGGGGTCCGTCCCTGTGCGCTTAATACTGCAGATTCTCTTCCTCTCTTTTCCGCGCAAAGTCCGGCGGCCCCTTGAGACCCCCCCCGGGGCTTTTGTCCTCCTTTGAATGCCCTGCAGTCTTTCTATCTTTTTCACCCCCAAGAACAGTGGAGGATCCTGGAAGCGCATTTCCCGGGCACAGTTTTTCCCCTTCCCAGATGTTTGCGGGTGGCTGGGTGAATCTTGAAGATCACCCAAATCCTCGACCGGGGGGGGGGGGGAATATCCTTTTCTACCCATGGGGCTGGATCAAAGGGAGGGGGAGTCTGAAAATAATTTTCCTATCGAGGGGGGAAATATTTCTTTCCCTCTGAATTTCCCACGAGCAGAACTTGTAATAAACGCCAAGTCGCCTTCCCTTTATACAACTGTTGGCACATCGTAAGAGGCGGAAAATCACTGCCAGCTACTGGAGCCCCAGACCAACATTTTCCATCCTAAATCCCACAGAAAGTAAAAAGGTTCGCTTCCCCCTCCATCCCTGTCTGGCAGAATTGCTTCCAGAAGTGCACCCTCCCCAGGTAAAAAAACAAAGGCATCAAAATGCTCCCGATTCACTTTCGGCAAGGGCCTTGGATTTCCTCCGGCCGCCAGGTGTGCAAAGAGGGTGGCAGAATGCGTAGACACACCCACACGAAGGAATCCATAGATGCCTCCAGGGATATTTTTTTAAAGGGCTGCCGGAAGGATCAGTTCCGTCCACCTCTACAAGAGATCGAGGCCGTGGTCACACCTACGGTTTAATCCGGCTTCAGTCCACCTTCAGGACAAGAGAACACATCACCAAAGTGACCAGTAATTTCCCCCCTCATTATCCCAAAGGTGGATTTTCCGAGTTGTTTAACATGGAAAGGAAACAGCTTGTCACTTTGCTGGTGTATCCTCTCACTCTGAAAGTGGACTGAGATTGGATTAAACCGTAGGTGTGACCACAGCCAGAGAATCAATGTCTCCAGAACCCCACGGAAAGCTCCCAGCCCATTCACCCTGCTGCCCTTTGCACAAGGAAAGCAGGAGCAAAACGGACACACTTACCGGCTAGACGATATAGCTGGAAAAGACGCCCTCCTCCGCAGACCTTCTTTTCATATGAGCTAGAACAGAAAATAGAAGCGACTCCTTCGTAAGGTGAAAATTAAGGGGGCAAAGAGAATTTATTTAAGAAGTTCTCAGTTTCTGCTCCTGGTTCAGGTTTTATCAGATTTTCTCCCAGGGACACAAATGTGCGCCATTTTTGCCAATTTTGATTGCCTTAGATGAATAGGTTTACGCACCCCTCTGCACAGAATGGGCAGCCAGTAGTGAATGGCCTCTTTGCTTTTAGGAAGCAACTAAAAAGCATGTTCTGCTTAATCCCAGGGGTGGGGGGTGGGGGTTATCCTGGATACCTACCCTGCCCTCTCCAAATTGTTGCTTTTAAAGGGATGTTTTTCTCACTCTTCTGTTCCCATTAGTTTCTGGGTGTTTTTGCTGTGTTTTGAAATTCCTGTCAGCTGCTGTGCCTAAACGTTTGAGGCAGGTTCGGCTGGATAATTAGAGACAATGTTTGAAGAGGCAAAATGTAGATTTGGGCAGCTATCCCTGGATGCATTTCTTCATATGCCTCTGGGGACTGATGTGGCCGAGAAGCGCAAAACAATGGTGGTGGTGGTGGGGGGAGAAAATAAAATAAAACTTTTCCCGGCTGGCATGGGATTAAGAGACATTTTGCTGAATTCTCGTGGAGAAAGGAAAACGGAGGCGGCGGCCGTGGGCTGGGCTGGGCTGGGCTGGGCTGCCCAGAGGTTCATGCTTTCTTTCATGACCCAGGCTGTGTGCGTGTGGACGGTTTGGGGGATGAGTCATTTGGAAAGGCTCCTAGCCAGTCTATCGCGCACACGGTTTCGTGCCTTTTGCCGTGGCCAAAGCACCACCAGCGTTTCCCCATCGTGTTCTGGGAAATCTTGCAAAAGAGACTTTTTCTCCTGCAAATAAACTCATACTCGTTACTCCGCACATTCCTTCCTGCCCAAGTCAGGAATTTTGCCAGGTTAAAGTCTGTCTGGGCACGTTTATGGGTAAAACCAAACAACCAAAATTTCACTGGAGGAGGAGGAGGAGGAGGGCTGGTCTTTTGTTTGGTTTTTGCTTTGTTTTAAAAGGGGCTCTCGGCATTGAAATTTGTGGGGCGACTTTCTTTTTTGTTCTGGCTGGGTCTGACCTTTGTCTGCCTAACAGAACATGTTGCAGAAATTGAGGACATGTGTTTGCACGCAGCCGGAGAGAGAAAGTGGATTTCCACACGTTTCCGCACCCCGGCAACCCTTTGGGTGCCATAAACACAAAATTAGCCTTTTCTCATTCCTGTTGAGAGTTTTGTCTGTTTCCCCAAACCGGGACGAGAGAGATGAGCAGCAGGGGCTGCATTCCCCCCTCCAGCTCCACTCCTGAGACAGGAAGTTCAGGCTTTCTTTTCGGGGTGAGAAATTCCTTGGAAAGTTGGGAGGCAATTCTTGTCCAAGGGTTCTTTTCGTTTGTTTTGCTGTTTTTCCCCTCCGAAGAGCATAAGATCCTCACCCAGGCCAAGAAGAGCACCTGCTGTCACTTTTTCTAATGCCAGATACCCTCCAGCCGGAACAGCTTACCTTAGAAAAAACATTTCATTCACACTTGAGGCTGGAACACAACCCTGAGGAAGACACCTGTGTCCAAGCCACATGTTGGGGAATTAGGAACAATCCTAGCTCCCTGCTTTAAGCTCCTGTGTGATTTTGCCACCTTCGCTTTCAGCAGAATCAGAGGGAAAAGGCAGGTTTTAGATGGTTCCTATGATTTTTCTATGGATAGGAAACCGTTGCTGTTTTCAGGACTCCACACCCAACAGAAGAGAAGAAGAGCTGGCTTTTCTACCCCGCTTTTCTCACCCTTTAAGGGGACTCAAAGTGACTGACAAACCTCCTTGTAAGGGTAAATCCTTAAGGGACCTCAAAGCTGCTGACAAACCTTTTGTTCTTCCCCCCCAAAATAGACACCCTCTGAGGTCAGTGGGGCCGTGAGAGCTCACAAGAGAGAGCTGTGACTAGCCCAAGGTCATCCAGCTGGCTTTGTTGAGAAGTGCGGAAACAAACCCAGTATTCCCAGATAAGAGTTCGGCTCCCCTACCACTAGACCAAACTGGCTTGCAGTGGCCACAGAGACAGTTGAGGGAAAGGTCTCTGGGCCACCAGCATGCATTATTCTTTGACAATGAGGGGAACCTGTAGGATTATGCACAAAATACATTATTTGCTTTTCTTCATTGCGGCTTTCTAGATTCCCTTTCCCCCTCTAACAGCAACAGCCCTTTGAGGTAGGATGGCAGGGTAGCAAAGATTACAGCCCAGCCGTGTTGCAAACTCAGCCTTCCTAACTAGTCCGAGAGTTTAAACCATCACAGCATACAAGCACGAAGGGCCTTTTCCATGGGTTCCCAAGGTGGGCTCACTATCCAGGGCCCCTCTTCACATTTAAGGTCAAATGCACAGGTGTGAGCTACCTGGGGAACGCTGCTTGGCAAAGTTCCTTGTCACTTTCAAAGGCTTCTGCGTGTTAGAATGTCATCCCTGGGGAAAAGGGGGCTTGCCAGCATCATACACGATAGCTGCATAGGAAAAAGACTGGAAAAGAGATGCAGCCGAGAAACTATTGACAGAAGGGCCTCTCGACTTCCAGGGGCCTCACGTGCTCCTGGACAGACTGACACCCCATGCACCAGCCCACAGGTGAGACACGGAAGATGCCAATTTCACAATAGCACGTGTGGAGATCTTGCTTTTGCCAGGAGGAACTGCGATCTGGCGCCCAGAACGTCTCTGGTTCAGCAGCTCACCTGATCCAAGGAAAAGGAAACGGCAAAGCAATTCCATGTTTTCCCCAAGGGCAAGAAAAGAAGGCAAAGGTCATGTTGGTACAAGTGATCCATCTCAACAGAAGATGGATCTAGCCCTGGGACTTCACAAGTGGGTCCCTTGCAGTAAACCAAAGCATGGATCAAGACAGTATTTGCATGCTTCTGTGGTCCATTTGGCCACTGCTAGGATGTCTGAAACCCTCTTTCAAGAGGTCTGCTGGTAAACCTGCTCTGGCCCAGTCTCTGTTCGGTGCTGTGCAGATGGAGCTGTAGGCCGCTTCAAACAACAGCCGAGAGAATTCCAGAACCACCCCAATGGATAAACTAAGCGAAGCCAGGAGTGGACGCTACTCATCTCTGGAGGATCTGGGCAGGGGGAGTGAAGTAAAGGTGGTGACCGTGCAGGAGTCCACGACTTGGAAGCGATCAGTGCCGGATTCCTCCATCCCCTGAAGGACAAAGTGGGGAATTGAGAACAGGCCAGGAACAGTCTTTTGTGCTTCTCGAGTGAACCTGACATTGTGGCCGACTGTGGAGACAACAGGAACTTACATTCTTGGAGGCATCATTAGGTACCGCTGTGAGAACGGTGCAAAGGAACAGCCAGATGAAAAGTAGCTGCTACTTCCCATCACGGCCACTAGATGGCGCCTTGAGAATGCAGCTGGCTGAAATGCCACTGTACTTCATGCCACCACCTTCCGGTCCCTGTGAATGTAATAGATCCCAAGCTCCTGTTTCAATCACAAGAAATCTTTATTGAATCTTATTCAATAGGAGCACTCATGAAGTATTCCCAGCCCAGTCCCATGAACAAATTATGGCAAAGAAGAGCAGAAAAAATTGGGATAAACATGCTGGAACAGCAAGAGGGAAATAGCATTCCAGGGAACTTAAGTGGATGGAGAATCTATTTTTAATATTTCCTGGGATAGATGGGGTTAGGGTTAGGGTCATCTGTTCCCAAAATGTGGCCCTGTGGGTGCGGCTGATTTTGCCAGCTCCAGTTTCAGAGGTTGAACCCAGAGTGGCTTCAGCACTTCAAGCGCTGCTTAGTATTGATTTAGCAAAGGGTTAAGATGGATTTCTATGGGGCAGAGGATTCCACAGTTGCACCCCAACGTCATCTTGCAGGGATCTGGAAGACAAAGCCTATTCGCACTTGGCTTTATTCTGGAATATATCCTGGAATAGGGACTTGCTGTCGATATGCTAGTGCAGGCTTCAGTAGACCCAAAGTGAGGTCTGCCAGGGTCTGCATTAGCATGAGGACCACAGACCCCTATCCCGAGATATACTCCAGAAAAAGGCCAAGTGCGAATAGGCCCCAGGCGAGGGGTTTGTCTTGGTCGCCTGCTTGAGATGCCCAGAAGTAACTGGTGGGACACTGTGAGGGACCAGATGGGCTGTGGCCTGATCCACCCAGGCTCCTCTCAGGTTCTTATGGACTAGATGGGCAGTGGCCTCATCCAGCACAGCTCTTCTTAGGTCTTTATGTTCAAACACCACAGTACCCTGGAAATATGAGGCCAGCGAGTCCCTTTACCTCTGCTGCAGAACCCCTGAGCCTGGGAATGAAGTCTCTGAACACCTGGCCTGGCTGGAAGAGTTGTGTGCACTTAACTAGGGTCAGAAAGCCACAATGAACTCACTTGGCCAACCTCCCCACTTGATTCATTGAACCAGCCTGGCTGTTGCAGCCCCAGGGATCCCTGAATCAATCCAACAGGGTACATTTCGCACACTCGGAAAACCTGCAGGTGTTGAGAGAAAATTTAGGCTCCTAACACTGCAGTTTCTCCAAAGTTGCTTTCTCTGGCTGGGGGGGGGGGGAATAAACGCCTTTCCCATGCTGTGGCTAAAGTCAATTTACCCTTCTTCCCTACCTCAAAGGGCTGTTGTGATGCCCCATGGTAGGATTCTGAGCACCGTCAGACTCAGCTTTCTGTGTTCATTGCAGAAAGGGTTAAATCCCACTGCTAGGATTCCTGAGATTTTCCAGGGGTTTCCTCCAAAATGTCAAAAAGCCCATATTAGGGAATGTATTTTTGACATTCAAATCTGAGTAGATCCAAATGCCATAAAATCCCATTCGAATTTGTAACATTCGAATCCGTATATTTGAATGTTAGATTTGTATTTATACATATCTGTATGCATTCTGTAAAAATCTGCATCCCGTATTATCCTGTATGCATCCCATTTTAATCCCGTATTTTAAGCACAAGATATGTATAATTTTTGCGCAGATTTGCATATGACAGATACATATTTACACAATCAAATTATTCGAAAATCCGAAACAGATCACAGAAAATAAATAAATCGTAGGATAAACATGGCCATATTTCACCTTCTTCATTCAGGTCAGGTGGGGGGGGAGGAAATCATGCAATTTGATGACAGTAATTTGACGTCACCAAGTATTGGCTTGATTATCTGGAGGGATTTGGGCTTGGCGTCCAAAAACTGCTTTTTGCTTCACTGGGGTACAGAGATACCCCATCCGTGTTGGTGAGGATTCAAATGCCTTTACCAGCTCATTTGTGTGGTTGGTGTTAGTCCTGACAGCCAGGGTAGAATCCAGGCCCCAAATCTGCTCTCCTGCATATCAGAGGCCCCTCAACCTCTGCATATGTGAGGGAGGTTGAATAAGGGTCCTATTGGTGGTGGCGCCTCTTTTATAACTCAAATTCCTATTCAAGATTACCTGCCCTCACTGAATCCCTGGCTCTCAATACCCAGAGTTTTAAATACCATTAATCATGTTTTTTGTCCTTGTTTTTAGAATGCCCATGTGAACACATTTGAGGCTTTTTTGAAAAACAAAGTGCTCTATAAATATTGAAATACATAAACAAGTATCCTAAACCCAAAATGGAGACGGCACAAAGATTAGACAGAGAATGGAGCCTCTCATTGAGAAAGGAAAATATGGAGCTCCTCACCACATAACAAACCCTCTAGCTGGCCATCTACTTTCAGTAGGGCCATTTCCCTGATGGAAATACAGCATTTCATGTGTGTGAGAGACAGAGAGAAGTCAGCCTAACCTGCTAGGGGGGAGGCGGAGCTTGGACTTCAGTTAGTTTGTTTAGTTCTTCCTATTCAGATGGCTGAGAACAGATCAGTCTGTACCATGTTATTCCAGTTGTGTTTTAAGTAAAGTTAACTTTTATTTCACTAGTCTTTTGAGTGGTGCTTTTTTGGGATCACTGCAGAGTCTTACACTGCAAACTCTGGGAAAATCACACAAGCCTGATTTTCCAACATTCCCGTGGGCACCATGTTGGGGATCTTACCCTAGAAGAAGAAGAAGAGTTGATTTTTCTACTCCGCTTTTCCTACTCATTTAATGGGACTCAAAGTGGCTGACTTCTCACCCTTAAGGGGACTCAAAGCTGCTGACAAACCTACTGTTCTCACCATTAAGGGGACTCAGGGTGGCTGGCAAACCTTTTGTTTTCACCCCCACATCCCGTGAGGTTGGTGGGGCTATGACAGCTCAGAAAGAGAGCTGTGACTAGCCCAAGGCCACCCAGCTGGCTTCGTGAAGGAGTGCTGAATCAAACCAGGAGAGTATGAGATAGGAAGAGTTGGGTTTTCTACCCCACAACAGTTACCCTCTGAGGTAGGTGGGGCTGTGAGAGCTCAGAAAGAGAGCTGTGACTACCCCAAGGTCATCCAGCTGGCTTCAAGGTGAAGGGCGGAATCAAGCCCCATGACTATGAGATATGAGTCTGGCCCTCTAACCTCTCCAGGTTTCTCGAAAGGACACCCTGTGTTGTACCTGGAGCAACAGTGCAAAAAGCGTTCCTGGACCTCTCAAGAAACATTTATCTATCTGGATGATATGATTGTACTTGAGAACCTGTCAGAATGATGTGAAGAAGCGAAGGATGGACCCGGCAGAAATGTGACACTTTGTCATGGTCATACTGCACTGTTGCATGGACTGGGCACTGGAGAGCAGCTGGCTGGACTGGGTGCCCACTGTTAATCACGGACATCTGGTGTGAACCTGGGAGTGAGAAATGCAATCTTGTGGGGTTCTGCTCCTGCTTGTGGGCTCCTTTATCCCACCCCGGTTTACCCCTGTAGACTGGCTTCTGGGTTATATATGTAGCTACAGCCCCATCCTGGAGGGCCTCCATGTTTCTTAGTCTTTGGATTGCTGCATTTTGCCATTGCTCCACAACAACTAGCATTTCCATAGGTATGCATCTGCTTTTGCAAAATTCTTTCTCTTTACCCTACTCTCTGGGTTTTATTTATGGGACCGATATATCACTTTATGCCTCGGTCAAAACTAATAAAAAGCATCCATTTATCTCCTCTCCTGGCAAAGTTCACACCAGGGGGCTCTGCTGAATTATTTTAGCCACATTGCCACACCATCTTGTCCCGCCTTTTTGCCTTTCATTCTTTCCACAGCCAGCACCAAAAGGCAGCGCGTGCCTGATTTCAGATTCACTTCCCACCTCGAAGTCTGGAGTCTTCCAGACAATTATCATATTATTTTTAAAATTGCATCTCAGAGAGAAAGGTGGCCCAAGGGCCTGGGCTTTTTTTGGGGGGGGGGGAGGAAGAAAAACTTGCAAAATTTCACACATACCCTTTATCAGCCTTCCCTTCTCCAGCTGTTTAAAATGCCAATAATGAAAAGGAAAGCAATAAACCAAGCCTACTCAAAAGGTTTTCTGACACCTTGGAAGTCTGGTTTTACTTTCCAGTATTACTTAACACCTGATCAGTAAAAGAAGAGAAAGAAAAAAGAGAAAGCAATTTTAAAAGGGGGAAATAAAACACACACATGCACACACAGAGACCCTCATTGCAGGTATAAACAAGCAGCACACAGCATATTTATTTTCCTTTCCACTTCCTCTCCAGTTTAAAAAGTTTCACACCTTCCATGTTTTAAACACATGTTTAATGCTGTGGGAAGTGAAATTGTTAAGCCCCACATTTATGTGAACCAAGAGGGGAAAAATACACAAAACCCTCCGCTGAACAGGTTTCCCTGCGTTTGCACAAGGAATAGCCATGGAGGACTATCCAAACTTGCATTTATTTATCCTGGGTCAATATGCTGATCCCAGTCCATCCCAGCTTCCTCTTCACCTCCAGGACCAGCCCTTTTATTTTTTGCAGCAAATCTGGTAAACTGTTTTAAGGAAATGATGGGAACGCAAAACCACAACACTCAGGTGTGATTACGGGAGGCTGTCATACCTTTCAGCTGTGGCTGGAAAAAAAAAATCTTTGGTCTGGGGCCAACACCATAGAGACCTTGCCTGGAGGTTGCAAGGCCATGGGCTGCTAGTTGTTGTTGTTGCTTTTTTGTCTTGTGGTGGGTGTAACTTCCACCTGGTTCACTAATTGCTGGGTTGGATGCCCCAAACAGTAAGAATTCTAAATTTGGTTCCACCCAGTCCAAAGGCAGCTACCAGACGTTTTGCATCTCACAAGCTTCTAGGTTAATTCCAGCATGTCAGGATGTCTAGTTCAAAATTGATACATAGACATCACCTATGGACTTTTACACGCGGCTGCACCCAAGTCCAACACTAGACTAAATGTAATTAGATGTTCTCTCCCCACTTGGAGACAGTTCTTTCTTCCCAGCTCTGCAGGCACATTTTAAGAACATTCATAGGAACCTAAGAGGAGCCCTGCTGGATGAGGCCGCAGCCCACCTAGTCTAGTATCTTGTCTCACACAGTGACCACGAATTGCGGAAGACAAGGGCAAAACCTTCCCCTGAGGCGTTTTTGCACCGAGGCAAAGATGCCTCAGAACGCTTCCCCCCACCCCCAAACGGGTTGAGAACACTTTCCCGTTCGCACGAAGGCAGGTAAGGAACGCTTTGAGAACACTTCCCTTACCTGCCAGTGCGAATAGGATAGTGTTCTCAACCCCCACCCCACCCCAGGGTCACATGCACGTGTGAATGGGTCTTACCTTCTCCTGCCAGCCCCGTTATGGGTAGACTAGGCCGGGCCATTCTGAGCATGCTCGAGGGGGCGGCCCCTCATTGGCTGGGCACCTGCCTGGTCTCAACTGGCCAGGTGAGCACCTGCGGGTGCCCAGCCAATGAGGGGCCGCCCCCTCGAGCATGCTCAGAATGGCCCGGCCTAGTCTACCCATAACGGGGCCTGCAGGAGAAGGTAAGCCCCATTCACACGCGCGTGCGACCTGGGGTGAGTTGGGGGCTTTTGGCTGGCGTTCCTGCCCACTCCTATTTGGGAGCCCCATTTGGGGTTTGGGAGCGAGCAGGAAGGCAGGGAGAGAAGGCACCCGGGCTCCCCCCACGGGGGCCATAGGAGGCAATGGGAGCAGCCCGGGGGAGGGGCCGAGACGGTTGGGAACCCGTGGAGATGGTTTCAGAGCCTGGAGGGCAAGCTGGGACACTTGGGGCGGCCTGGAATGGATCCGGCCACCCGCAAGAGCGAATGCTGTGTCCCGCCATGCCCTCCACGCGGTCAAAAACCCTTTGTGCGGAAGGGCCTCTGCTCTTGACTCTCTGGTCTAGTGGTTAAAGCGCTAGACTCTTATCTGGGAATACTGGCTTTGATTCCACTCTCTTCCATGATGCAAGCTGGGTGACCTTGGGCTAGTCACAGCTCTCTTCTCAATTCTCACAGCCCTACCTACCTCAAATGGTGTCTAGTGTGGGGAGAAGAACAGAAGGTTTGTCAGCCGCTTTGAGTCCCCTTAAATGGGTGAGAACTCTTCTTCTTCTGCAAATGACCTCTAGAGGCCTCCTGCCTGTCTCTCCAACCTGGAGTTGGTACCTGGGCATCTATTCTAATAGCCACTGATATACTTGTCCTCCATTAATTAGGAGGAGCCCTGCAGGATCAGGCCACAGCCCATCAAGCCCAGCATCCCATCTCATACAGTGGCCAACCGGTTGCTTCTGGGTTTCTCAAGAAGATGAAGGAAAAACCTTCACCTGGTCTCCACTCTGCAAATGGCCTTCAGAGGCCTCCTGCCTGTCTCTGCAACCCAGAAGTTGTACTTAGGTATCCATCCTTATAGCTATTGATACATCTGACCACGTATGTTTCTAACCTTTTCTTCAAGCCATCCATGCTGGCTGCCATCTCTTCTGGTGTTCAGTTCCATAGACTGATGGCCCTCTGGGTGAAAAAATACTTCCTCTTGCCTGTCTTAATTCTGCTGCTCATCAGCTTGATAGAATTGCCCCCTGGTTCTGGTGTCATGTGATGGAGAAAAAAATAATTGCTTCTGTCTGAGGCTGTGGTGCTGCTAAATGCCAAGGAAATTCTACAGAGATTCCAGGGTTTTATCTGGATTTTGAAAGAATCAGATTTTGACCAGATCTTTCTCCTCCTCCTTGTTCCTGGATCCATTCAATCAGAGATTTATAAGCAGAAACTAACAAAATGGGTACCAGCTAGAATCTCCTACATATTTCCAAAAAGGCAAAAAGTAAGAGCATTTTAGCTTACCTAAAAAATAAAAGGAATTGAACAGAATATTTAATGCCTGAATACAATTAAATCCCAAAATGTGTCTACTCCATAAATTCTCAGCAACAAAATTACTGACAAAATGATAAACATTATTGCATTTTTCTTGCTTTACATGGGGTGGTGCTTAATAGCAAAAGTGGTGGAAATTTGCAGAAGGGTTTAGCCTGAGAAAATTGGCACATTGAAATATATTGCCTTCCCCAAAAAAGAAAGAAAATTTGTGGGAGATCAAATTAAAATACTTTTTAAATAGAAACCTGGAGTTGGGAAACAGAGTCCTTATCTAACAGAGACACAGTTAATAAGACAGAAAAGGTGTGCTTATTAAAATTGATGTTGGAGTTTATATGTAATATATAATTCCCTGTCTCTGGTGTTAAATTTTGTAGAAATATAATTAGTTCTGGTTCTGGGGGCCCAAATATCTAACGAAACGCCTTCCTCCATACTGACCTGCCTGCGTCTTAAGATCAGGAGGGGAGGTCCTCCTGGTTGTACCACCACCCCAGCAGCAAAAGGGGTTGGCACCTGGGAGAGGGCCTTCTCAGTGGTGGCCCCTCGGCTATGGAATAGTCTCCTCCTAGAGGTGTGTCAGTCACCTTCACTGTACCTTCACCCTTTGCCCTGTCCTTTGTTTAAATAGGGGATACTCCTTCTCTTGCTGCCTTCAGACTCTGTTAAAATGCAAACAATAAGTAAATAAGAAATAAAGGAGACAAGGGTAGGTAAGTATTGCAGGAAAATGTATTTGTGCCAGTTCAATAAAGTTTATTGTAAAAATTAAAGTTTATAAAAATAAATTTATAAGTAGAGTGCTCAGCACTTAAGACACTTTGTCGTTCTCTGTCGAGAGCAGGAGATTTGCCCTTGTCTTCTGCTATGGGCAACCAGTGGCCTGATCCTGCCAGGCTCCTCTTAGGTTCTTATGGACTAGATGGGCTGTGGCCTGATCCAGCAGGGATCCTCGTATGTTCTTATGGACTAGATGAGCTGTGGCCTGATCCTGCCAGGCTCCTCTTAGGTTCTTATGGACTAGATGGGCTGTGGCCTGATCCAGCAGGGATCCTCGTATGTTCTTATGGACTAGATGAGCTGTGGCCTGATCCTGCCAGGCTCCTCTTAGGTTCTTATGGACTAGATGAGCTGTGGCCTGATCCTGCCAGGCTCCTCTCAGGTTCTTATGGACTAGATGGGCTGTGGCCTGATCCTGCCAGGCTCCTCTCAGGTTCTTATGGACCAGACGGGCTGTGGCCTGATCCAGCAGGGATCCTCTTAGGTCCTTAGGTTCTTAATCCTGTCGGACCTCGAAGCTAAAAATGGTTGGGCTTGATTGGTACTGGATGGGGGAACCACCAGAAGATGCACTTCACTTCCGTATTTCTGCCAAGGAAAGTGCAAGGATCTGTCTCCACTGTTGCTTGTAGTGGCATCTTCCCTTTTAAAGTAAGAGGGCACCATGCCTGGTTGCTCTTTCTCCCTCTACTTCTCCCTCAGGGCTTTCGTGTCCAGCCCTTTGCCCCTTCGCCTGCATTGCATGTAGAGCAGCGGAACCTCCAAAGCAAAGAAACGGTGTGCTGATTAAAGAAATACAAAGTGCAATGGAATTCCTCCTGGCCATCAAATCTCCGCAGACCGGAGCCAATTACCTTCCTATTTGATTGGCCTTCAGCGGAGTGGGACCAGATGTTTGGAGCCTTATCTGCGCTTCCTCCAGGGCAAAGGGTCAATTAGGACTGTAGAACGTTTGCTCCCAGGCCGGGAGGCTTCAAGAGGAGGTCAAGGGGGTGAGATAACAAACTGAGGACCAAGGAGGTGCTGACCGGTTCCTGGCCAGGACATTTCCTGAGAACATCCTGGGTTTAACCTCCCCTGTGGCATGAAGGAGGATGCCACAATGGTGAGAGAAAGGGCAGTTTTTTCCTCAGTGCTTCTCCTTCCCCTCTCCTTGGGCATATGAGTTAAGGGTTGTCCATGGCTCCCCTATTTTCGGGAATGTTAATCCCTAAAATGGTCTTGATAGGCCTAATCCCCCCACCTTTCCCAGCCAAGAACTGTCTCTCCATGCCTTTTGCAAGCCAGAGGACATTTAAAGATGGAGAGGATTTTGCCACCACTGAAATGGCTGTCTCTGCCTCTTCAGACAAAGCCGCAGGGAAAGTGGGCACCACAAACAGACTCTGAAACAATCCTGCTCAAGAAATGTGCCTCAAAGGGAAAGCTCAGGCCTACTTTAAAGGGATATGTAAGCATAGCAATGGGGAAACGGCCATTGTTTTTCTGTCTCCAGGACAAGGCAGATAAATCCTTACTGTCTGGTGTGAGGGACCAGTAAGCTGCTGCTTCTGTCCCCTTAGGATGTGGGCACTGTGACACTTTTTAAGCCTGTCGGTTTTAATAATTATTATTTTATTGTGATTTGCCCTGAGACCTTTGGATATAGGGTAGATATTAAACAAAGGACGGTAGCCATCTTGCTGTGCTATAGCACAGAGCTCAGTTTGTTTTCCCTCCAAAACTTCAGAGCTCAACAACGCCTTGCAAGGCAGCCTCCAGCCCAGCGCCATCTACTGGCCAGCCAGCTCACTACAGGTCTGAGCACACTCGACCGTCATTCGTGGATGGTGGCCGTGTGGCTTCTTGAGCCCGTCTGCTTCTGCTGGGAACTCAGGAAACGGCCTGTTAAATTTCAGGCACTTACAGCATTCACAGCAGTGCAAGGTTTCTTAAAATAGAGAAGGAAGAAAGATTCATGGCAATGGTCACACTTATTTCATCTAGACGAGTACCTAGATTTCTGAGCAAGGTTTGAGGAGCTCTCAACCTTAGGCTGAGGGTGGAGATTCCTGGTGGCTCACATCAGAGTGGCGAGTTGGCTTCTGGGCTCAGCAGCTGGCTGTTGGCACCTCTTGCTTAAAACCTCCAGGAAGATGATCTGGCAAGAAAGGGAATGCCATATACATCTAGTTCGCTTCCTAGCTATGCCTACAAAGCAATTTGGCCTGGGGAAATGCTATTTCTGAGCCATACCATGACAACAGTCCTAGATTGTTTGATTCAGGATGCTGGATACACATGGAGGTTGGGAAGAAAGAAAGGTGGACGAAGTGGATTGACTGGCTATATGCACAGCCCAATTCTCCTTTCTCAGGTTGCCTATATGGGTATATATATTGCAGTCTGTATGGGCTCATAAAAATTTCATACTTAAAATACAGATTCAGGATTTTGGCTTTAACAGCAAATTCTATTCTAGGTGCTGTTATTCTCAGCCAAAGCCGTGACTGATTCTGCACTAGCTCAAGGGCCTTACAGAGGCTTAAGATTCTGGCAGGCGGATGCCAATGCCAGGGCTGACTTAGCAACAATACCCCCCTATGGGCCAATGCTCTTAGGGAGCGACATGGAGAGATGTTTTGAATTAGATTAGGAACAACAATAAGGTTATGGCAATCCCTGCAGTCTCATCCCCTAGAGGTACACACTGAGGGTTTTCCTCTTCTAGGAGTTCCAGCTCACGCTGTATCCTTTCAAGAAGCCTGGGACAATGCTTCCAGATCGAGCTAGAGTCAGTCCTCATTCTCTATCTGTCAACGAGAAATGTGTTTTGGCTAAGCACAATTAATCCAGTGGTTCTTGGTTTTGAAAGGAGTTTGCCCAGAATATAGCTTGAAGTTAAGAAGCATCTTTCCTGTCCCCCTTATTCAATCTCTGATGGGTTTTATGGGCCATGTAAAGGGAAGTCATGAAGGCTCCTTCCCACCTTGGAAGTATAGGAACTGTAGAGTTAGCTACCCCAACCTAGAGGAGTGGAGGAGTTTATTACCCTTTTTTATGGCACCTGAAAGAACTGGAAGTTGGTGATTACGCAGCGGACATATAGGATGGGAGCTCTCTGTAAGAGCTGCACTTCATGTTAGGACCTTCTTTTGCCTTTGCTTAATTTATGAGGTGCTACATGAACATCTGGGTTCTCCTTGCCAAAGGCAGTCCCTCCATTCAGCACTAGGTCCTACTCTCTGGCAGTTTTCTGCCCTTTCCCTTGGCTTGGCTTGTGCACCTCGGAGATTTACCTCTTAAGGGAAGCCCTACACCTTCAGGTGTTTCTCCCCATGCTATATTTTCCTGATATGTTAATCACAGTATGAGGCAAAACAGTACTTGGTTGTTTGAGCAGGAAGCTCCATCGTCCTGGTGGACAATGGGTGAATGCTCTGGTTGCCCTACTGTTGGGAATCAAACTTCAAGCAGGTCGACCTCCCCAATATTAGCATCCTATGGAGTATTCTGTCCTCTGTGTTTGACCTGATCCCACAGACAAGGTCTCATCCAAGGCTATTGCTGTGTCTGCAGTTGCCTCATTCTAGCACTAATATGAAGCATCTCCTAGGACTGGTGGTCAGAAAGGGTTGTCTGATTTCCCTACATGATGGGTTAGTGGTGACTACATATTGGTTAGATTTCAGAGCAGTTCTGTCTTTCTAATAAACATTTGAATGTATGATTTCGGGGAGGCAGTCCTGACTGGAGCTGAAACTTTCACTACCAGGGCCAACATCTGCAGATAAGACAGCGCTGGGACCCGGCCTCTGTCGGCTCTCTCCATTGATGCTTCCTTAGAGGCTAACCTTTCATTTCTCTCTTCTGCTTATACAGGGAGCACTAATTCTCATGATGGATATGCTTAATTGTTGTTCGCTCTGGCATCAAACTGATCCTTCAGCAAGGCTTCTACAGGTGGACCCGTTTACCCCTCCTACTGACAATTAGGTGCCCACGTTGTTGTCAGCTGCAGACACCCTCCTGTGGAAATTGTGAATGCTCAGTTGCATCCCTGATCTCAAGGGTTGCTATCTGCATCCCACCTCTACTGCTGATGGGCTACTCCATGGCCAGGGTTTATAAGTTGCGACCACAGGCATTTTAGTTCATTGTCTTGGCCACACAGTTTTGGGTTATCAGTTTAGCTCCTGGCCCAACCTAGGAATTTGCCTTCCATGGGGGTATTCAGGTTCCTTTCCTTTGCTTTACTAGTGGTTGCAGACATAAAACACATTTTCCCCTTTGTTCTCTGCTTTCTCTTAAGAAAGTTTCTGCATAATCTAGGTCAGATCCTGTTTTGTTATAGACTTCACAATGGTTACTTAATGGGGTACTGAAGGTGCTTATGCAGCCCTTCTTGAACCTCTTGATTCTGTCTCCAAGTTTCCTTTCACTGGTAAGATGCCTATTGTAACTATTGCTTCCATCATATTAGGAAGTTTAGGCCAAAGTCGATTCTTGATCACAAATGCAGGAGAGGAGCCACATACCTCCTGCCCCCTGGAGAACTATTGGAAAGTGTTGGCATTTGTTAGATGTCAGGAGAGCTCTAAAGACCTATATTCGACATACGGCACTCTTTCAAAGGTCTGGCTCTATGTTTGTTTTGTTCCATCCAAAGAAGAAGGGTTTTAAAGACTCAACAAAACTACTGCTTCCTGGATTGCGGAATGCATCAAAACCAGTTACTGGTCTATGGGCAAGGAGCCACCTCTGAAAGTTTGGGCTCATTCCACACGAGCTTCAGCCTCCTCAGCTGCCTTTTGTAACAGAGCGTCCTGGGATGAAATTTGCAAGGCAGCTACATGGAAGAACCCTCCACTTTTACTATACACTATGAACTGGACTTATTCAGGAGACGGGTATTGTAGCACATTCTTGATTATGACTCTCCCTAGTCTCCCACCCAGGTAACCGAATCTTTGGTACATCCCACTGGTCAGGCATTCCTTCTCGGTTCCGTCTTCTGAGAAAAGAACCACTGGTACTTACCGTGAGGTGGTGTCCTAGAAGACAGAGAGAGAAGGAATGCCGTCCCTCCCATCGACTAGGGAGAGGGATATTATACCTGCAGAGTAGCCGAAGACACACCCACTGCTCAGGCATGCCTTCTCTCTCCGTCTTCTAGGACACCACCTCACAGTAAGTACCGGTATTCTTTTTTCCCCCAGAATCTGCCCCAAAGGGAAAGAGCATTAGACCAGCGCCACTTGGTGGCAAGAGACCTGAGCTCAGGGCCAGCTCCTTAATTTGGATGCTGGAAAATGAGGACTGACACCCACGGCACTTGGAGGTTTCTAAATGCTTTTCCTTTCCTGACAGCACAGGGGGCCCTTCTGCCCCTCATGCACCACAAATGCTTTGCCAGAGGGTGCAGACCTCTGTGGGGACCCAGGGGTGTGTGTGAAGCAAACTGAGCCTCCATTAATAGAGGCAGTCTATCTTTGCTGGTCAGTAAGGGAGTCCAACCGTAGTAGTCAAGCCTAGCCTAGCATTCATTCTCGTCCAACTGTGGAAAGCTTTGGTCGTGTGATAAATTCATGGAGAATGGGTCCATCAATGGCTACTAGAAGGGATACCCAAGTACCTCCTCCAGGTTGGAGAGACAGGCAGGAGGCCTCTAAGGGCCATTTTCAGGGAGTTGAGAGCAGGTGGAGGGGTCAAAGTGTGGAATTTCTTACTCTCAAATCCCATTTGTGGGGGATCACAGCCATTGCAAAATGTGGTCTAGTGGTTAGGAGCCGGACTCATCTGGAAATAGCAGGTTTGATTCTGCACTCCTCCACGAAGCCAGCTGGGTAACCTTGGGCTAGTCACACAGCCCTCCTTCTGAGCCCTCACAGCCCCACCTACCTCACAGGGTGTTCTGTTGTGGGGAGAAGAATAGAAGGTTTGTCACCCAGTCAGGTGGGGTATAAAAGCCAGCAATTCTTCTGATGTCGTAAGGAGCAGCCAGAAAGCTCTAGTGGTTCCCCCCCCCCCAAGGCCAGCTGTAGCTCTGCCAGTCCGCCCACCTCCCTGGAAGGCCAAAGGGCAGCCCCAGAGAGCCACCCAGCTCCCACCTGTCCTCATACAAACATACCTTTTGTCCTTTTCCACCCTGCCCCTTCCAGAAGTGTCTCCTGCTCTCTCCCCACCACCCCTGCATTCTCTCCTGGGTGCAAGCCATAATAAAAATACTCCTGGAGTTACATTCTGTCCTGTTGACACTTATCCGGCCCTTTTCTTCCCTCTTAAAACCTCCATCTTTCTTGTTTTCTCTTCTCCTTCTCCCTCTCTCCCGCTTTAAATAATTTAATAGTAGAAGAGCCAAAAGGACTATATAAAATTGGCTTTCTGTCCTTTTGTGTTCTTTTAAAAACTAAACAAAGCAACACCATGCCTTTCTTTGTTTGTTCCTCAGCTTGTATCCTGTTTCTCCACACTAAGTGCTCATAGCAGCTAAGAACACCTATGCTCAAAAAGAAATTCCCCTGCCTACATACAGAACAGGGATCCATCCCATCCATCCATCCATCCATCCAAAAGGTTGAATTTGTAGCTGTGTTAGAAAATCCCTCCCTCCATCATCGATCTGTCAATATGCCTTTTTCCCTATCTCCCAGATTTATCTATAGAGGAGGCCCTCCTAGTTGTACTATCATCCTCAGCTGCAAAAGGGGTGGGCGCCCATGATATAGGGCCTTCTTAGTGATGGCTCCCAGATTATGGAATTGTCAGGCACCTTCACTTCACATGTTCAGGAGAGCCATGAAGATGCACCTCTTTGCCCTGGTCCTTTGGTTAAACAAACAGCTTTTCCTCCCGCTTTCCAGCACTGTCATTGTTTTTAGCGGGCTCATTTTGCATTTGGTTTTAATGTTAGAACCTGTCCTGGGACCTTTGGATATAGGGTGGGATAAAAATGCAAATAAATATAGCAGGAATAGTTGAGGACCGTAAGCAGCCCTCCACCTCCATCCTGCATACTTGGGTGGCTGTCAGATCTCACATTCATCTGGGACCACAGGGGTAGTGGCACAGAAAGGAAACTTTACCCCCCACCCAAGATTATTTTCAGAAGTAGCTCTGACTGATTGGGGGAGAAAAATAAAACCCAGACTGCCATTTCCTTTTTCTTTTTCACTGCAGACCCGGCCGTGATAACTCCCCAGGACCAAACACTCCTCATTGGGTCGGCGCTCATGGCTAACTGCTCGGTTGGTGCTGGTTCGACCCTGAGGGCCGAGGATCTTTACTGGACCCTGAACGGCCGGCGGCTCCCGGATGAGACCTACAAGGTCCACAGCGCCACCACGCTCAGCGTCACCCTCTCTAATCTGAATGGATCCCAGCAGCAGTCCGGGGATAATTTGGTTTGCCACAGCAAGAAAAGCGGAGGCATCTTGGCTGGCTCATGTCTCTACGTAGGCCGTACGTCCCGAAACCATCCATGGGTCCATCATTCCTCCTCTTTGATACCTAGTTGAAGTGAGAGACAGAATAGAACGTTGCAGGTGGAGAGAGGAGCAGGACAGCAGGATCCTTTCCTGGGAAGCAAAATTCTGTTCGACACTGAGATCCCACCCCCCAATGTCCACTAACCATGGACTGTTTGGGAAGGTGGGATTGCTCAAGGTTCCCTAGCTGCCTATGAACCACATAGTTTGGTGTTTTCCTTCTTGGGCAGAGAAGTATCTCCCACTTGGAGGGGCAGGGAGGAGGCCTCTCAAGGCCATTTGCAGGTGAAGATTTTGCCTTCATCTTCTGCTTGAGGTGCCCAGTGACCACTGTGCAAGCTGGGATGCTGGACTAGATGAGCTGTGACCTCATCCAGCAGCGCTCCTCTTAATTCTTGGAGGAGTATCAATGGTGTCACCTCCAGGTTGGAGAGGCAGGCAGGTGGCCTCTGAAGGCCATTTGCAGAGAGTTGAGAGCTGGCGAAGGTTCTGCCTTTGTCTTCTGCTTGAGATGCCGAGAAGCAATTGGTGGCTGCTGTGTGAGATGGGATGCTGGACTTGGGGTGTTTTTCCGCTGTTACTAAAAGTACCCATTAAGTACCCATTAATGGGTACGAAATGGCATTTTTGTACCCATTAATGGGTACTTAATGGGTACTTCTAGTGACAGTGGAAAAACATCCTTGATGGGTTGTGGCCTCATCCAGCAGGGCCCCTTTTACATTTCTAGACTTCTGGGGGGAGGGTGGGATTAGTTTCTGGGAGAACCAGTTTGCAGGTAGCTTACACAGAATATGTAAAGGCTAGATCAGGCTTGTTCCAGAGAGGCAGCAGGGATGGAAAACGTCAGCCACAAATGGCCACTTTTCTCTCTCTGTCACTGATACATGGCCATAAAACTGTTCCCTGGCACGGATGCTTTGGCATGAGCTGGAGACAGGGTTTAGAGATCTCATCCTACAACCGACAGAGGCCTTTGCAGGGAAAATTTAGATATTTATACTTGAACATTATCTAGCCATCCTGGCAAAAGACTCAGGGAATGACACAGCCAAAATACAGCCCTCTTAGTTAGGACGTTTATTTAGGAACCCTGGGAACTTTTGCAATTCATCTGCCAAAGGAAAAACTCTGACCCAAGTTGCTAGTCCTCGTTATTTTTCACAAAAACCCACAGAACACTCAGCCACATTACCTGCCAGATTAAACCGTACACTGCATCTGGACATGGCTTACTTATTCTGCTTTATTTGGATATTATGGGATATCCAAATGCAGTTTAATAAGTAATCCATTTCTTTCCTTGAGGCAGTCTGTGTCTTCAGCAGATGCTGAGAAATCTGGACTGCATCCACATGTAAGATTTAATCCAGCTTCAGTCCACTTTCAGAGTGACAGAACACATCAGCAAAGTGACTATACTCATTGTCTTTTAACAATAGCTATCCCAAAGGGTTTTTTTAGTTAGATAATGTGAAAGGAAAACAGATTCTCAGTTTACTGTTGTATTCCCTCATGCTGACATAGACTGAATCTGGATTAAATCTTAGGTATGAACGCAGAGCAGTGGTTGTTAGACTATCATCCTAAGAGTTTAGGGCCTTGGACCTTCAGTCAGCTGCACGCACACACACATGAGCGCGCGCACACACAGAGGTGACTTTTTGTAACCTTGCAGGGTTGTAAAATTCTTGCAAAAGGACCAGAGGCTGTTAGGAATTAAATCTTCCATGGGGAATGTTAGCAAACAGGACTTTCAGTTCTCTCTGCCTCTGTTTTCTAGCTCACTGTTTTTTAAAAATCTGCTTAGAAACCTCTTCTCTTTTCTGTCTCCAAGAAACTTTTGCTAATAATAATATTAAAAACCTGAGCTTGGGAGCTTATTGCAAGGCACAGCCCCACAGCCGAAAGGGGCGATTTCCCGACATTAAAAAAGCTATTTTGGCAGCGCTTTGCAGAATTATAGTTGTCCAAATCAATATTCACAAGATTTTAATCACAGGCTATTTTTAAAGATTCTCTCGGCAAACCCCTTGGAAAGACAGACGACTCCGGCTGAGAACGGCCAAACCTTCATCTTGCAATTTTCTATCATGATGGTTGTTACCCAAGGGGCGTATTTTGGGCAAAGTTGAAGTATCTCATGGATGCCAAAAGGGAGACATTTGTTTTCTTTTAAAAGAAGTAGGGGGGGAATGCAAAGCGACTGCCCTTTTTTTATTATTAGTTTATACAAGTGCAGTTCCTTGCTTAAAAGCATGCTCTGGTTACAAACAGGTATCTGCATTTCCCTTCCCCAGTGCCCCCAGAGAAGCCAACAAACATTTCCTGCTGGTCGAAGAATCTGAAGGACCTCACCTGCAGATGGGCACCTGGGACGGCAGGCGAAGCTCACCTGCACACTAATTATACACTGAAGTATAAACTGAGGTAACGCTCCAGAGCTGAGACACCCATGAGGAATTGGTGGATCCCTGTGTCTGACAGGTTCCTGGGCTGTGGCCTGATCCACCAAGGCTCCTCTTAATTCATGGAGGACAAATGTATCCAGGGCTATTAGAATGGATGCCCAGGTATCTCCTCCAGGTTGGAGGGATGGGCTGAAGGCCATTTGCAGCGAGTGGAGAGCAGGTGAAGATTTTGCCTTCACCTTCTGCATGAGATGCCCAGAAGCAACTGAGTGAGACGGGATGCTGGACCAGATGGGTTGTGGGCTGATCCAGCAGGTCTCCTCTCATGTTCTTAATTGTGGTGGTGGTGGTGGGCAAGACCACAGAATCCTGATAATTTAGGTGCTAAAACAAGACATGAGATGCTGTCATGGGGGGCTCTGAGAAACAAAAGTTTATGGACTTTAAGTTGTGTGGAAAGTTGTATCTGCTGGACAGCTCCCAGTCTGAAAGGTATAGCTGGAAAGGACTGCTGGTAGGGATGGCACGAATAATAAAAAACTCGGATATTCCATTTGAATCCGACAAATTTCGACATTCAAACTCGAATCAGATTTTTGAATTATTCAAATGTGTGGATTCATATCTGCCCAAAAATTATCTGTATAATACGGGTTTGAAACAGGGTGCATACGGGATGCATACGGATTTTTTTTCCAGCATGCGCACATGCGTATAACAGATGCGCATGTTGTGGACATGCGCTCCTTTAAATACGAATCTCAACATTCGCATGTACAGATTCAAACTGGATTTTAAGACATTTGAATCTCAAATGCCTGAACTGAATCAGATTTTATGACATTCAAATCTACTCGAATTCAAACATCAAAAACACATTCGTGGAGACCCCTTACGGCTGTCGCGGGGGCATCTCTGTGTGCTGCTTTTAGCAGAACCTGAAATGCTTTGCTACCTTGGTCAGAGCTCATCTAGAGTGCTGTGTCCAGTTCTGGGCATCCAATTCAAAAATGACATTGACAAACTAGAGCCAGTCCAAAGGAGGGCTACCAAAATGGTGAGTGGCCGTGTCCTACAAGGAACGGTTGAAGGATCTAGGAAGGTTTAGCCTACTGAGAGGAGACGTGATCATGGTCTTCAGGTAGCTGAAGGGCCGTCACAGTGCAGAGGGATCGTCCCTGTTCTCACTTGCCCAAGATGGGAGGACTAGAAACAACAGGATGAAACTCCAGGGGAGTCAATCTGGATTAGATATTAGGAGAAACTTCCTGACAGTGAGGGCGACCAGTCAGTGGAACAGGTTGCCAGGGGGGGAGGTGGTTGTTCTCCTTCGCTGGAGGTCTTCAAGAAGAGGCTGGAGCTACATCTGTCTGGGATGGTTTAGGAAATCTTGCATTGAGCAGGGGGTTGGACTAGATGACCCTGGAGGCCCCTTCCAACTCCAGGATTCTATGCTGCTGCTGTCTTTGGGGATATTTGATTTGACTTCCCCAGACTAACCTTGGGATTTCCTGCTAGTCTCCCATTCATGCAGTTCTGGAAAAGAACCACAGGAGCATCTCTGGAGGGAGGATTGCCAGCCACCTTCCTGGCCACAAAGGGCTTTTTTGCAACTGGTTGTTAGCTTAGATCATCCCCATTCCACTGGGACCCCTCCAAGGCAAGCCACAAGCCGAGAGCCCTTTCTGGTTCCCTGGAAATGTCAGCGGCCCAGAGGTGTGCGTCCAGAAATAGTGGTGATGGCAACCAGCATGGAGGGCTTTAAGGAAGCGTCAGATAGTTTCCTGGAGGGCAGGGGTGCCAATGGCTCCTAGAATGGATGCCCATGTACCACCTCCAGGCAAGGGAGACAGGCAGGAGGCCTCTCAAGGCCATTTGCTGGGAGTTGTCCTGCAGAAAGGCGGAGCCATTCCATTTGGCGCGCTGTTTCCCATTGGGGCTGCCATTACGTGTGTGGGGGGAGGGGGGGTGTCTGCATCAAATTCAAATACCAAGGGAACATCCATGTTTTGACCTGGTGCCTGAAGAGAATCGGATTGGGACCCAGCTGAACCTCCCAAGGGAAGAATGCTGCAGCTGAGGGGCCACTGCTAAAAAGGTCCCGTCTTTGCTCTCCACCTGTTCGCCTGCGGACAGAAGGAGAACACAGGGGACAGTCTTAGAACCTGACCGCAGAACCTGGGCTGGATCTTATGGAAAGAGGTCCTCTAGCAGGGGTTTTAAGCCTTGGAATCAGCACAAACCAGGTGTGCTCCCAGTCCAGAATGAAGGAAGAAGAAGAGTTGGCTTTTCTACCCCACTTTTCTTACCTGTTCAAGGGGACTCATGGCAGCTGACAAACCTTCTGTTCTTCTCCCCACAACAGATTACCCTGTGAGACAGGCAGGGCTGCAGGAGCTCAGACAAGAGCTGTGACTAGCCCAAGGTCACCCAGCTGGCTTCATGGGGGAGGGCAGAATCAAACCCCATATTCCCAGATAAGAGTCCAGCTCCCTACCCACCAGACCAAACTGGCTCAAACCAGGCCTTGTTCCCCTTCTTCTCTTGCAGGTGGTATGGCAGAGAGAACGTTTGCCGAGAGTACCGCACCGCTGGGCCTTACTCCTGCCACATTCCCAAGGACCTGGCTCTCTTCACGCCCTACGAAATTTGGGTGGAGGCCTCCAACCGCCTGGGCGTGGCTGTGTCTGACGTGGTGATGCTCGACATTGTGGACGTGGGTAAGGGGCCGTGTCACTCTGCTGGGTCCCCTTGAGGGATCCAGCAACCTTCTCTGCACATCCTCAGCCCCTGGGTTTGAGACCCAGCTCCCCCTGCGAGTTTTAGATAAGGTCCGGAGGTTTTGGAAGAGTTGGCATGGGTGCCACCACTAATCAGACCTGTGCAGGGTTGGCTGCAAATACAAAAGAGCTGGACTAGAGGCTGCCAACCTGTGTCACAGTTCTTGGCGTGTGACGTAACTGCGATGCCGCTGTGACATCACACACACCCCTCCCAGGCAAGTTGGCAACCTCATTTGTAAAGCCAGGAGATGCAGAGGAGAGAAAGCGGGGGGGGGGGGAATCAGTTGCACTTCGAAGAGGAGGGGAAAAGCAGGAAATAGATTATATGTGAGTGGAATTACTCTTAATTTAATTAGGTTACTTCTCTGGGATTTTCACCCTCCGCCCTCCTCTGGTTCCTTCCAAACATCTGCTCCTCCTTAACCCCTTTCCTTTAGGCTGGCCCCCCGCCAAGGTCAAACCTCGCACGCGCTGGGGGGGGGTTGCAGGCGGGTGGGTGGGGGCTATAGAAAGGGGAGGGCTGCTGGGGAGGCAGAGGGAGACAGTGGGGCAGGTCTTGGGGAAGGAGACCAATCTTCCCATAAAAGGCAAGCAAGAATGCTTTGGCTCCTTCATCTTAAAGGAAATACCACAACAGGACAGTGGTTATGAACTGGGCAACAGCAGTCCCTGGGGCTCTCCCCATGGTCGCCTGTTCTCTGGCTGTTTTTTTAATCACTGTTTCAGAAACTGTTGGCCCCAGCCTAACCGGCCTTTTGTCTCCACGCTTGCAGTCACAACCGACCCGCCCTCTGACGTCCACGTGAATCGGGTCGGGGAACTGGAGGACCAGCTGAGTGTCCGGTGGAGCATGCCGCCTGCCCTCAAGGACTTCCTGTTTCAGGCCAAGTATCAGATCCAGTACCGGGTGGAGGACAGCTCAGAGTGGAAGGTGTGGGCGTCATCTGGTCACTTTCACTCTTCCTAAGGGCTTAAGAGGAGCCCTGCTGGATGAGCCCATCTAGTCCAGCATCCCGTCTCACACGGTGGCCCACCAGTTGTCCATGGGAATCTCAAGAAGAAGACAAGGCCAAAACCTTCACCTGCTCTCAACTTGTTGCAAATGGCCTTCAGAGGACTCCTACCTGCCTCTCCAACCTGGAGGTGGTACCTGGGCATCCATCCTAGTAGCCATTGATACACATGTCCTCCAGGAATTAAGGGGAGCCCTGCTGGATCAGGCCACAGCCCACCTGGTCCAGCATCCTGTCCCACCCAGTGGCCCACCAGTTGCTTCTGGGCATCTCAAACAAACTGCAAAACCATCCGCTGCTCCAAACTCCCTGCAAATCCTTCTGCCATCTTTCCATTCACACCATTTATTCTCTGCTTGCTTCACTTTTAAAAAGTGGGGCAGCTTGGGAAAGAGGGGAAAAAACGGTAAATATTCTGTCCTGCTCGCCATTTCCCCAAGTGCTGGGGGACATCATCAGTGATCTGTTCTAGAAGAAGGGGTACACAGTAAAATAGCAAAGTTTGCTGATGATACTAAATTATTTAGGGTAGTAAAATCTGAAAGAGATTGCCAAGAGCTCCAGAGGGATCTCTTAGCATTGGGTGAGTGGTCAACCAAGTGGCAAATGTGCTTTAATCTCAACAAGTGCAAAGTAATGCACATCGGGGCCAAGAATCCAAATTACGTCTATAAACTGATGGGGTCTGAGCTTTCTGCAACACACCAGGAAAGGGATCTCGGGGTTTTGGTGGACAGTTCAATGAAGGTGTCAACCCAGTGCGCGGCAGCAGCGAAAAAAGCAAATTCAATGCTGGGAATAATTAGGAAGGGAATAGAAAATAAGTCAGCAAGTGTCATTTTGCCTCTTTATAAATCTATGGTGAGGCCACATTTGGAATATTGTGTACAATTCTGGTCACCACACCTCAAAAAGGATATTGTGGAACTAGAGAAGGTGCAGAGAAGGGCAACCAGAATGATTCAGGGGCTGGAACAAAATCCCTTATGAAATCAGGCTACAACGTCTAGGCCTCTTCAGTCTGGAGAGATGGTGTTTAAGAGGGGACCTGATTCTATGCTTAGTATAGAAAAGGTGGATAGAAAACATTTCTTTATCACACAACACTAGAAGCAGGGGGTATCTATGAGGCTGAAGGGGAAGGATTTCTTCACCCAGAGGGTCATCGGTTTATGGAATGTGCTGCCGGAAGAGGTGGTGACAGCTACCAGTCTTGACCGCTTCAAGGTAGGCTTAGACAAATTTATGGATGACAGATGTATTAACGGCTACTAGAATGAATGCCTAGGTGCATCTTTCAGGCTGGGGGGGGGGGACTGGGGCGCTTCTAAGGCCATTTGCTGGGATTCTAGAGCAGGAATAGGTTTGCCCTTGTCTCTGCTTGAGATGCCCATGAGCAGTTGGCGGGCCACTGTGTGCAACGGGACACTGGGCTAGGTGGGCTGTGGCCTGATCCAGCAGGGCTCCTCTTATGTTCTTATTGTCAAAGGGGGCATTCCCCTCAGCGGGGATTCTGTTCGGATTAAACCAGTATCGGAAGCTTCGCCTTCCAGACGTGACAGAGGGAAAGAGGTTGCCAGTGTGAGCTTTTGTAGATGCATCTCTTGGACCACCAGCTTCTTTTGCTGCTGTTCTCTAAGGTGCCACGTTCCGTTTTCTCCTCCCCAATCAGAACTGTGCAGCTGTTACTGGTTGCCCACATCACCAGGGCATGGGGGGGGGGTGTTAGGGGTGTGCAAAACACTGTTTTGAATGTTCTTTGAAGTGTTTGAAACAGCCAGAGCTTTGCACGGGTTCCAGCCTTGTTCTCATGCCACAGATAAAAGGCAGCGGCGAGGTGATCAGATTCAATAGAGGAGATTTTGGGGTGATTTTTGCAGGGGCCCCATAATATGGTGCTGGGAGAGGAGTTGAGAAGCGAAGGCACAGTCCACCTATGGTTTTAGGATTTTGGGGGGATAGAGGGCAGGGCTACAAAGCAGCAGCAGCGTTAGTTTTTCTACCCCACTTTTCTCACCCATTTAAGAGGACTCAAAGCGGCTGACAAGCCTTCTGTTCTTCTCCCCACCACGGACCTGTGAGGTAGATGGGACTGTGAGAGCTCAGAGGAATGCTGTGACTCGCCCAAGGCCACCCAGCTGGCTTCTTGTAGGAGTGCGGAATCCAACCTGGTGTTCCCAGATAAGAGTCTGGCTCCCTAACCACTAGACCAAACTGGCTCACAGGGCTTGAGAAAGGGATACCTGGTGCTCTTGGGGTGAAAGGTCAGCCCTACTCTCCCAAGCAGTGGAGATCATCAGTGATCTGATTTTGAGCACCCTGGTTCTTGGGCCCAGAAGCCCTTTGAGGCTGCCAGCTGTGTCCCCTTTTTCCCTGCAGATAGTGGACAACATTGGCAACCAGACCTCCTGCCGGCTGGCAGGCCTGCGCCCGGGCACCGTCTACTTCGTCCAGGTGCGCTGCAACCCGTTTGGCATCTATGGTTCCAAGAAGGCCGGCATCTGGAGCGACTGGAGCAACCCCACTGCAGCCTCGACACCCAGGAGCGGTGAGAATCCCAAACCCCTCCACCCTCGTGGCCCGCCTCTTGGGTTGCCCGCTGACCGGCTGCAGCCAGGAGCCCCCAAGGGACAGCGGGAGGGCCCAGGAAACACCGTTCCCGCGTCCCTCGCCAGGTGCACTGGCTCTCGGAGAGCCGGTTGGGCTGGGCGTCCTTCCAGGCTCCAGAAATCCGAGCAGACGCCTTGAGAAAATAACACTCCGCCAGTGCTACCTTCGGGGAAGGAAACAGAGGGTCCCCTGAGCGCTCCTGACCTCCTCGCATGCCCGGCACCTGGATTTCTTGTTCTGTAGCCAGGGTGGAGGTCTGGTTATTTCCCAGCTGGGAGAAATGGGCCCCCATCCCTCGCAAACCACTCTTCCTATGGAATGTCACAGTCCTCCTGCTTCAGGAGACACCCTGAACTGGGCGCATGAGGGTCCCTGCAGGGAATCCCACCCTAGTCTCCAAGGCCATGGGCAGTGACCACCTGACCCCGCAGGAGGGTGCAAAAGTCTCCCCCTTGCAGAAGGAAGCCTGGAACACTCTTCCGTGGTGCACTTGGGTTTTGCACAACCTGTAAGGTTTCATTTGACTCACCAAATGGGAAAGCGGGGCAGGACTGGCTGGGGGGGTGTCTGATGGGTACTGCTTAACAGTTTGCTCCGAATACGGAAGCAACACTCGGGAAACCCTGGAAACGGCTAGTAAAATTACAAGGGTCGTGAACAGCACGGGGGTTTCCTTTTGGAACAGGTCTGTTTACCCAGCAACGTCAAAGCCGTGGATGGGAGAGAGGGTGAAATGCACCTACAGAGCTCCCTGGCACATGATTGGTGCGGACTGGTCATGGGGAGGGGTCTATCTTTCCCCAGTTATAACCTCTGCAACCAGCGCTAGAATGGATGCCCAGGCTGCACCTCCAGGTTGGAGAGGCAGGCAGGAGACCTCTATGGACTATTTGTGGAGAGTCCAGAGCAGGTGAAGGTTTTGGCTTTCTCCTCCTGCTTGAGTTGCCCAGAAGCGACTGGTGGGCCGCTGTGTGGGATGGGATGCTGGACCAGTTGGCCTGTGGCCTGATCCAGCAGGGCTGCTGTTAGCTTCTGACTTCCGGCCCCTTCCTTAACCCCTCAGGCCGGACGCTGGGTGTCTGTGAGCCAAAGAGCGGCGAACACAACAACACTCTCCGCCGGGAGCTGAAGCAGTTCCTGGGCTGGATGCGCAAGCACGGAAGTGCTTACGGATGTGCCAACCTGAGCATCAAGATGTACGACCAATGGCGCGTCTCCCTGCAGAAGTCCCACAAAACTCGGAACCAGGTAGGTAAGGACTCCCGTCTTCTTCCGTTTGGGGGAGGGGAGGGGAGGGGAGGGTCCCAGAGTGCGGCCGACGTAGCCCAGCCTCGGCTTGTTACGGCCTTGGAACATCCGCCTTCACGCAGGAAGGGACACTGAGTAGGGGCTTTTGGGGCCCCAGTGGTTTCTAACTTTGGCATAACCAAAGCCCAGGTTCTCAGGGTCCAAGCACAGTGCCTCTGCTGCTCGTCACTCCATTTCCCGCCGGATACAGGCAGGTGATTTGAAAGAGTGAAACACGGGAGGGACGAGCAAAATCTGCGCCTCTAGCTCCAAACGGAGCATCCACGAGAGATTCCAGGCAGCAACTTTGCCCCCCGTTCTGGGCACGCCCAGTGGCATGTTCACTGCGGGACAAAGTGATACGGATCTGGTGTTTCTAGCCTCTGTAGAAGAAGGGTCCTATCAGGGTAGAGACGGGGGAGGGAGGGAGGGAGGGAGGGAAGAAGGCTGACCGGTGCAGCCGGATGGGAGCCAAAGGCAGCCCCTAACCCTCTGGCTGGGCTTAATTTGGGCTGCAGTTTGCTTAAGACTAATGTCTTTACCTGGTCAGTGCCCTTTGTCCAGAGAACTCAGGGTGCACTGAGCAGGTCTCTCTTCCTCCCTCCCTCCCACTTCCTTTGGCTGGCAGCCATGCTAAGGAGCCTACACTGGGCAGCCCTTTATCTGCGTGTCATTGAACTCTGTACATGCTCTGGGGTGCAGTCAGCATTGGAAGGCAGGGAACCATTGGCCCTTGGAAGCTGGATTTTTCCTTCCCCTGGAAACTCTCCAGCCTGCTTTGGGGCTTCCCTGCCAGAGAATTCTTTCTTTCCTTCCTTCCTTCTCTGTTTCCTTCTTTTCTTCCTCTATCAGTTCCTTTTTATCTTCCTTCTCTCCATTTCCTTCTTGGCCCATCCCTGGGGGTCTCTCCCACTCCCACTCCCCCACCCTCAGCCTCCTCCCCCTTCTCTCCCAGGCTGCCCCCAAATGGCTGCCCAGCTGGCCTCCTCCTTTAGCCCTCCAACAGCTGCCAATTGGTGCCAAGGCACACCTGTCCCTCAGGTGCGCCCACTAAGGAGAGCAGCCAACCAGCTGCCTTTCCCCTCCCAGCCTCCTTTTGGCCAGGGGTCCCTCCTGCAACCCCCCCCCCAGGGCAGGAACAAGCTCTGAAGGTCGCCCAGGTTGCTTTTTGCCCCCAGAGAGCAGAGGTGGACACTCACTTGGAGCACAGAAGACCACAGACGAGGTGGCTTGTGAGGCCTGCAGGGTGGTCTTTGTGGCCTCAACAGGCGCAGGCTGCCAGACTGACCTCTGCCTGCTGAATGACCTCCACTCAGCCCAGTGGCCCCCTGTCCACCCAGAGGTGTGAACCCAGCCCAGCCAAGTCTCTGGGTCCTCTATTGAGGCCCCCCCTGTGTTCTGTCCTTCTGACCTGGGCTGATTCATTTGCAGGTCCTATCCGGCGATAAGTCCTAGCGAGGCATGAAGGTGCGACGGAGACCATCTCTCTGGCCAATGCCGGTGGTGCCAGCAGCAGATTCCTTTCAGTGACCTTTCGCAGGGTGGGCAAAACCCCCGGACAGCAGCCATGAGTAGGGAAGTCTTGGGCACCCTGGCCGAAGCTGCAATACCAACAGTGCTGCTTCCTCACTTCAAGGCACCAGTGCGTGGCCCACCAGCCACCGATGTCCCACGCCTGCCGCAAGAGGCTTCAGCTGCCACTAGGGTGCCCCCCACGCCCCCCCATCTGAACTGGACTCTGTGCCCCACAGCCTGGCTGAAGCCAGGGAAGCAGCCCTGACCCAGAGGAGTAACAGCGAAGTTTGCCTTCGACCCAGAACGTGCCCAACCTGGTTCGGCCTTCTTGCGGGAAATAATAAATTGTGGGTGGATCTGTGTGTGTCGCCAGGTATCCTTGGCATCTGTTGTGCTTTTGAACTGGGTAACGCCGCCGCCCCCCCCATTGCAGATTAAAATGTCTCAGTTTAAAGTGTCCCCAGAGGATTCTGGGACTTAGGATACGGTGGCCCACAGGGAGATGCCTGGGGGCCCTTCAAATAGGAGAAAAGGCAACCAGTTGGTACATGGTCTCTGATGCGGAAGAGTCCATTCTGGGTATGCGTGTGTGAACATCTGAACAGGCACAGATGTTTCCCTGTCCTAATTTAGTTCCCACAGAAGCCCCCAGCCTGAGCACCCACTCCCCCAGCGGCAGGCTCCACATTTTCCACCCACCCACCCACCCGCTTTTGGGGTGAAGATCCATGTGGAAGAGAGAAAATCGTAACAAACTGGAGGAAACCCAGTCATTCCAGAGCCCTTTTATCCATCTCTCCGATGATCCCTTTATTTAGGCTAGAGGCCCTCCTTAAATCTCCTTATGGTCCCCTATCCCAGCAAAAGTTGAGGTGAGAAAAAGACGTGCAATAATAAAGTTTGCACGGTGCAGAAAGGAACTTGCAAAACTGAATCACGCTTCCTTTTATTGGAGGAACAACGATGGTTGTTTGTGTCTTTTGGTGGGGGAAAGCAAAGAAACCCACCCTCAAATGTGATGTTTCCAGCAAAGTTGGAGGGGACCATTTGAATGCTGCTGGGGCGGCCCCCCCACCCTGAGTTTCCTTCTCCCCTGCCTCGCTGCTGCAGCCGTCTCCCGGGGGAAGCGCCGTCAAGCGCTCTCTTCCGAATCGTACTTGAAATCCTGGAGAACCTCGCTGATTGCCTCCGTGGTTTGAATTAGCCTGTGTGAGCCAGATGCAAACGATAAATAAAGCAGCATATGGTGCCGATTAGCCACGCTTGCCTCCCTCCCTCCCCCCCGCCCGCCTCCCTCGCCACTTGGATGCCGCTCCGAGACAGGCAGGCAGGCAGACAGACAACCTCTGGGACGGGATGGGAGAAACCAGCCGTTTTGGGAAGGATGGGAAGCAGCAGGAACACCTTCCCTTGCAGGGGCCTCTGCTTCCAAAGGGAAGGCACCCACTGGGGGGGTCGGGTGGGGGCTCTGACCTGGAGCCAAGCCTGAGATTCACCCTCCAAACAACGCTGGGGAATTTTCCAAACAACATAGTTGGATCGCCCATAGAATCACCCCAGGGCAAGTCCTGCAAGCGAAGGATTCTGGGAAAATCCGCAGCAATGCCTGGCAGGGCAAGAGGAGGCCTGTTCCCATTAGAAGAAGGAGGGTTGGCTTTTCTACCCCACTTTTCGCACCCATTTAATGGGACTCAAAGCACCTGACAAACCTCTCCACAACAGAACACCGTATGAGGTGGGAGGGGGCTGTGAGAGCTCAGAAAGAGAGCTGTGACTAGCCCAAGGTCACCTGGCTTTGTGGAGGAGTCTGGCTCCTTAACCACAAGACCAAACTGACTCACAGAACCTTAGGACAAAAGTGGAGTGCCTGTTCCGAGTGACCAGGTCCCAGCCCTACCTGGTCAGGTGACTCAGCTCCAAGTGCCTTGCTGCTCCAGAAGGCCACCAGCTCTCTGCTCATGCCCTGCTTCCTGGTGGAGCTGGTTGCTCACGGCTGCAGGTCTAGACAGTCCATGAGTCCAATCCAGTGGCCACTCCTCCTCCACCTCCCCACAGCCTGTCCTCCCCCCAGGCAAGGTAACAAGATGCTAACGGTATAGAACCGATAAGCCTCCTTTGCAATTCTGCCATCCTCGGAGACGCAACAGGGTCTTTTCCACAGCAACCCCACTTGGAACAGCCTCCCAGGAGCCAATTTTATACCCGGGGGGGGGGGGGTGCGCCTGCTTAAAATGTACCCTTCTTCACCTGGTTATTAGTTCCTAGGTACATCTTTCAGGGATCGGTGGGGGGGGTGGACGTTGGACTAGATGGGCTCTGGCCTGATCCAGCATGGCCTATCTTATGTTCTTATGTTCCTCTGAAGATGTGTCCCCGAGGGGTTGGGACCCCCCTGCCTCCCGGATCAGCAAAGGGTCTCCCTTCTGTCTTCCTGTGTTGTGATGGGGGGCGGGCTGGCGGGCTGGATGTCTTGGGAAATAAATATTTCCAGGTCCCAGGATATTGCTCCTTTGGTGACCATGCAGGGGCAGGAATGCCAGCGCACGCACATGGGTCTTCCCCCCAATTTAGGGCCACTGCTTTTTTGGCAGCTTGCAGCTAGAGGTCAATTGAACTGGTCTAGTGGTTAGGGAGCGGGACTCTTATCTGGGAATACTGGGTTTGATTCCGCCCTCCTCCACAAAGCCAGCTGGGTGACCCTGGGCTAGTCACAGCTCTCTTCTGGGCTCTCACAGCCCCACCTGCCTCACAGGGTGTTCTGTTGTGGGGAGAAGAACAGAAGGTTTGTCAGCTGCTTTGAGTCCCCTTGAATGGGTAAGAAAGGCGGGGTAGAAAAGCCAACTCTTCTTCCTCCATGAAGCCAGCAGGGTGACCTTGGGCTAGTCACAGCTCTCTTCTGAGCTCTCACAGGGTGTCTTGTGGGCAGAAGAATGGAAGGTTTGTCAGCTGCTTTGAGTCCCCTTAAATGGGTGAGAAAAGCGGGGTAGAAAAGCCAACTCTTCTTCTTCTTGAGAACATTCATATGAATACTCGTTATATTCATGAACCTGAGGAGGTGGGAAACCGGCTGTGCCAGTCACATCTGCTACAGATCCAGAGTGGATTGAAAGCATATTCAAAGTGGATTCAGGGTGGATTTGACACATTCAGAACAGATATCTAGGGTATTTGATTTGTATCAAACATTCATATGCGACTCGTATTGAACATTTGTATCAAATTCAAATCCTACCAAATTTGAAAGGGATCTGTGAAGGGATATGAATCAAACCCCCCCCCCCAAAAAAAATTGTGCACGTCCCTAGCTCTAGGGCAGGTCTAAGTGAAGGTGTGGCCAACCGGATGATGAGGGTTTCGCCTGCCAAAACCTGTAAAAAGACCTGAGCTGCCCTGAAGGCTCCAAGTTGTGCAACAGTCAGGGATTTTGTGCGTGGTAACCCAAGCGTAGCTGCCATAATATGAGAGGAGGAATATGGTTTCCCACTGCACATCTAAGGGGTCCACAGAAAAGGCTTAACCCCCACAGGCCTCATGTATTTATCCTCTCCCAATTCAGGGCTGGACACCCCACGCCTGAAGAGTGGGAGACAGAAAGCAGAGAGCTTTAGATTCCGCCTCAGGGAGCAGCTCCTAAGAAGACCAAAACAGGCAAGCCGACGCTGCAGCTAATGAAAGTGTTCAGGTCTTTTTTGAATTGGCTCTAGTTCTGGGTTATATCCCAGAATAGCATAAGATCATAAGACGAGCCCTGCTGGATCAGGCCACAGCCCATCTGGTCCATAAGAACCCAAGAAGAACCCTGCTGGATCCGGCCAAAGCCCATTTGGTCGATCAGGACCTAAGAGGAGCCCTGCTGGATCAGGCCACAGCCCATCTCGTCCAGCCTCCTGTCTCACACAGTGGCCCACTAGTTGCCCATGGGCATCTCAAGCAGAGACAAGGGCAAACATCCTCCTGCTCTTTAATCCCAGCAAGTGGCCTTAGAGGCCTCCTGCTTGTCCCCCCAGCCTGAAGGATGTACTTAAGCGTCCATTCTAGTAGCCATTGATCCACCTGTCCTCCATGAATTTGTCTACCCAATTTGGTCTGCTGGTTAGAGAGAGACGGACTATTATCTGGGAGTACTGGGTTTTCTTCCACCCTCCTCCATGAAGCCAGCTGGGTGACCTTGGGCTCCTTTTAGGTTCTTATCTAGCATGGACACCTCGGTCACTGTGAGAGACAGGATCCTGGACTAGATGGGCTGTGGCCTGATCCAGCAGGGCTCCTCTGGGGTTCTTATGGACTGGATGGGCTGTGGCCTGATCCAGCAGGGCTCTTCTGAGGTTCTAATGGACTAGATGGGCTGTGGCCTGATCCAACAGGGCTCCTCTTAGGTTCTTATGGACCAGATGAGCTGTGGCCTGATCCAGCAGGGCTCCTCTGTGGTTCTTATGGACTGGATGGGCTGTGGCCTGATCCAGCAGGGCTCCTCTGTGGTTCTTATGGACTGGATGGGCTGTGGCCTGATCCAGCAGGGCTCCTCTTAGGTTCTTATGGACTGGATGGGCTGTGGCCTGATCCAGCAGGGCTCCTCTTAGGTTCCTAGATCAAAGAGGCTTCAGGAGTTTTCTTGGAATGCGCTCAAGGTGAGACTAAAGACGGGCCAGATCAGGGAAGGCGAAGGCACCAGACAGCATCGATTTGGCCCTGCAGGTGTGGGTTTCAGTTTGCAGGGATGTCTTTAAACACAATTGCAAAGCATTCTGGAGGGGTCACTCAAAGTTTCCCAAGAGCCCCAAGCCCTGGGGGTCCCAACATCCTGGGAGCCTGGGGAAAGTTCAGGATTTGTCCCAAGCTCATAAGGTTCTTTGTATCGGGGCTTGTCTGGCCTTTGGGTTTTCCCAAGGGCACAGAAGACAAAAATCAGGTCACCTGTCTCGGCAGCAGAGCATTCTGGGAAAGGGACACAGTCTGGCCAGACCCCAAAGAGCGAGGGGAAGTGCACGCAATGCTGTGACACAGAAACGCGGCCGTTGCAAGAGCCACAGAAGGCCTTGGGAGCTAAAGGCAGGCCCACCCGGCAGGTAAGCACACCTGTGGCTACAGGTAGGACGGTGTTCTTTTGCGGCAGACCCACGTCTACCTACTTTTGCTTCAGCTCCTGAACTTCCTGGGCGTGGGCCTCCTCCTTGGGGTGGTCAAGGGCGTTCTGCTTGGCCAGCTGGAGCTGCGCAGTCTGGGGGAAGAAGAGAGGATGAAGAAGGGTTACCTGGTGCTACCTTCATTCTGCACTTACCTCCAGGCTTTCCTCCATCGCCCTCTTCTCTCCCTTTACCCTCACACAACCACCACCCTGCGAGGTAGGCAGGTCAGGGTCTGGCCCACCGTCACCCAGGGCAAACGGGGGATTTGCGTTTGAGTCCTGCCACACAGGGGTCTCTGGCGACACTTCCAAACCACCTGTGGATTTTCCTCGAAAAAGCGTCTCCTCCTGCTGGCAACTGTTAATGGGACTCTGGTTGCATCCACACATTGCTTACTTGTTCCGTGATATTTGGGTATTCCGGAACAAGCCACAGATATTCCGGAATATCCCAACAGAGCAAGCACGGGCTGGATGCACTCCTGCTCCAGATTTCTGCTCAGCCCCAAAATTAAAAAGGGATTTATTGCTTCAACATATTTTTTAGCCCACCCTATGCTAAAGATGCCAGGAAGAAGAGTTGGCTTTTTTACCCCGCTTTTCTCACCCTTAAGGGGGCTCAAAGCGGCTGACAAACGTTCTGTTCTCGCCCTTAAAGGGGCTCAAAGCGGCTGACAAACATTCTGTTCTCACCCTTAAGGGGACTTAAATCTGTTGACAAACCTTTTGTTCTTCTCCCCACCACAGATACCCTGTGAGGTGGATGGGGCTGTGAGAGCTCAGGAAGAGAGCTGTGACTAGCCGAAGGCCACCCAGCTGGCTTTGTGGAGGAGAGCGGAATCAAAGTGAGAGGCTCCCAGATATGAGCCTGGGGGAAGAGAGAGAGAGAGAGAGACTTGTCTGCCACTTTCCTTACCAGCTCTAGTTTCTCCTTTTCCTTCTCCTGGAGGTTCCTGAGATGTCCGGCGAGGTCCATGCGTCCATGGGGGCCCTCCAGCTTCTGCTGGATTTGGATGATCTCCTGCGAGATACCGCTGAAAGCCTGGGTGATCTCATGCACCAGCTGGCGGTACCGGACAAAGTCGTAGGCGGGGGCGCTTCGGAGGTAGGCTTGGTGGCCCCTGGGAGGCAGGGAAGGAGAGGTGAGGGATCTGCAGGGTCTTGGTCATTCCGCACCCAGGGTAAGGAGGCCACTAAGTGATCACAGCAACGAGCCCAGAAAAAGAAAGCCCCAGGGACCCCCTGCTTGCTTCTTGGTTTGAAGAACCATCACAGCCTCCATCATTCGAAAGGCAGCTTTTCCACTTGCGTATGATAAAAGGGCAAGGTGGAATACCAGGGCCTTGTTGATGTTGGTCCTGGAACGACGGAATATCTCCCCATCACGATCTCTTCCCTGGATCAGGACTTGTGTCTGGGCTCTTCTCAGAGAGCACAGGAAACATTGGCAGGAGTCAGCCATTTTATTTATCTGTTTATCTGCATTTTGATACCCCCCATATCTGAAGGTCTCCAGGTGGGTTAGGGCCAGGGAAAGAAGGCACCAGAAGCAGTGAGAGAATTTTGTTTCCTCAGCCAAAGGCCAGGGTGAACAGGTGCCTCTTCACTGCTCTCCTGGGGCACAGTCTGGGAGCCACCACAGAGAAGGCCCTGCCTGAAAACACCACTGGGCCAGGCAGGTGTGGGTGGCGGAGCCGTTGTAAAACCAATACGGAGCGCTTTCAGGGCTCGTGGCTTACCGCTGTAGGAACAACCCAAACAATCAAAATAAGATAGATCAACTCAACACAGGCAACACAAAAGATCTATCAAGGAGAGAAACCAAGGTCCTTCTAATATGAAATAACCAATAAATGCCCTGATTCCAAAAATGGAATATACAACCTTATTATAAAGAATAGTTGTAAATTTACTAATAAAAATAGTATATCTTATAAAAGCTTATAACAATATACAAAAGAAATAACAATAATCTAAAGAAAAAATGAGGGGGGATGGTGTATAAAAACAAGAAAGGAGATAGTATTACACTGTTTTAGAGTGAGAGAATCGTCTTATTTGCCTTTTATAAAAGTTTTACGTATGGTGTTTGTGTTGGAGCCCCTTGTGGCATATATGAAAGGAGTTGTCTTCATTTGGGAAGATCGAATGAGCCACTGGAGAAGACTATCAGTTGAAACACGTCTGGCTCAAGATCCCCTTTTTGTTTTATGAAAATACTTTGGACGCAACTCTTTGTTTGCCTTCTCTGAGGAGCCTCAGATCGGTGCTCTTGCATTGCTATCCCCTTTCTTGTTTTTATACACCATCCCCCCTCATTTTTTCTTTTGTATATTGTTATAAGCTTTTATAAGATGTACTATTTTTATTAGTAAATTTGCAACTATTCTTTATAATAAGGTTGTATATTCCTTTTTTGGAATCAGGGCATTTATTGGTTATTCCATATTAGAAGGACCTTGGTTTCTCTTCCTGATAGATCTTTTGTGTTACCACTGCAGGACATAATACCTGCTTCCGGGTTGGCAGGTGATTCACCTGCATGGATCCTTCCCTAGTCTATGCAAGGCGCCTCCTTGCCCAGTTTCATCTATGAACGTTTCTCATGGTCTCTGGGCCAGGGACAAGGCCCCCTTTTCTCTGCCTCAGTTTCCCCAGCTGCCGAACAGGAGGGCCCACCTGAGTTTCTGGTGGCCATCTTCCTCCCGTTTTGGCTATTCCAGGCACTGGGATGGTCTGGGACCTTCCGTACACGGCAGCAAGCGGCCCCTTGTGTGTCTCCAGAAACCCGTGCGCAGTGTGACCCCAGCTGCACCCTTCCCAAGCCAGGCTTCCAAAGCACATGGCCAGGTTTGGCCAGGGAAGGGGGGTGTGGCACCTCAAAGCCCCCAAGGTGCCGGCGTCATACATCTTGTTCTTGGCTCCCAGAAGCCAACGGCGCCCTCTCCACCCCTCCCCATGCTTGGTTTGCAAATCGAAGACAGGCGGCCTGGGCGCTGGGGAGGATTCCCCCCTCATCTGGACTTCATCAGGCTGCCCAGAGAAGACCTCCCGCCTGGAGTGGGCCTTGGGAAGTGGGGGTCCCAGTGGCCCCAGGCAAGGCCTCTTCCCCAACCTCATGAAGACCCACTGCCCACTCGCCAGGGTCAGCAGTGCCCAGCAACCCATTTTTAATTTACTTGCCACAACGCTGGCGTCAAAACCAAGAACCTGATGGCCAGCTGAACCACCCAGTCCTGAAGCACCCTTCATGTGCCCTTGCGTCTGCCTGGCCCCTCTCTTCCTCTTTGGTGGACACCAGGTGTTAAGGGTCTGGGGCAGAGGAGACCCATCCTTCTTCTCTCTCACCTGCTGCCCAACATCTTTGGAAGCCAAAAGGCCAGGCATGGGACCAGCAGCTCTCCCTGGTGCACTCTGGGTCTTCTGCCCTCGAGCTAAAAGGCAGGTTTCTAGTCCCTCCTGGGTCTGCCTGAAGAGCAATAGGGAAAAATGGCTTCATGGTGGGCCAGGACAGCCGCCCGTCTCGCTCCTCATGTCCCTCTGGGGCTTCTGGGATGGGAAGCAGAATGTCCTTTCTTTCTGGCAGGAAGAAGCAGGGGGAGAGGGAGGAGGAGGAGGAAGAGGAAGGTACTCACTCCTCAAAGAGGCGATAGGCCTCCACCCGTTCGCTCTGCAGGGCGTAGATCCGGCGCACCAAGGCCTGGGTGTCTTCCTGCAGCTGCAAAGGAAGAGGAGGCCATCAGGGCCCTGCGAGTGGGAGCTTCACCACCAGGGTTTCTAAGACCCCCAAACCCTCCTGCTGTGGCACACGGAGCCTGCAGAAGACCAAAAAAGCAGGGGAAGCACTGGCCCAGGTCAGTAAAACCTCCACAGCCCAGCGCAGTCTTCCCTTGCCAGGAACTGGAGCCCCAGTGGGACAGTGAATGGCACTGGGCGTCCTGGCACGGGTGCAGGGGTTTGCACACCCCGAGTCCCCCATTTTGCGCCTTCTCCCCATTGGCTAGCCCCCTGCCCACCCTCCCACCCAATGCGGAAACGCTCCGGACCCACCCGTTCCTCCCTGCATCTGTACAAATATATGGTCCTCCCAGCACCAAGCCCTTTGATGGGACAGAAGGAGTGTGTGTTGGGGGGGGGGGGGAACAGGCATCCAACCCCTCCAGTTGGCAACACGCAGCCTCTGCCTCCCCCCGCATCCCTCCTGCCCCAAAACTCCGCTTGGAACGGACGGCGTCCGGTTTGGCAGCCTCTCCCCAGCGTCTTGCTTGCCAAGATCCGATTTCTCTCACACTCCATAAGAAATTTCCACTGGGCCCTTTGAAGCCTGGCTTGGAATCGAAGAAGAGGAGGAGGAGGAGGAGGAGGTGGGGCGGGGGTGCATTTGGGGGGCAGATAAGAAAAAAGTTGGCAAGCTCTGGCATAGCGTGCCGACGGCTAGTGTGAGCTGAGCCAGCCGGCTGGGTGAGAGAGTCTGAAGGGAGACCCCAAATGCGCGCGCGCACACACACACACACACACACACACGCTGGTTAGCTTGGCAAATTGAGGCCTTCTCTGCTGCAGCCAGCCCTGGCCAGGCTCTCCTGCCACCTTGGCAGCAGCAGCTGGCAAGGTGCGGTTCTGGCCTCAGGACAGGCGGAGGCCCTCCCCAAACTCCTCCGGAGCACAGTGCAGGCGCGCGGACACAAGACGCAGATTCGGCACGTTCCAAAGCGGAGACAGAGAGGAACCAGAGAGCGGGGGGGAGGGGAACAGGACCCCCCCCTCCCTGTTCCTGCAACAGCAGCCGGCTCTCGGGCCTTGCCCAGGGGGTAGGGGGCTGCAGAGCAGCTGGGCTCCCCCTCCATTTCACCCAATTAAAGCTGACACTATCCATGTGGTGTCCAGGCCCAGAGCTGACGTTCTGCTCCTGCGTGGCTGGAATCCCAAGCCCACCGGATGGAGCTTGCGTGCCTGGAAAAGGCTGGGGAGGGACTAAAGCAGTTTAAACACGGGTTGAAAAGATGCCCCCTGCATACTCACACACACAGAGACACGCCCTCTTTAAGGCAGCCAACCCAGACTTCCTCAACCCAGCCTGGGAAGGTGATGCGCTGCCCACTCACCTGTTCGGAAAGGAATCGACCTCCTGGGAATAACCAGGAGAACCTCTACCCCAATCCCTCTCTACACACACACCCCTCCAAAGAACTCCCGGTGCTTTTATCTGCCGCCTCTTAGATAGCTATGGGGTGGAATACGGAAGAGATCCTGGATGCCAGTGCCACATTCATGAGCCGCCATCTTCCCATTGGGCCTCAGTTTTTCCTCCTCATGTGTAAAATGGGACTAAAGGAATGTAGGCTCACTTCCCCAAGGGCCTGTCGGGTCACTAGAATGGGGTGAGACAGACCCCTTAGGACCCCTTGAAAGCGACTCTGCACGCAGGGGGGATGAATAATATCTACTGCTACCTAAGACGTTTGGTTATAGGGTGGAAAAATGCAAACAAAGGAATACTAAATACAAGCAACACATGTGACTAAATCCAGCTTAAAGGAAAGCAGAATCTAACACAGCATTCTTTCTTCCCTGCATCCTACTTTTAGCTGATAAAAAGCAGGATTTTTCCTTTTAAATAAAACAAAATTTCTCCTGAGTGACAGTGAGTCAGACTGGTCCCCTTCTGGCTTACAGTGCTGACCAGCGTTTGATAAAGTCTGAGCTGAGGACAGAGCAGCGTCTTCAAGGGCAGCCCCACGTAGAAGGTGCTGCAGGAATCTAGCCAAGAGGTTAGCAAGGCACATCCTGCCCTGACTCTGGAGATCCTTCAAGCATGAACTCCCCGTATGTTTTTGTGGGTGTTTTCATGGTTTTTGTGGGCTAGCTGGGACTGCTGGGTGCCATGTGGAATAAAAGCTCCAGTCTAAACAGACAATGGGGTTGGTTTCCCCAGGGGACCTGAGAAGAATGAGATTCCATCAGGGCCCCCACAAGCAAGGTGCGCAAATATAATGGTGGTTATGGGCTCTCCTGAAAATGGTGTTCCACATAAGAACATCAGGAGAGCCGTGCTGGATGAGGCCACAACCCATCTACTACAGCATCTTGTCTCATACAGCGGCCCACAAGTTGCTCCTGGCCACTTCAAGGGAAGAATCTTCACCTGAGGCATTTCCGCACTGAATCGCGTTCGAAACCGAACGCGTTCAGGCGGAAAGCTTAAGCCAGCTTCGGGCGCTTTCCCCGTTCACACACAGACGCTCCGGAACGCGTGTAAACGCGTTCCGGAGCGTCTGGGTGCGAATGGTCAAAGCGCCCGAAGCTGGCTTAGCCGGCAAACGCCGGCCAGGGGTGCGCCGGCGGCCGCGGAGGCAGATCGACAATCAGCTGTTTGAAAAACAGCTGATTGTCAAAGCCGCGCGGCGTCGGAGGCGAGCCGGCAGGCGATCGGGAGACAGAAGCGGCGCGAACGCTTCTTCTCCCGAACGCCTGCGGGCGGCTCGTCCGCGTTGGAACGCGTGTAGAGCACTTCGAAGTGCTCTACATTTCGAACGCGAAAGAGGCAGCTGCGGACACGTCGGGACGCAAGGCGCGCGCGGCCAATGCGGATGACGTGTCCACAGCTGGCTTTTTCGCGTTCCATTTTCCCCCGTGCGAAAACGTCTCAGGTAGCACAATCGGGGCGGAAAACACCCAGTGATGCTTCAGAACGGCAGGCATAAGGGATTCCTGGCCAGCTCTTGAGGACTAGAAGCTTAAATGTAATTGGTTAAATACCAGCGGCAGAGCACTCAGCAGCACAACCAAAACTCTGATGAGCTTTAATGCACAAGGGTGTGGGGCTCACAGTAAGGAGACTGTCACCCGGGTTAAAAGAGATGCTTGTCTGGAGCACTGAGGAATAGAATCTTAGATCTGTTCATTTTAGGAGGGAGGGAAACGGATGCTCTGCTGCCTGCATCCCGCTGGCAAGAGGGAGTCGCCCGTGTGACCCAAAACGTTGCAATCTAGGCTGCAATACGTCGATTTTAATTCCTAAATAATTCGGGAGGGAGGGGGCAGAGAACGCAGCTAGCCTCGCGCGCCCCCTGCTGGCCACGGCTGGTGTTGCAACGACAAGGCGCTCGCTGCACCCCAACACACCAACGAAGAAAGAGAACGTGTGTTTCGTTCCGCAGGACCCCAGACCCTTTAGTTTATCCCCCCCCCCCGCGGTCTCTTTTACAACTTCCCTCGCCTTGTCCTAGCATGCAACGAGAGGGCAAGGGCCGAGGCATCCCCCAGCCTCGTTGCATGGGTCTTCCTGCGGCCCCCAACCTGCGCCCCCGGGCGCCAGAACCCCTCCCTCCTTTTTTGCTCACCATTGCAGCAGGCAGGCAGCAGGCAGGCAGCAGGCGCAGTAGACCCGGGCCAGCTGACAGCTGCAAGTACTTCGCCGTAGAGGTACGAAAAGGCTAGAGTAGGAACAGGAAATGGGCTGCTGGCACGCTCGCAGGCGTTGTAGCAAAATTCGGATTTGGGCGGCGCTGTGGGTGGGGAGGGTCACTTCTAGCCGCGTTGCAAGGCTGCAAAAAGAGCATTTTGGGGGCCTCGAGGCCGGATCGGAAAGGTAGTTTTGCAAGCTCCCTTACAAAGAAGCCTAGCTTTGTTTTACTCACTGCAGGAATCCACTGCCCTCATTCCCGGCTTGCATGCATAGCTTGGAAAAGCTCCCTTTGCAGAAACCCTGATATTACGCGCTGCTGCTTAGTTTGCAAAATCAGGGGGAAAGCAAGGAACGCTCTCGCAAGAGACAACGGCAACGGCATGGTTCAGTCTACACCGTTTAGAGAGTCTGTGGGTGTCATCGCTCAAAGCGTTTTTGCGCTTCGGACTGGAGCGGCGCCCCCTGAAGCCCAAACGAAGCATCGCAACCCCAGGAGCAAAATAAAAACTCAAAAAATGCAGTTTTTTTGTGCTAAGAAATGCACACGAAACCAAGCGTGGAAAAAGGATTTGGGGTTTTCCGAAGGACTTTTCATAGGGGGATCTTGGAATTAAGGAGGGGCAACTGGACCGAGAAAGCCAAACTGCTTTTAGGAAAGGCCGTATTTAAGGGTGTGTGTGGGCATAAGAACCTCAGAGGAGCCCTGCTGGACCAGGCCACAGCCCATCTAGTCCATAAGAAACTAAAAGGAGCCTTGCTGGATCAGGCCACAGCCCATCTAGTCCATAGGAACCTAAGAGGAGCCCTGCTGGATCAGGCCACAGCCCCTCCAGTCAATAAGGACCTAAGAGGAGCCCTGCTGGATCAGGCCACAGCCCATCCAGTCCATAAGAACCTAAGAGGAGCCCAGCTGGATCAGGCCACAACCCACCTAGTTCATAAGAACCTAAAAGGAGCCTTGCTGGATCAAGCCACAGCCAATCTAGTCCATAAGAACCTAAGAGGAGCCCAGCTGGATCAGGCCACAACCTACCTAGTTCATAAGAACCTAAGAGGAGCTCTGCTGGATCAGGCCACAGCCCATCCAGTCCATAAGAACCTAAGAGGAGCCCAGCTGGATCAGGCCACAGCCCATCTAGTCTCACCTGGTGGACCACCAGTTGCTTCTGGGCAGCTCAAGCAGAAGACAAAGGCAAAACCATCACCTGCTCTCCACTCCCTGGTAATGGCCTTGAAAAGAATGCCACCTCTGCCCCCATCCTGGAGTTGCCACTTGGGCTTCCATTCGAGTAGCCATTGATACACTTGACCTCCATAAATTTGGCAAGGATATAAGAGGAGCTATGCTGAATCAGGCCATGGCCTGCCTAGCCCAGTGTCCTGTCTCACACGGTGACCCACAGTCTGTCCAGGGAAGCCAGCAGCTATTCCCAACGTCCCAAAACTGCAGCCCCAGAGGACGTGAAACACCCCTGCAGGGTCGGCAGTGCAGGCAAGAGAACCCTAAGAGGGATAAATTGCAAGCAGGTGGCAGCTGTGAGAGAATCCTTATTATCGGACCCATGTTTTCCCATCTCACCCCTGCTAGATCTTTCGTCCAGTTTACCCCTCGCCTTCACTTGAGAGAGAGCTCTCCAGGTTGTGCCTTCTATGGTTGAGGTTGGGTGGGAACTCAGAGTAGGGCCTACTTGGTGGTGGCCCCAATTGTAGAATAGTCTTTCTACACTGTTGTTTTAGAATCTTTAGTCCATTTTATATGGTAATCTTTTTCTGTGACCTGTCCTGAGACCTTTGGGTATAAGGCAGGGCAAATTTGGAGCCCTAAATTTGAACTGGTCAAAGGCAGGCATCTTAAGTTGCCCCTGAAAGGCTAGCACTGGATTATGGGAGTTGTAGTTCAGAACATCTCTCAAGAAACATCTTTCCTTTTCCCCTCCACTCTGTAATCCCTTTGACAGTTCATTGGAGACAAGGGAAGAAACCACTAGTGGACCCTTCAGGAAGGCCTTGGGCCCCATACAGCACTCGACGCTTGTACTTTATTCATTTATTCGCCCAGTGACCCCGTGGACCATTGCACGCTTACTCCAGACATTTGGCTTCTTCTCAGGAGGGAATGCAGGACAACTGAGCTAGCAGAACAGAACAGAACAGAACAGGGCGCTTCTGGGCTTGAAACTTTGCAGGGAAGGACAAGGCTACACACTTCCTGACCCATTTCACGTGTTGCTTCCAAGATGCCTCTCAAAGCCATTTGCAGGGAGTGGAGCGCAGGCAAAGGTTTTGCCCTTGCCACTGCTTGAGATGCCCAGGATTAATTGGTGGCCACTCTGAGATGGGATGCTGGACTAGACAGGCTGTGGCCTGACTGAGGAGGGCCCTCCTTAATTCATGGGGGACCGGTGAATCAGTGGCTTCTAAGATGGATGACCAGGTACCACCTCCAGGTTGGAGAGGAAGGCAGGAGTCCTCCAAAGCCCATCTGGGAGCAGGTGAAGGTTTTGCCTTCATCTTCTGCTTGAGATGCCCAGGGTCAATTGGTAGCCACTGTGTGAGACAGGCTGTGGCCTGATCCAGCAGGATGGGCAAAGGGAGAAACACTTTCTGGTGTCTTTAGCCCCATGGGGTGGGAGTGTGTGCAGAGACCCAAACTGATTCCAGTTCAGCACCAGCAGGAAGGAACGAGATTGGCCAACTGGTGAGCAAAATACCTTCAGGCCTGGGAATTCTGGCCTCATCCAGTATTATCAACTGAGCTCAAGTGCAGAACCCGCCAGCCTGTTCCAGAAGTTTCTAGACATGAAGCCAGGTACCCCGCAAAGAAACATCTGCCCCAGCTGTTATTCTCAAGTCACCAAGAGTCTTAAATACTCACAGCCCTCACAAAAAACAAAACAAAAATCACCCTTAAAGATACAAGCATTGCAGAACTGTCGGACAAGTCAAGAATCAAGAGCCGGACACACTCTAGGACGGTGCAGGGTTTTTTATTCTAGCAGGCAGGAGGACGCCACGCCATGCTGAGCCCTTTGCTCAAACGCCTCACTTGACCTTCTTCTTGGGGCGCAGGTTGTTGGTGTGCCCACATTTCTTCTTTCGGCAATTCACGGCACGGGGGTGCAGGCGAGCGTAGCACCTGGAAGGGAAGGAAGGCGGGCAGGGCAGGGAGAAGAAGAGGTGGCTTTTCTACCCCACTTTTCTCACCCATTTAAGGTGAATCAAGGCCATTGACAAAGCTTCTGTTATCTCCACAACAGACACCCTGTGAGGTAGGTGGGGCTGAGAGAGCTTAGAAGAGAGCTGTGACTAGCCCAAGGTCACCCAGTTGGCTTTCACGGAGTGTGGAATCGAACCTGGTATTCCCAGATAAGAATCCATCTGCCTAACCACTACCAAACCCAGCATACTCCTAGCTCCCCCCTCCTTTGGAGATATTTCTTTCAGAGGAATCTTTCATGGCTGGGACACGATCCAACCAGACCACAGTGGCATCCCCCACCCCAGGTTGTCAATGTTGCAGGCAGAGGGGAGGGGGACAGGTTGGTGTCCACACCAGGGCATCCCCTCTTCCCATGAGGCTCCCTTTCTCTTCCCAACCATGTTTATAGGGAGTAAATTTAATAAACATGCATCTGGGATGCAGCTCAGTTTCCCAGCCTGGCACTACCCACTTTCTTCTCCCAGAATCCTCGGCAAATCTGAGGGATCAACCCCATTCCAGCCAGGCAGCAGTCTGAGAAACCGCAGGTTCCAGGCAAAACCCATGAAATGCAGCCTCCCTTGCCTGTGATCTCTTCTTCTCATCCACAGCTCACCCAACCACCTCTTCCTGCCCTTTATGAAGACTCACCAACACTCTCAGCCCTAAGCTTTACAGCCAGAGTTGGCCAGGAAAGCTTTGGATGGTGGAACAGTAAACTGCAGGCACAGAGATTTCAGGCCACCCAGTTTCTCTGTGATCCAAGGAAGTCCAAATCCACAGGGAAAGTTGACTCCACTTTAGGCGCAGCTGGGCTAGACAACATTTGAGGCTACTGCTGTTTTTTCCTCCTCCCGCCCCGTTTCTTTTCCTCTTATGACACGACCTTCACATTCCCTTATCACTAACATTCTGCAGGCCACCCCGAGAGGCCACAGAAGGGCTGAGTACTAAATACCCCTGTCTTGCCCGTGAACCCCAATTCCATCGCTGCCTGTGGCTGGGGTACATACTTGCGGCAAATCATCTTGTCACAGTTGTACTTCTGTGCCAGCTGGCGGAGGGAAGGCTCGATGATTCCTCCACGGAGACGCAGCACCAGGTGAAGGGTGGACTCTGCAAGAAAAAGACACAGAAAACACATCAGCAGCCACGGCGTGGCGTTTTACAAGGCCCAAAGGAGGACGGTGGACAGAAAAGCCAGGCTAGAAAACTGGCTCTACGGACCTTCCAAGTGCTCTCAAATGCTGTTTTTCAACCAGGCCCGACGGGCAAGTTGTTTATTTTAAGCTAGAGAGAGTGGGAGAAACCCTGAGGCCCGTTCACAGAAGCATCTCTCATCTCTAGTGAGCCTTTTCGGTCTCACGGCTAGAGTGCGGGACCTGATACCAGTTATGATTATTAATAAAAAGAATTGGCTAAATGCAATGGGAAAAGTTCTGGTGTAAAGCAGTTTCTTGGGCCATGAGTCCTAAGATGGAGTGTGATTCCATCAGAGCTCTGCGATTTGGCTTTAAGTGGAATGAGAAGAGGTTGGACCATTAACTTGGAATAAAAGCCTTGGACTTTTAAAACATTTCCAAAAACAAAGGAGGGCTCTGTAGCATTTTGCAAGACAAAACAGGTTTTTCTCTCCATTCAAGAGCTGATGATGCAACAATTCCTGTTGACCTGTTGGAGCCTTAATGGGCCACTTAACTTGGTAAATCAGGACTACCAGAGAGGACAAAGAATGATAAAATATTGGCTCTATTGACGTTATCGATTGATCGCTGAGGTTTGGAGAAGAATATCCTTTGTTTTGAGACAATAATTCGGAATGCTCCTGGGGGAAGTGGATCTCACTACGACGTCTTGAGTCTTGTGGGTGCAAAAATCTGCTAAGTACACACATAAGCTATTCCATTAAAACAAACAATAAGACAATTGCTCTCAGAGAGACACATTAACTTCTTTTGGGACACCTGGAGAACTAGTTTTTATCTTTCAGGAAGAATTTTGGAGAGACTGTTAGGTTAATTTGCATCTTTTTGGAAAAAGCTATGAGAAAACTAGGTACGCATACACATTCATTAAGTAACAAAGGAAAAACTTATAATCAGCAGTTTTAGGTTCCAGTTTTTGGCTATAAAAAAGGCAGAGAAGAGATGGTTTCTAGGAGTCTAGGAGTCTTCCTCTCCTCATCTAACTGAAGGGGTCTTCTTCTCTCTCTGCCATAAGGAAGACCTGAAGGAACCTCTTCCATTCCTCCACCCCACCCCCCACCCCTTTCTTCTTTCTGCTACATGGAAGTCTGGCTAAGACTGAAGATTATTCTTCCAATTTTTAAAAAAACATTTTTGTTCCTGAAATGGATATATTTTGCTGAAATTCTACACATCTACAGTTTTGGAGTTCTTGGGCATGAAGAAGGCAGGATGGTGGTGAGACAGAAGATTTGTTCCCTCCATTCACTCTCCCCTATTTTTCTTTAGAACTTTTGGGTTAGGGGATCTTTCTAGTATTAGGAGTTTTCCATTCCCTTTCTAGCTGTCATATGTATATATTTTAGAATTTGCAATTGGGGTTTTTTTTATGGAGAATCTTATTCTCATTTCTTAAACCTCTTACTCATGCGAAGCAATTTGTTTTGGGGGTTTTGGGGAGCTTTTGCTGCATAACTATAAATTAATTGTTTTAATAAAAGAGGGATAGATTCAGTTAAACGCACAAATATTTCTTAGTGGGAAATGTTCATTTCTTTAGTCATTTTGCAGTTGTTGCATGCTTATTTTTGTTCTAAAGATGTTTCTGATCTGGCTTTATATGTTACTTCAGCTTCTTTTCTGTATTTCTAATAAATACTGTCTTTTGAGACTGAAACGGGTTTTGCCTCTGTTTTATGGTAATCCTCGTTATTAAAACCTATGAAAACGATCCAACTACCTATTCCGCTGGGGAAGTTTAAATTTGGTGCTTCTTGGTTTCAATCCAGATTATCCAAATTTTACTCCCTCCACATTCACTTACAGTTGATACTGGAGCAGTGTGGGTAACAGACTCTTATCTGAAGGTCACCGGGTTTGATCCCACACTCCTCCATGAAGCCAGCTGGGTGGCCTTGGGCTGGTCACAGCTCTCTTTCTGAGCTCTCACAGCCCCACCTGCCTTACAGGCTGTCTATTGTGGGGAGAAGAACAGAAAGTTTGTCAGCAGTTTTGAGTCCCCTTAAATGAGAAAAGTGGGGTAGAAAAGCCATCTCTTCTTCCTTCCTCCTCCACAAAGCCAGCTGGGTGACCTTGGGCTAGTCACAGGTCTCTTCTGAGCTCAGCCCTACCCACCTCACATGGTGCCTGTTGTGTGGAGAAGAACAGATGGTTTGTCAGCCACTTTGAGACCTCTTAAATGGGTGAGAAAAGCGGGGTAGAAAACTCTTCTCCTTCTCCTTCCCACTTCCTTAAAATGAAATGTGTGGAGAAGGCACAGCCCTCGAGAACCACTGGCCCTAGAACAAGTAGTAAGGGCTCCAAGCTGCCACCTTTTAGGTTCCAGAATATTCAAACCGTCCTCTTGAGGTTTGGCGAAGGATGGGACCATTTCCCTGGGACGCAGTGGGCTCCCCATCTTGGGGGACTCTGAAGGAAAGCCCAGGTGGCCCAGTCCTCAACAGTGGCTTAATTTTCTTTGCTAAATATTGCACAGCTTGGATCAGATGACCCCCGAGTTTCCTTTCAACTCCACAGGTCTTTGATTCCAAGTCAGCAAGGGCTATCTGCATTTAAGCTACTAAAAATCCCACCTTCTGCTTTTTGACTAGGGGTACAGGATTCCTGCCTGGCCCTTTTACAAATGGCCATCCTTAGCTTGGGGCAGGCAGGTACCTGACGTCCTAGCTAATCCTGTGGCACCCGGTGTTTTGGAATTTCACCATCTTGCACCATCCGTGTTTAAGAATCTGCATCTTCTAATCTTACGCTGCTCTAACCTGTCTTGAACCATGATGCTGGTATTACTGGAAAGCCCTTTTGGCTGTCAGAATTAACCACCAAATTCTGCCCCTGCCTGAGTCGGCACACCAGCACCCATGGGGAATGGCAGCTAATCTGTGGGTGGGGGCGGCTCCTTCCCCAGGTAGGCGAGTGCATGGGAAGCCATACCTTTCTGGATGTTGTAGTCCGAGAGGGTGCGCCCGTCCTCCAGCTGTTTCCCCGCAAAGATCAGACGCTGCTGGTCAGGAGGGATACCTGAAAGACACGGCACGTGAGTGACACCTCACTGTGGGGAGCTGCAGTACTGAGAGGCTACAAAGCAGTGCTTTTGATAAATACACAGATATCCTCATCTGCTGCCTGCAACAGGGATTCCTGCTTTTGGCAAAAACAGCCATCTGGAGATGCACCCATGCCAACAGTGGAACCTGTGGCAAATGCAAAATTAATAATAATGATGACGACAGCTAATACTGTGGTTCACAGCTTGTTGATTTCGAAGCCCTACAGTACTAAATGAGCAAGCCACCTCTTATATTTTTAGCTCACGCCTAGGTAACCTAATCCCACATAAAGCCGCATGTTCCTTGTTTTCCCAAGGCGTTGCTTCTTGTCCGCCAGAGCTGAGGCAAAGCACGTCTGTCTCTACACATGCTTGAATAATGGAGCTTCCCTCTTCAAAATATTCCTCTGGGCACTCAGCCCACGCCCGAGTAGGCTCCGGCTTGCGTTCGCAGCAATCAGCACCCTCTGGAAAGCAAAGCAGCGTTCCCAAGTTGGACCCAAATCTGCCTTGCAGTAAATTTAGTGAACGTTTGCAAACTGCAGTCTGTATAATCTCGTTGCCCGATATGCTACTTAGCATGAGAGGAGCTAACTAATCTCTATAACAGCAAGATGGACTGGGAGCCACAAAAGGATTCTGGCAAACTTTCTTGGCCTTTTGTTTTCCAGTGACAAAAACTGCAAACAGATGAGAGATAAAATGGCTGAGGAAGATTCCCCAAACTTTGCCTGAAGGGCAGTATGGTGCACTTAATCTCAACGCCACACTGGTAAATATTATTGCATCCTTCGCCCACTTGATAAAATACAAGAGTAGAAAAACTAAAAAGAACAGCAAACTATAAATATAGCCATATGAGAGGTCCTGCTGGATCAGGCCACAGCCTATCCAGTCCAGCGTCCCGTCACACACAGTGGCCCGCCAAATGCTCATGGGCATCTCAAGCAGAGGCAAGGGCAAAACTTTTCCTGCTCTCGAACCCCAGCAAATGGCCTTAGAAGTGTCCTGCTTTCCCCTCTCAGCTTTCTAGACTTGCTGTCAACTTTATTGCAACAGACTATATAGCAATGGCGTTTAAGAAGGGACCTGATTGAAGTATATAAAATCATGCATGGTATAGAAAAGGTGGAGAGGGAAAATTTCTTTTCTTCATCGCACACCAGAACCAGGGGGCATCTATGAAGCTGATAGGTAGGAAAGTTTGATCCGACAAGGGGAAGTATTTCTTCACCCAGAGAGTCATAGAATCATAGAATGGTAGAGTTGGAGGGGACCTCCTGGGTCATCGAGTCCAACCCCCTGCTCAAGGCAGGATCTCCTAAACCATCTCAGACAGATGGCCGTCCAGTCTCTGCTTGAAGACCTCCATCGAAGGGGAACCAACCACCTCCCGTGGCAGCCTGTTCCACTGGTTGATCACTCTTACTGTTAGAAATTTTTTCCTAACATCTAAACTAAATATTTTCCCCTGCAGTTTCACCCCATTGTTTCTAGTCCTTCCTTGAGAGAGTGAGAACAGGGCTGATCCCTCTGCCTTGTGACAACCCTTGAGGTATTTGTAGACAGCTATCATGTCTCCTCTCAGTCTTCTTTTTGTTAGACTAAACATTCCTAGTTCCTTAAGCCGTTCCTCATAGGACATGGTTTGCAGACCGTTCACCATCTTGGTAGCTCTCCTTTGAACCTGCTCCAGCTTGTCAGCGTCTTTTTTAAACTGGGAGTCATCAGTCTATGGAATTGGCTGCCCGGAGAGGTGGTAACAGCCACCAGCCTAGATGGCTTTAAGGAAGAGTTAAGACAAATTTATGGATGACAGGTGTATCAATTGCTACTAGAATGGATGCCTAAGCACATCTTCCAGGCTGGGGCGACAAGCAGGATGCCTCTAAGGCCACTTGCTGGGATTTGAGAGCAGGAGAAGATTTGCCCTTGTCTCTGCTTGAGATGCCCATGGGCCACTGTGGGAGACAGGATGCTGGACTAGATGGGCTGTGGCCTGATCCAGCAGGGCTCCTCTTATGTTCTTATACTAGAACTTTGCTACTGTTCCATGAAAGATTACAACTGAGAAGCAATAAGAGCCCTAAAGCCATGGTCATACCTTCACTTTAAACCTTCTTCAGTCCATCTTCAGGTCTGACTGCTCACTCCTTTTGGTTTCTATTTTATTTGTAGATTTTCCATTCCAAAAAGTCCAAGTGGAGGGTGGAAAGGCCACAAATAAAAGGGATAGAAATGAATAGATCTGAGCAGTCAGACCTGAAGAAGGTTTATGGTGAAGGTGTTTCTCCTGGGAATCTCACTCAGTCCTGTAGAACTTCTTTTGAGCCTTCAGAAGGAGCTGAGCTGAATTTCCAATGATCCTCAAAATCCAGTTTCCTTCCAACTCCACTGGTCAATCAACTGGCTACCTCTTCCCTTTGAAGTGGAGCTGTGGAGTCAAGAGTCATAAGCAATTACTGGGTTATTGGAGCTTGAGAAAAACGTACTGACTCTGACTCAGTTAAAAACTTCCCCTAGGAAGGGGCTATGATCGATGGAGATATTTATACAATGCGACACCGCTCAGGGTATGAGTTAAAAGTTGCTTAGAAGCACATGCATCCCTCCCCACAGTAAACATGCCTCCCTTGTGGCGGCTGCAGATGGACTGAACTATATAAATCAGACCACAGACCACCTAGTCCAGCATCCTGTCTCACACAGTGGCCCACCAATTGCTTCTGCACATCTCAAGCAGAAGATGAAGGAAAACCTTCACTTGCACTCAAATACCTGAAAGTAGCCTTTAAGAGGTCTCCTGCCTGTCTCTCCATCCTGGAGGTAGCACCTGGGCATCCATTCTGGTAGCCACTGATACATCTGTCCTCCCTGAATTAAGAGGAGCCCTGCTGGATCAGGCCACAGGCCCTCCAGCTCACCAGCATCCTTTCCTTCACAGTGGCCCACCAGTTGCTTCTGGGCATCTTAAGCAGAAGATGAAGGTGAAATCTTCACCTGCTCAATTCCCTTTGGAGGTTTTGTGTTCCAACTTCACAGCCTTGATATAAAGCTTCATTTCATACAAGGATGTTCACAAGAAGGTACTGGAGGTCCTATATGGCCTGGAATTTGCAGCTTTTCTTAAACACAAATCCCTTCCACCACAGTTATGTTTTGAAAGCTAAATCTCAATGAGATGATCTTTCATTTGTCAGTATGCATAGAAAAGATCTGGGAGGTTTCTCCCTCTTTCTGAAATAGGCAAATCACTTACCTTCCTTGTCCTGGATTTTTGCCTTAACATTCTCAATTGTATCACTTGGTTCCACCTCAAGGGTGATGGTTTTGCCTGTTAGGGTCTTCACAAAAATCTGCATTCTGGCAGTCAAGTTTCACCTCAGAGGCAGGAAGAGAAAGGAACTAGGTGAAATATGAAACATGCAATTTAGTGTTTGCCTATATACAAAAAAAATTCATATGTGTTCTTTCTACAGAAATACGCAATAAACCTACAGATTTACACACATGTATATACACAGAACAGAGATACACTGTAAGTCATGCAGAAGAATGGAGTCATGGTATTTAATAAATTCTTACAGTGACAAAAAATAAGTGATCTACACATAATGCTGCCATCTTAGAGGCTGCTTCTTAGAGGCAAACAGCAGAATACTAAGGAAATCCCCTCAAACCCACATAATGGGAAAAAGTCACAGAATAAGAGTGAGCTTGTTGACACATTGGTCAACAATATATCAACTTATTAAACAATCTGTGGTTTCTCGAGAGCAAAACAGTAAAAAGGGAAGGAAGGAAAAGACAGAGTAGGGGAGGGAAGAAGAGGGAAGGTAAAAAAGAGGAAGGGAAGAAAGGAAGGGGAAAGAGGGAGGAAAAGAAAGTAAGGGAGGGAAGGAGGAGGGAAAAAGAGGGAAGGAAGGAAAAGACAGAGTAAGGGAGGGAAGGAGGGAGAGATGTGAGGAAGGAAAAGAGGGAGGGAGGGAGAAGGAAGGGGAAAGGAGGGAGGAAGGAAAAGACAGAGTAAGGGAGGGGAGACCAGCGTTATACAAAATGGCACACTGAATGTAAATCATATTTTTATTATAGAAATGAAACAAGAAGGATGTGAAACCCAAATTAAATTGGTAGCCCTAACACAGTAGAAATTAAGAAAGGAAAACACAGAGACAATAATCAACCGCAAGGAAATGCAAGAGAAACACACAAAAAGCCTAGAAATAGAAACTAAAGGGCCTCCAAGCAAGTCCTAGCCATTTATTAATCGTTTATTAGCGCTATTAACCTAAAGAAGAGGGCTTAGGAATTAATTGGGATTGTTTCTAGGGCTCCAAGGAAACTAAGGAAGCCCTGGGATGGGATTAAGCCGGGCAGAACCGCCTCCCTCTCCAATATTGCCCAATATTCCAGATATTAATTTCATTAAGCAGCCTAATAGGGTTATAATAGACGAGAACATCCCAAATTCTCCTAAAGGGGATCTGGACAGGCAAAGCGACAGCTGAAAATAATAAAATACCCTGATGAGCTGAGCCAGGATGAGGAATGATAATACTAATCATTCCTCATCCTGGCTCAGCTCTTATCAGGTGATTCCTAATAATTAATAACAGCTGGTATTAAGCAGCATCCTATTAGCGCGCAATATCAAGCGCTATTAAGCGGGAAAAGGGCATATCAAGAACATAAGAGAAGCCTTGGTGGATCAGGCCACAGCCCATCTAGTCCAGCATCCTGTCGCACACAGTGGCCCATATTAAGGGGCTGCTGAGCCTCACAAGGGTCTTTTAGGGAGGAAACCTGAGCCAGGCCGCCCCTCCCCCCCAATAAGGGACCCAGGTGTCCGAAGGGCGCGACTCACCCTCCACGCGCCTCCCGTCGCCTCGCCTGTCCGAACGGAAAGAGAACGCACACCCCGCCGGAAGCGGAAACGAGCTGCACTTCCGCCCCGCGCTCGACACGCTCCTCCACCTTTCACCGGCCCCGCCTACCTCTTGGTGACGTCACAAGCGCCTTATGGGACGCGCAACACCTCCCTCTCTGTGACGTTGTACGGCCACGCCCCCGTGCCCACGTCTCCTACTAGCCGAACGCCGAAGACATGCTGCTGCGTGGGCTTGCACCATAGAGGGATGTACGGTGAAAAGGTTAGAGGTGCGCTACGCTCCATGCTTTGTGTTGCTCACGAGTACGATTAGCAACATAACTCAAAAAAGTTTCTTTTTTGTTCACGCGGTATTTTAGAACAATTCCGCATTTTCGTCTTTTTTAAAAAAATTCTTTATTGTAAATATAAATACAATTTTTTCACGTAGCAACTTGAACAATTCAAACAAAAGAATAGGAACAATTAGGAATGAACTGCAGAAGGTAAGGAGTACAATAAGACAATTTCAATAGCATTAACAATTAGATAAATACCAAGAGGGGAAATGCGATTTTTAAACGGGAATTCAAGAAAATTGGGGGGAATGTTTCAGCTATACGAAGATCTGCGTGGCATTTTGCTGCTTTTAAGAATGGGGACCAGCGTTTAGTGAACCAATCTTTAGAGTTTTCATAAGACATATTGTCCATTTGCTGAGAAATAAAAGCATTGATCAGCATACTCCAAACCCTGGATAACCGTTTTTCCTTACTTAGACTCTGAGCTGACTTCCACTTCATGGCTATCTCTGCTTTAGCAGCAGTAAGTAATGATTTAATTAGGTCTTTATGATCAAGATTTTCATGTTCACCAGTGAACAAAAAAAGAAAAACCAAGGTGGGTGTCAAAATAATCCTTTGTTGTACGATTACGTTGAGGTTATTTGAATCATCAACCAAAAACTTGAAATAACTGGGCAGGTCCACCACAAATGAATATGGTTTCCAACTAGTTTACAGCTGTGCCAGCATAAAGGTGATTTAGATTTATTAATACAGTGGAGCTTTAGAGGAGTCAAGATACCAACGATAAAATATTTTTAAGGATATTTCTCTTTCCTTCTGAGAGTTTGAAGCCTGATACAGTTTTAGAGGTATTTTTCCCAATTTTCTGTTTCATATGGAAGAAGTGCGTCATCCTCCCAGATTGATTTTAGCCCAGTCAGGGGTGAAAGTTTGTGTTCTAATAAGGCGCTGTAAATTCTAGAGGAGATGCCTTTCCTAACTGAGTTAGTGTGTGATGAGAAGAATTCAAATGGAGTCAAGTCTCTAACTAATTGGGGGATATTTTTGATTTTTTGTAAAAGATGAAGCAGACTGGCTATTTCTAGCCATCTCGATGGAGGAAGATTTAGAAGGGTTAGAAAGTCCTGAGTAGTTTTTGTGGTTAGACCTGAGAGCTGGAATTCCTTTACAGAGTAGAAGTTCAAGGTTTTCAGTTTAGTCCATGTTCTTGAGGATATAGAAGAAGGGCTTAGTGGGAGAAACTGAAGAGGAGTGAGAGGAGAAGGGGCTAAGAGAGATTGATACTGTTTCCAGATTGATAAGGTGGTTTGAGTCCATTGATTTGCTGTGTAGTTTGAAGGTGATTTTAATTTAGTGTATAGAAAGGTGTAGATAGGACAAGAAAGCTCAGACAGTTCCATTTTTACCCATAGAGGAGGGGAAGAGGAGAAAAGTGAGAGGAAGAGTTGAAGTTGGCAGGAGTCATAGTAAAGAGGTAGGGAGGGATAACTCCAACCTCCCTGCTGCATAGGGCACATCAACACTTGTTACGGTCAAATTACGCACTATGCAAGGAATCAGTGTCAAAGGAATCTTCCAGAAAGAGAGTCTTTATTTGCATGCAAATGGTAGCAGAGGAATTAGTTCTCCAAACTGCAGAAACTGCCCAATGGAGTCTCAGAAAAGACAGCTTTTATAGGAAGGCGGAGCATTAGCCTAAGTTACAATACGCATGTATGGTAATAGCTGTATTAGGAGAACTATGGTAATCAAATGCAATGGTTGAAAGTGCTGATATGCAGGAATTTTATTACATGTGTATTGTAAATTAGGCTAATGCTCCGCCTTCCTATAAAAGCTGTCTTTTCTGTGACTACGGGGGCAGTTTCTGCAGTCTGTAACTACATGGTGCAGTTTGGAGAACTAATTCCTCTGCTACAATTTGCATGCAAATAAAGACTCTCTTTCTGGAAGATTCCTTTGACATTGATTCCTTGCGTAGTGCGTAATTTGACCGTAACATTTGGCGAGCCAGCCAGGAGAAAGCAGGAGAACGCAGCAGCCAGGAGAAAGCAGGAGGACGCAGCAGAACGCACGTAACGCGAGAAGAAGACCCTGACACCAAGGAACAGCACCCTGCCACCATTACAGCTTCTTGGCCTCAAGGGATTGACAGAGCGGAAGTGCACAGCCATCCTGCCATCGTTTGTGACCTGAGAAGCAGTGTGAGAAGCAGCGTGGGAACAAAGGAACAGAAAGACAAGTCCAAGCAACAAGCCAGCCGCTGGTCGGTTTGAAATGCAGATCTCCCTAAGTCTAAAGCCTCTAGAAGTCTGAAGTCTGCTGATGCTTAGGTTTTCTGAGCCCTTCTTGCTACATACAGCCCTGATCAGGCGAGTACAAAGAATGGGTAATCTGACTGGTCTTTGAGACCAGTGTTTCTGTGAGCTCAATTCTGTGAGAGAGTGTGAACTCTTCCTATCTGGGTGGGAAACCGGGTGGAGGTTTTCCTACCGTTTTGTTTGTGTGCATGAGAGTGCCTGAATTTGATTGAGGCCTGCGGTTTCTCATTGTTGCTGTGAGGTCCAGGGCGTGAGGCCAGGTCGATGCGTATGGTGTTTAACCCCTCTCGTAATCCTCCTCAGGTGGACGCCATTTACCACCTGACGCCCGAATTCCCATGATTGTGTCTTGTTGTTCTTACTGTCCTTTGTTAGAGATAGCAAGATGGGGGGAGGGAAGTTGAAATTAGAGAGAAAACTAGACCCCAAAGTGACAAGATCAGAAATAGGTCCTGAAAGCCCCAAGCAAAGTCCCTTAGACATCGCTGTGTGGCATTTCGGAGACTATTTTGATCAAGAAATGTGTTCCCAATCAGTTTTGAAGACAAAATGTGAGTTTCACTGGCCAGCCTTCTTGAATTGGCCTCGAGAAGGAACCAAGCACAGCCAAACTATCCTTGAGCTTCAGAAGTTCCTTAAAGACAGCCAAGACAGCCGCTGTTTGCCCGATGATTTGTTTTATGCAGAGGCTTGGCTTGAACTGAGTAAAAATATGCCCCAAGCCCCTTGTGAACAGTCACCGCCTTTTGCCAGCCGAGTAGCTAAGTCATCTAAAGAGAGTCCTCTAGAACAGCCATCTTCTTCTGGACAGGCCCCTTCTGGGCAGCCACCGCCCCCCCTTCCAGAAGAAAAGCCGAAAAAGTTTTAAAAGGCACCAAAGAGCCACCGCAGCTGCCCACCCCTTCCAGAACAGCCTCTTCTCCCCCTCCCAGGGGAGATAAGGGAGAAAGGGATGAGACTGCTGGCGAGAAGCCAAAGTGGCATAGCAACAGAGATACTGAGAGAAAACTAGTTGGCCTTGAAGGAAAACTTGCTCAGTGCATCTTGCACAGTGAAAGTCTGCCAGAGACAGAGAGAGTTCAGCAGTTGTGCTGGAATTTGGAAGGAGTTATTGAATTGAGGCCTAAAGTAACCGAAAGGGCCTCCGAAAGGAGCAGGCCAGAGCCCAGTGCACCCCCCAAGGTTCCTGATGACGTAGCAGCTGAGAACAACGGAACAGTCAGCTTGAGCAGAGGGGAGGAGGCAGCGAAAGGGCAGAGAAAAGAGCAACAAGAGCAGAAAGAACTAAAGGGGCTGAAGGAGAAACAAGAGGAGAAAAAGGAGGAACCAGAAGCAGGAGCATGGCAGGCTACGTAATCATGACGTGATGAGCCAAAGCCGCACCCCCTTTCCCATGAGAATTGAGGGAGGAAAAAGTAAAGATGTTGCCAATGGAGAGCCAGAGCATAGCCGTATCAGTTCGTTGGGCAGAGAGCCAAACCAGATCCAGCCTAGCCTAGCTGGAATTTTTCTTATGGAGATTGCTACTGGAATCCTGCCAGGGCATGAAAGGAAACAGCCAACCATTGTAGAGGCAAGACAGCAGTTTGAGGCCTACTCAGGGCAGAGACGAACAGTGCAAGAAATCCCGAATGAGACCAGGGGAAGCAGAGAGACAGAGAGCCCCACAACAGCCCTGCAAGGCAAGCCGTGCCAGGCCAAGAAAGTTGTAGAAGGGGAGAAGCCTTTTGCTGCAGAAACACAGGCCAAGAGTCAGTGTAAGTCACAGACTCAGACTGATTTCAGCCAGTTAAGCTTTGAGGAGTTGGCTCCTTACATCTCAATGGAAGACCAGCTGATACAGCCCAGGCCTCCTTCACAGAACCAGTCAAGCAGAGACATAAACACAGGCCAAGAGATTCTGCCACCAGCATACCCAAGTCAGTCATGCTGTCAGGCCAGCATTCCACCCCAGAAGAACAGGGAGTGGCCAAACTCTCACAGGCCGCCTGATTGGCCTTTACAAGAGTGCCCTGAGCCGTTGGAAAGAATCCAACCGAAAGCTGACCTAGAGAAGGACAAGGGGAAGCGCCAGGAGACAGCCTATTTGCCTGCAGCCGCCCTTCCAGAGATGCAAGTGACAGGAAGGCCCAATCTAGCCAGAGGTGCCCCTACAGCCAATCCAGCTGCCCTCCGAGAGATGCAAGTGCCAGAAAGAGGTCAGGTGATCCAGAACTGCCATCAGCCAGAATCTGGAGAAGGCCTAACTACACCAGGAGGCCTAACTGCGCCAGGAGCCCAAGACCGTTATCTGCCAGGGTCTGAAGGAACCCCATATGTACCAGCAAGCCAGAACCACCATTGGCTAGGGCCTAGACAATCCTATCTGTACCAGCAGCCACACCATTACATGCTGGAACTTATGCCACCTTTGCTGAAGACTGAGGAAGCCAGCAGGTCAACTTACACCCAGAGCCCATTCTGGAGATTGAATCAGTGGACACACGAATCAGAGACTTAGACTTAAGAACCCAGAGATCGGTTTTGACACAAAGCAGTCCAAATTGGCACCAAAGTGATCAAGCATGAAGTAATTGCTCAGTACCCCTTATTGAGAGAGACTGTGCAAAATGCAAGCCAGCCCAAGATATCCCTCTCAAAGATGGAGAACACCAGAGAAATTAGCATCAGCCGCACTCAAGCAATTTGTCCTTGCCCCAACCATCAGCCAAGAAGGCCCATGAACCCAGCCACTGTGATCCAAGTCCTAGAAAAGGAACCTAGAAGACCAATCCCCTCTTTGACCATGCCAATGCCAATCAGTGATCAAACTGCAGAATGAGAAGGCCAGGAAACAGTCAAATCATGAAAGATTTTAGGCCTGTGCATTCAAAAATCTTAGTCTGTGTATTTTGAAAGTTTGCTGACAGGCTTCAAGGTTTTTTTGCTAGTCAAAGAACAATGGCTTTGTCTTAATTTCTTGGCACACAGTATGAGACAAGATAAAGGCATTACGCCTGCCAACAGTTATGCCGTTATCAGGAACAAAGTGTTATGCTTGTATTTGGATGCTTTCAGTTTTAAGAATGAGAGAGAAATCTCTTTTTCAGCAATTAAAAATCAATTGATCTGCCCATAAGAATATATTTCTATACATCTATTGGAGCCCTGATACAAGAAACAGCCGAACAAGCAACACTACCCCGCCTTTGCAATATCCAGCCCCCAGAGCAAGTTACATTGAAACGAGACAAGAAGGAAGAAAACCGTTTGCTTTAGCTTCTTTTCTGCATCAGCTTTGATAAACTGAGCCATCAGCCGTCATGCCACTGCCCACCCCCGGGAAAGCAACAGTCACTCAGCAGGCAGGCAACACCCCCCAGCATTCTCAGACAGGGTAGAGAGAGAGGACAGAATCAGGAAGGGTATTTTAAGGTTTTATTTTTAAGGGTTTCATTCATTACTTACTGCTTTGAGAATTTTAAAGGGACAGCTCTCATGGCCAGGTTAGGTGGAAGTTTTGAGAGGCGTGCCAAAAGGAACCGGATGTGATGGCAGAAGTCTGCTCGAGACGAACCCGAGAGAGAGCAAAGACACCAGAGGGTGCTGCAACCACTTGTTGTTGTTTTCTTGTTGTTTTCCATTCTAATGCTTTTGTTTTTTCCTTTGCATTGCAAGCCTATGTAATTTGTGTATAAGTCCAAATGCCACTGCCCCGAGAATGTAACTTTTGATTGCCAATTTTATAGTGTTTCTTATTCTTAACACACTGTAACGTAAGAAAGTTTTGGTACCTGTGACAAGTTTCCATCTTCCAGCAGCAACAGACAGCTACAGTCACAAGAAAGTTTTGAGCACCTGGGACAAGTTTTACCAGCTGCCAGGTCACAAGAAGTGAAGACAACGAACTTTTGAACATTTGCTTACTTTTGAACATCATTTGCTTGCAAATTAACATTTGCTCAGCCACTTACAATAATGGACATTGATTTACTAAGAATGGACAATCATGCCTACTGATTCCTAAGATATTTGATTGCAAATGCTTTTATTATGTATATTGCTCAATTGCTGTTCACCCACTATTGTATTGATTTCTCTGTATCTCTTTTGCATACGTGAGTTTGACAATTGCATTACTGCTGATATGTATCTTTTGCATATTTCTATATTGGCCTTTAGTGTGGGGGTGCAATTTGTCCATCTCAGCTAAAGCACTCTTGCTAAGCTGATATTGCTATACTCACCCCTGCCAGGCTAGAAGAACGCAATCCACCGCCATCCTTACCAGGCCATTGCGGAAAGACATTGCGCCAGGTTGGCTCCACTAAGGCATAGTGTGAACTATGCTCCTACCACAGTGGGCTATCCGAAACCGATCTTAATGGGGAGAATAAGCATCAGGCCTCTAGCTGGCTGTCCGTGGCAGATGCAGGAGGGCGGGAAGGCAGCCAACTCTCCATAGGATACATCCCAGGGTAATGGATAGGAGACAGAAGCCTGAAATCATCACGTCCAGAAATGTCACTAAGGGCCAGCGTAGTACAAGTTCTGAAATAGGCCCTCACAATTGACTAGGTGCTAGCTACCGCTGCCAGGCCAGAAGAATGCAATCCGCCACCACCCTTACCACACCATTGCGGAAAGACATTGCGCCAGGTTGGCTCCACTAATGCATAGTGTGAACTATGCTCCTACCACAGTGGGCTATCCGAAACCGATCTTAATGGGTAGAATAAGAATCAGGCCTCTAGGTGGCTGTCCGTGGCACATGCAGGAGGGCGGGAAGGCAGCCAACTCTCCATAGGATACATCCCAGGGTAATGGATTGGAGACAGAAGCCTGAAATCATCACGTGCAGAAATGTCACTAAGGGCCAGCATAGTACAAGTTCTGAAAAAGGCCCTGACAATTGACTAGGTGCTCACTCACCCCTCCCAGGCGAAAAGATCTCAATCCGCCATCATCCTTTCCAGGCCATTGCGGAAACATATTGCGCCACGTTGGCTCCGCTAAGGCATAGTGTGAACTATGCTCCTACCACATTGGGCTATCCGAAACCGATCATAATGGGTAGAATAAGCATCAGGCCTCTAGCTGGCTGTCCGTGGCAGATGCAGTAGGGCGGGAAGGCAGCCAACTCTCCATAGGATACATCCCAGGGTAATGGATTGGAGACAGAAGCCTGAAATTATCACGTGGAGAAATGTCACTAAGGGCCAGCGTAGTACGAGTTCTGAAATAGTCCCTGACAATTGACTGGTGCTAGCTACCGCTGCCAGGCCAGAAGAACGCAATCCGCCACCATCCTTTCCAAGCCATTGCGGAAAGACATTGCCCCAGGTTGGCTACACTAAGGCATAGTGTGAACTATGCTCCTACCACAGTGGGCTATCCGAAACTGATCTTAATTGGTAGAATAAGCATCAGGACTCTAGCTGGCTGTCCGTGGCAGATGCAGGAGGGCGGGAAGGCAGCCAACTCTCCATAGGATACTTCCCAGGGTAATGGATAGGAGACAGAAGCCTTAAATCATCACGTGCAGAAATGTCACTAAGGGCCAGCGTAGTACAAGTTCTGAAATAGGCCCTCACAATTGACTAGGTGCTAGCTACCGCTGCCAGGCCAGAATAACTCAATCCGCCACCATCATTTCCAGGCCATTGCGGAAAGACATTGTGCCAGGTTGGCTCCATTAAGGCATAGTGTGAACTATGCTCCTACAACAGTGGGCTATCCGAAACCGATCTTAAAGCCTAGAATAAGCATCAGGCCTCTAGCTCCCGGTCCGTGGGAGATGCAGGAGGGCGGGAAGGCAGCCAACTCTCCATAGGATACATCCCAGTGTAATGGATTGGAGACAGAAGCCTGAAATCATCACGTGCAGAAATGTCACTAAGGGCCAGCATAGTACAAGTTCTGAAAAAGGCGCTGACAATTGACTAGGTGCTCACTCACCACTCCCAGGCGAAAAGATCTCAATCCGCCATCATCCTTTCCAGGCCATTGCGGAAACATATTGCGCCACGTTGGCTCCACTAAGGCATAGTGTGAACTATGCTCCTACCACATTGGGCTATCTGAAACCGATCATAATGGGTAGAATAAGCATCAGGCCTCTAGCTGGCTGTCCGTGACAGATGCAGTAGGGCGGGAAGGCAGCCAACTCTCCATAGGGTACATCCCAGGGTAATGGATTGGAGACAGAAGCCTGAAATTATCACGTGGAGAAATGTCAGTAAGGGCCAGCGTAGTACAAGTTCCAAAAGAGGCCCTGACAATTGACTAGGTGCTAGCTACCGCTGCCAGGCCAGAAGAACGCAATCCGCCACCATCCTTTCCAGGCCATTGCGGAAAGACATTGCACCAGGTTGGCTCCACTAAGGCATAGTGTGAACTATGCTCCTACCACAGTGGGCTAACCGAAACCGATCTTAATTGGTAGAATAAGCATCAGGACTCTAGCTGGCTGTCCGTGGCAGATGCAGGAGGGCGGGAAGGCAGCAAACTCTCCATAGGATACTTCCCAGGGTAATGGATTGGAGACAGAAGCCGGAAATTATCACGTGGAGAAATGTCACTAAGGGCCAGCGTAGTACAAGTTCCGAAAGAGGCCCTAACAATTGACTAGGAGCTAGCTACCGCTGCCAGGCCAGAAGAACGCAATCCGCCACCATCCCTTCCAGGCCATTGCGGAAAGACATTGCGCCAGGTTGGCTACACTAAGGCATAGTGTGAACTATGCTCCTACCACAGTGGGCTATTCGAAACCGATCTTAATTGGTAGAATAAGCATCAGGCCTCTAGCTAGCTGTCCGTGGGAGATGCAGGAGGGCGGGAAGGCAGCCAACTCTCCATAGGATACATCCCAGTGTAATGGATTGGAGACAGAAGCCTGAAATCATCACGTGCAGAAATGTCACTAAGGGCCAGCGCAGTACAAGTTCTGAAATAGGCCCTGACAATTTACTACGTGCTAGCTACCGCTGCCAGGCCTGAAGAACTCAATCCGCCACCATCCTTTCCAGGCCATTGCGGAAAGACATTGCCCCAGGTTGGTTCCACTAAGGCATAGTGTGAACTATGCTCCTACCACAGTGGGCTATGCGAAACTGATCTTAATGGGTAGAATAAGCATCAGGACTCTAGCTGGCTGTCCGTGGCAGATGCAGGAGGGCGGGAAGGCAGCCAACTCTCCATAGGATACATCCCAGGGTAATGGATAGGAGACAGAAGCTTGAAATCATCACGTGCAGAAATGTCACTAAGGGCCAGCGTAGTACAAGTTCCGAAAGAGGCCCTGACAATTGACTAGGTGCTAGCTACCTCTGCCAGGCCAGAAGAACGCAATCCGCCACCATCCTTTCCAGGCCATTGCGGAAAGACAGTGTGCCAGGTTGGCTCCACTAAGGCATAGTGTGAACTATACTCCTACCACAGTGGGCTATCCGAAACCGATCTTAATTGGTAGAATAAGAATCAGGCCTCTAGCTGGCTGTCCGTGGCAGATGCAGGAGGGCGGGAAGGCAGCCAACTCTCCATAGGATACTTCCCAGGGTAATGGATAGGAGACAGAAGCCTTAAATCATCACGTGCAGAAATGTCACTAAGGGCCAGGGTACTACAAGTTCTGAAATAGGCCCTCACAATTGACTAGGTGCTAGCTACCGCTGCCAGGCCAGAAGAACGCAATCCGCCACCATCCTTTCCAGGCCATTGCGGAAAGACATTGTGCCAGGTTGGCTCCATTAAGGCATAGTGTGAACTATACTCCTACAACAGTGGGCTATCCGAAACCGATCATAATGGGTAGAATAAGCATCAGGCCTCTAGCTGGCTGTCCGTGGCAGATGCAGTAGGGCGGGAAGGCAGCCAACTCTCCATAGGATACATCCCAGGGTAATGGATTGGAGACAGAAGCCTGAAATTATCACGTGGAAAAATGTCACTAAGGGCCAGCGTAGTACGAGTTCTGAAATAGTCCCTGACAATTGACTAGGTGCTAGCTACCGCTGCCAGGCCAGAAGAACGCAATCCGCCACCATCCTTTCCAGGCCATTGCGGAAAGACATTGCCCCAGGTTGGCTACACTAAGGCATAGTGTGAACTATGCTCCTACCACAGTGGGCTATCTGAAACTGATCTTAATTGGTAGAATAAGCATCAGGACTCTAGCTGGCTGTCCGTGGCAGATGGAGGAGGGTGGGAAGGCAGCCAACTCTCCATAGGATACAATCCAGGGTAATGGATTGGAGACAGAAGCCTGAAATTATCAGGTGCAGAAATGTCACTAAGGGCCAGCGTAGTACAAGTTCTGAAATAGGCCCTCACAATTGACTAGGTGCTAGCTACCGCTGCCAGGCCAGAAGAACGCAATCCGCCACCATCCTTTCCTGGCCATTGCGGAAAGACATTGCGCCAGGTTGGCTCCACTAAGGCATAGTGTGAACCATGTTCCTACCACAGTGGGCTATCCGAAACCGATCTTAATGGGTAGAATAAGAATCAGGCCTCTAGCTGGCTGTCCGTGGCAGATGCAGGAGGGCGGGAAGGCAGCCAACTCTCCATAGGATACATCCCAGGGTAATGGATTGGAGACAGAAGCCTGAAATTATCACGTGGAGAAATGTCACTAAGGGCCAGCGTAGTACAAGTTCTGAAATAGGCCCTCACAATTGACTAGGTGCTAGCTACCGCTGCCAGGCCAGAAGAACGCAATCCACCGCCATGCTTACCAGGCCATTGGGGAAAGACATTGCGCCACGTTGGCTCCACTAATGCATAGTGTGAACTATGCTCCTACCACAGTGGGCTATCCGAAACCGATCTTAATGGGTAGAATAAGAATCAGGCCTCTAGCTGGCTGTCCGTGGCACATGCAGGAGGGTGGGAAGGCAGCCAACTCTCCATATCATACATCCCAGGGTAATGGATTGGAGACAGAAGCCTGAAATCATCACGTGGAGAAATGTCACTAAGGGCCAGCGTAGTACAAGTTCTGAAATAGGCCCTGACAATTGACTAGGTGCTCACTCAACCCTGCCAGGCGAAAAGATCGCAATCCGCCACCATCCTTTCCAGGCCATTGCGGAAAGACATTGCGCCAGGTTGGCTCCACTAAGGCATAGTGTGAACCATGCTCCTACCACAGTGGGCTATCCGAAACCGATCATAATGGGTTGAATAAGCATCAGGGCTCTACCTGGCTGTCCGTGGCAGATGCAGTAGGGCGGGAAGGCAGCCAACTCTCCATAGGATACATCCCAGGATAATGGATTGGAGACAGAAGCCTGAAATCATCACGTGCAGAAATGTCACTAAGGGCCAGCGTAGTACAAGTTCCGAAAGAGGCCCTCACAATTGACTACGTGCTAGCTCACCCCTGCCAGGCCAGAAGAACGCAATCCGCCAGCATCCTTTCCAGGCCATTGCGGAAAGACATTGTGCCAGGTTGGCTCCATTAAGGCATAGTGTGAACTATGCTCCGACAACAGTGGGCTAACCGAAACCGATCTTAAAGGCTAGAATAAGCATCAGGCCTCTAGCTGGCTGTCCGTGGGAGATGCAGGAGGGCGGGAAGGCAGCCAACTCTCCATAGAATACATCCTTGGGAAATGGAGACAGGAGCCTGAAATCATCCCGTGCAGAAATGTCACTAAGGGCCAGTGTAGTACAAGTTCCAAAAGAGGCTCTGACAATTGACTAGGTGCTAGCTCACCTCTGCCAGGCCAGAAGAACTCAATCCGCCGCCATCCTTTCCAGGGCATTGCGGAAAGACATTGCCCCAGGTTGGCTACACTAAGGCATAGTGTGAACTATGCTCCTACCACAGTGGGCTATGCGAAACTGATCTTAATGGGTAGAATTAGCATCAGGCCTCTAGCTGGCTGTCCGTGGCAGATGCAGGAGGGCGGGAAGGCAGCCATCTCTCCATAGAATACATCCCTGGGAAATGGAGACAGGAGCCTGAAATCATCACGTGCAGAAATGTCATTAAGGGCCAGCGTAGTACAAGTTCTGAAAGAGGCCCTGACAATTGACTAGGTGGTAGCTCACCTCTGCGAGGCCAGATGAACTCAATTCGCCGCCATCCTTTCCAGGGCATTGCGGAAAGACATTGCCCCAGGTTGGCTACACTAAGGCATAGTGTGAACTATGCTCCTACCACAGTGGGCTATGCGAAACCGATCTTAATGGGTAGAATAAGCATCAGGCCTCTAGCTGGCTGTAAGTGGCAGATGCAGGAGGGCGGGAAGGCAGCGAACTCTCCATAGGATACATCCCAGGGAAATGGATTGGAGACAGGAGCCTGAAATCATCACATGCAGAAATGTCACTAAGGGCAAGTGTAGTACAAGTTCCAAAAGAGGCCCTGACAATTGACTAGGTGCTAGCTCTCCGCGGCCAGCCAAGAAGAACTCAATCCGCCGCCATCCTTTCCAGGGCATTGCGGAAAGACATTGCCCCAGGTTGGCTACACTAAGGCATAGTGTGAACTATGCTCCTACCACAGTGGGCTATGCGAAACCGAGCTTAATGAGTAGAATAAGCATCAGGCCTCTAGCTTGATGTCCGTGGCAGATGCAGGAGGGCCGGAAGGCAGCCAACTCTCCACAGGATACATCCCAGGGAAATGGATTGGAGACAGAAGCCTGAAATCATCACGTGCAGAAATGTCACTCAGGGCAAGTGTAGTACAAGTTCCAAAAGAGGCCCTGACAATTGACTAGGTGCTAGCTCACCGCGGCCAGGCCAGAAGAACTCAATCCGCCGCCATCCGTTCCAGTGCATTGCGGAAAGACATTGCCCCAGGTTGGCTACACTAAGGCATAGTGTGAACTATGCGCCTACCACAGTGGGCTATGCGAAACTGATCTTAATGGGTAGAATTAACATCAGGCCTCTAGCTGGCTGTCCGTGGCAGATGCAGGAGGGCGGGAAGGCAGCCATCTCTCCATAGAATACATCCCAGGGAAATGGAGACAGGAGCCTGAAATCATCACGTGCAGAAATTTCACTAAGGGCAAGTGTAGTAGAAGTTCCAAAAGAGGCCCTGACAATTGACTAGGTGCTAGCTCACCTCTGCCAGGCCAGAAGAACTCAATCCGCCGCCATCCTTTCCAGAGCATTGCGGAAAGACATTGCCCCAGGTTGGCTACACTAAAGCATAGTGTGAACTATGCTCCTACAACAGTGGGCTATGCGAAACCGATCTTAATGGGTAGAATAAGCATCAGGCCTCTAGCTGGCTGTAAGTGGCAGATGCAGGAGGGCGGGAAGGCAGCGAACTCTCCATAGGATACATCCCAGGGAAATGGATTGGAGACAGGAGCCTGAAATCATCACATGCAGAAATGTCACTAAGGGCAAGTGTAGTACAAGTTCCAAAAGAGGCCCTGACAATTGACTAGGTGCTAGCTCTCCGCGGCCAGCCAAGAAGAACTCAATCCACCGCCATCCTTTCCAGGGCATTGCGGAAAGACATTGCCCCAGGTTGGCTACACTAAGGCATAGTGTGAACTATGCTCCTACCACAGTGGGCTATGCGAAACCGAGCTTAATGAGTAGAATAAGCATCAGGCCTCTAGCTTGATGTCCGTGGCAGATGCAGGAGGGCCGGAAGGCAGCTAACTCTCCATAGGATACATCCCAGGGAAATGGATTGGAGACAGAAGCCTGAAATCATCACGTGCAGAAATGTCACTAAGGTTAAGTGTAGTACAAGTTCCAAAAGAGGCCCTGACAATTGACTAGGTGCTAGCTCTCCGCGGCCAGCCCAGAAGAACTCAATCCGCCGCCATCCTTTCCAGGGCATTGCGGAAAGACATTGCCCCAGGTTGGCTACACTAAGGCATAGTGTGAACTATGCTCCTACCACAGTGGGCTATGCGAAACCGATCTTAATGAGTAGAATAAGCATCAGGCCTCTAGCTTGATGTCTGTGGCAGATGCAGGAGGGCCGGAAGGCAGCCAACTCTCCACAGGATACATCCCAGGGAAATGGATTGGAGACAGAAGCCTGAAATCATCACGTGCAGAAATGTCACTAAGGGCAAGTGTAGTACAAATTCCAAAAGAGGCCCTGACAATTGACTAGGTGCTAGCTCACCGCGGCCAGGCCAGAAGAACTCAATCCGCCGCCATCCGTTCCAGGGCATTGCGGAAAGACATTGCCCCAGGTTGGCTACACTAAGGCATAGTGTGAACTATGCTCCTACCACAGTGGGCTATGCGAAACTGATCTTAATGGGTAGAATTAGCATCAGGCCTCTAGCTGGCTGTCCGTGGCAGATGCAGGAGGGCGGGAAGGCAGCCATCTCTCCATAGAATACATCCCTGGGAAATGGAGACAGGAGCCTGAAATCATCACGTGCAGAAATGTCATTAAGGGCCAGCGTAGTACAAGTTGTGAAAGAGGCCCTGACAATTGACTAGGTGCTAGCTCACCTCTGCCAGGCCAGAAGAACTCAATCCGCCGCCATCCTCTCCAGAGCATTGCGGAAGGACATTGCCCCAGGTTGGCTACACTAAGGCATAGTGTGAACTATGCTCCTACCGCAGTGGGCTATGCGAAACCGATCTTAATGGGTAGAATAAGCATCAGGCCTCTAGCTGGCTGTCCGTGGCAGATGCAGGAGGGCTGGAAGGCAGCGAACTCTCCATAGGATACATCCCAGGGAAATGGATTGGAGACAGGAGCCTGAAATCATCACATGCAGAAATGTCACTAAGGGCCAGCGTAGTAGAAGTTCTGAAATAGGCCCTGACAATTGACTAGGTGCTAGCTCACCTCTGCCAGGCCAGAAGAACTCAATCCGCGGCCATCCTTTCCAGGGCATTGCGGAAAGACATTGCCCCAGGTTGGCTACACTAAAGCATAGTGTGAACTATGCTCCTACAACAGTGGGCTATGCGAAACCGATCTTAATGGGTAGAATAAGCATCAGGCCTCTAGCTGGCTGTAAGTGGCAGATGCAGGAGGGCGGGAAGGCAGCGAACTCTCCATAGGATACATCCCAGGGAAATGGATTGGAGACAGGAGCCTGAAATCATCACATGCAGAAATGTCACTAAGGGCAAGTGTAGTACAAGTTCCAAAAGAGGCCCTGACAATTGACTAGGTGCTAGCTCTCCGCGGCCAGCCAAGAAGAACTCAATCCGCCGCCGTCCTTTCCAGGGCATTGCGGAAAGACATTGCCCCAGGTTGGCTACACTAAGGCATAGTGTGAACTATGCTCCTACCACAGTGGGCTATGCGAAACCGAGCTTAATGAGTAGAATAAGCATCAGGCCTCTAGCTTGATGTCCGTGGCAGATGCAGGAGGGCCGGAAGGCAGCTAACTCTCCATAGGATACATCCCAGGGAAATGGATTGGAGACAGAAGCCTGAAATCATCACGTGCAGAAATGTCACTAAGGTTAAGTGTAGTACAAGTTCCAAAAGAGGCCCTGACAATTGACTAGGTGCTAGCTCTCCGCGGCCAGCCCAGAAGAACTCAATCCGCCGCCATCCTTTCCAGGGCATTGCGGAAAGACATTGCCCCAGGTTGGCTACACTAAGGCATAGTGTGAACTATGCTCCTACCACAGTGGGCTATGCGAAACCGATCTTAATGAGTAGAATAAGCATCAGGCCTCTAGCTTGATGTCTGTGGCAGATGCAGGAGGGCCGGAAGGCAGCCAACTCTCCACAGGATACATCCCAGGGAAATGGATTGGAGACAGAAGCCTGAAATCATCACGTGCAGAAATGTCACTAAGGGCAAGTGTAGTACAAATTCCAAAAGAGGCCCTGACAATTGACTAGGTGCTAGCTCACCGCGGCCAGGCCAGAAGAACTCAATCCGCCGCCATCCGTTCCAGGGCATTGCGGAAAGACATTGCCCCAGGTTGGCTACACTAAGGCATAGTGTGAACTATGCTCCTACCACAGTGGGCTATGCGAAACTGATCTTAATGGGTAGAATTAGCATCAGGCCTCTAGCTGGCTGTCCGTGGCAGATGCAGGAGGGCGGGAAGGCAGCCATCTCTCCATAGAATACATCCCTGGGAAATGGAGACAGGAGCCTGAAATCATCACGTGCAGAAATGTCATTAAGGGCCAGCGTAGTACAAGTTGTGAAAGAGGCCCTGACAATTGACTAGGTGCTAGCTCACCTCTGCCAGGCCAGAAGAACTCAATCCGCCGCCATCCTCTCCAGAGCATTGCGGAAGGACATTGCCCCAGGTTGGCTACACTAAGGCATAGTGTGAACTATGCTCCTACCGCAGTGGGCTATGCGAAACCGATCTTAATGGGTAGAATAAGCATCAGGCCTCTAGCTGGCTGTCCGTGGCAGATGCAGGAGGGCTGGAAGGCAGCGAACTCTCCATAGGATACATCCCAGGGAAATGGATTGGAGACAGGAGCCTGAAATCATCACATGCAGAAATGTCACTAAGGGCCAGCGTAGTAGAAGTTCTGAAATAGGCCCTGACAATTGACTAGGTGCTAGCTCACCTCTGCCAGGCCAGAAGAACTCAATCCGCGGCCATCCTTTCCAGGGCATTGCGGAAAGACATTGCCCCAGGTTGGCTACACTAAAGCATAGTGTGAACTATGCTCCTACAACAGTGGGCTATGCGAAACCGATCTTAATGGGTAGAATAAGCATCAGGCCTCTAGCTGGCTGTAAGTGGCAGATGCAGGAGGGCGGGAAGGCAGCGAACTCTCCATAGGATACATCCCAGGGAAATGGATTGGAGACAGGAGCCTGAAATCATCACATGCAGAAATGTCACTAAGGGCAAGTGTAGTACAAGTTCCAAAAGAGGCCCTGACAATTGACTAGGTGCTAGCTCTCCGCGGCCAGCCAAGAAGAACTCAATCCGCCGCCGTCCTTTCCAGGGCATTGCGGAAAGACATTGCCCCAGGTTGGCTACACTAAGGCATAGTGTGAACTATGCTCCTACCACAGTGGGCTATGCGAAACCGAGCTTAATGAGTAGAATAAGCATCAGGCCTCTAGCTTGATGTCCGTGGCAGATGCAGGAGGGCCGGAAGGCAGCTAACTCTCCATAGGATACATCCCAGGGAAATGGATTGGAGACAGAAGCCTGAAATCATCACGTGCAGAAATGTCACTAAGGTTAAGTGTAGTACAAGTTCCAAAAGAGGCCCTGACAATTGACTAGGTGCTAGCTCTCCGCGGCCAGCCCAGAAGAACTCAATCCGCCGCCATCCTTTCCAGGGCATTGCGGAAAGACATTGCCCCAGGTTGGCTACACTAAGGCATAGTGTGAACTATGCTCCTACCACAGTGGGCTATGCGAAACCGATCTTAATGAGTAGAATAAGCATCAGGCCTCTAGCTTGATGTCTGTGGCAGATGCAGGAGGGCCGGAAGGCAGCCAACTCTCCACAGGATACATCCCAGGGAAATGGATTGGAGACAGAAGCCTGAAATCATCACGTGCAGAAATGTCACTAAGGGCAAGTGTAGTACAAATTCCAAAAGAGGCCCTGACAATTGACTAGGTGCTAGCTCACCGCGGCCAGGCCAGAAGAACTCAATCCGCCGCCATCCGTTCCAGGGCATTGCGGAAAGACATTGCCCCAGGTTGGCTACACTAAGGCATAGTGTGAACTATGCTCCTACCACAGTGGGCTATGCGAACCTGATCTTAATGGGTAGAATTAGCATCAGGCCTCTAGCTGGCTGTCCGTGGCAGATGCAGGAGGGCGGGAAGGCAGCCATCTCTCCATAGAATACATCCCTGGAAATGGAGACAGGAGCCTGAAATCATCACGTGCAGAAATGTCATTAAGGGCCAGCGTAGTACAAGTTGTGAAAGAGGCCCTGACAATTGACTAGGTGCTAGCTCACCTCTGCCAGGCCAGAAGAACTCAATCCGCCGCCATCCTCTCCAGAGCATTGCGGAAGGACATTGCCCCAGGTTGGCTACACTAAGGCATAGTGTGAACTATGCTCCTACCGCAGTGGGCTATGCGAAACCGATCTTAATGGGTAGAATAAGCATCAGGCCTCTAGCTGGCTGTCCGTGGCAGATGCAGGAGGGCTGGAAGGCAGCGAACTCTCCATAGGATACATCCCAGGGAAATGGATTGGAGACAGGAGTCTGAAATCATCACATGCAGAAATGTCACTAAGGGCCAGCGTAGTAGAAGTTCTGAAATAGGCCCTGACAATTGACTAGGTGCTAGCTCACCTCTGCCAGGCCAGAAGAACTCAATCCGCGGCCATCCTTTCCAGGGCATTGCGGAAAGACATTGCCCCAGGTTGGCTACACTAAGGCATAGTGTGAACTATGCTCCTACCACAGTGGGCTATGCGAAACCGATCTTAATGAGTAGAATAAGCATCAGGCCTCTAGCTGGATGTCCGTGGCAGATGCAGGAGGGCCGGAAGGCAGCCAACTCTCCATAGGATACATCCCAGGGAAATGGATTGGAGACAGAAGCCTGAAATCATCACGTGCAGAAATGTCACTAAAGGCAAGTTTAGTACAAGTTCCAAAAGAGGCCCTGACAATTGACTAGGTGCTAGCTCACCTCTGCCAGGCCAGAAGAACTCAGTCCGCCGCCATCCTTTCCAGGGCATTGCGGAAAGACATTGCCCCAGGTTGGCTACACTAAGGCATAGTGTGAACTATGCTCCTACCACAGTGGGCTATGCGAAACTGATCTTAATGGGTAGAATTAGCATCAGGCCTCTAGCTGGCTGTCCGTGGCAGATGCAGGAGGGCGGGAAGGCAGCCATCTCTCCATAGAATACATCCCTGGGAAATGGAGACAGGAGCCTGAAATCATCACGTGCAGAAATGTCATTAAGGGCCAGCGTACTACAAGTTCTGAAAGAGGCCCTGACAATTGACTAGGTGGTAGCTCACCTCTGCGAGGCCAGATGAACTCAATTCGCCGCCATCCTTTCCAGGGCATTGCGGAAAGACATTGCCCCAGGTTGGCTACACTAAGGCATAGTGTGAACTATGCTCCTACCACAGTGGGCTATGCGAAACCGATCTTAATGGGTAGAATAAGCATCAGGCCTCTAGCTGGCTGTCCGTGGCAGATGCAGGAGGGTGGGAAGGCAGCCAACTCTCCATAGAATACATCCCTGGGAAATGGAGACAGGAGCCTGAAATCATCACGTGCAGAAATGTCATTACGGGCCAGCGTAGTACAAGTTGTGAAAGAGGCCCTGACAATTGACTAGGTGCTAGCTCACCTCTGCCAGGCCAGAAGAACTCAATCCGCCGCCATCCTTTCCAGAGCATTGCGGAAAGACATTGCCCCAGGTTGGCTACACTAAAGCATAGTGTGAACTATGCTCCTACAACAGTGGGCTATGCGAAACCGATCTTAATGGGTAGAATAAGCATCAGGCCTCTAGCTGGCTGTAAGTGGCAGATGCAGGAGGGCGGGAAGGCAGCCATCTCTCCATAGAATACATCCCTGGGAAATGGAGACAGGAGCCTGAAATCATCACGTGCAGAAATGTCATTAAGGGCCAGCGTAGTACAAGTTCTGAAAGAGGCCCTGACAATTGACTAGGTGCTAGCTCACCTCTGCCAGGCCAGAAGAACTCAATCCGCCGCCATCCGTTCCAGGGCATTGCGGAAAGACATTGCCCCAGGTTGGCTACACTAAGGCATAGTGTGAACTATGCTCCTACCACAGTGGGCTATGCGAAACTGATCTTAATGGGTAGAACAGGCCTCTAGCTGGCTGTCCGTGGCAGATGCAGGAGGGTGGGAAGGCAGCCAACTCTCCATAGAATCCATCCTTGGGAAATGGAGACAGGAGCCTGAAATCATCACGTGCAGAAATGTCACTAAGGGCCAGTGTAGTACAAGTTCCAAAAGAGGCCCTGACAATTGACTAGGTGCTAGCTCACCACTGCCAGGCCAGAAGAACTCAATCCGACGCCATCCTTTCCAGGGCATTGCGGAAAGACATTGCCCCAGGTTGGCTACACTAAGGCATAGTGTGAACTATGATCTTAAGGCAGTGGGCTATGCGAAACCGATCTTAATGTGTAGAATAAGCATCAGGCCTCTAGCTGGATGTGCGTGGCAGATGCAGGAGGGTGGGAAGGCAGCCAACTCTCCATAGAATACATCCCTGGGAAATGGAGACAGGAGCCTGAAATCATCACGTGCAGAAATGTCATTAAGGGCCAGCGTAGTACAAGTTGTGAAAGAGGCCCTGACAATTGACTAGGTGCTAGCTCACCTCTGCCAGGCCAGAAGAACTCAATCCGCCGCCATCCTTTCCAGAGCATTGCGGAAGGACATTGCCCCAGGTTGCCTACACTAAGGCATAGTGTGAACTATGCTCCTACAACAGTGGGCTATGCGAAACCGATCTTAATGGGTAGAATAAGCATCAGGCCTCTAGCTGGCTGTCCGTGGCAGATGCAGGAGGGCTGGAAAGCAGCGAACTCTCCATAGGATACATCCCAGGGAAATGGATTGGAGACAGGAGCCTGAAATCATCACATGCAGAAATGTCACTAAGGGCCAGCGTAGTACAAGTTCCAAAAGAGGCCCTGACAATTGACTAGGTGCTAGCTCACCTCTGCCAGGCCAGAATAACTCAATCCGCCGCCATCCTTTCCAGGGCATTGCGGAAAGACATTGCCCCAGGTTGGCTACACTAAGGCATAGTGTGAACTATGCTCCTACCTCAGTGGGCTATGCGAAACCGAGCTTAATGAGTAGAATAAGCATCAGGCCCCTAGCTTGATGTCCGTGGCAGATGCAGGAGGGCCGGAAGGCAGCCAACTCTCCACAGGATACATCCCAGGGAAATGGATTGGAGACAGAAGCCTGAAATCATCACGTGCAGAAATGTCACTAAGGGCAAGTGTAGTACAAGTTCCAAAAGAGGCCCTGACAATTGACTAGGTGCTAGCTCACCGCGGCCAGGCCAGAAGAACTCAATCCGCCGCCATCCGTTCCAGGGCATTGCGGAAAGACATTGCCCCAGGTTGGCTACACTAAGGCATAGTGTGAACTATGCTCCTACCCCAGTGGGCTATGCGACACCGATCTTATTGGGTAGAATAAGCATCAGGCCTATAGCTGGATGTCCGCGGCAGATGCAGGAGGGTGGGAAGGCAGCCAACTCTCCATAGGATACATCCCAGGGAAATGGATTGGAGGCAGAAGACTGAAATCATCACGTGCAGAAATGTCACTAAGGGCCAGTGTAGTACAAGTTCCAAAAGAGGCCCTGACAATTGACTAGGTGCTAGCTCACCTCTGCCAGGCCAGAAGAACACAATCCGCCGCCATCCTTTCCAGGGCATTGCGGAAAGACATTGCCCCAGGTTGGCTACACTAAGGCATAGTGTGAACTATGCTCCTACCACAGTGGGCTATGCGAAACTGATCTTAATGGGTAGAATTAGCATCAGGCCTCTAGCTGGCTTTCCGTGGCAGATCCAGGAGGGCGGGAAGGCAGCCAACTCTCCATAGAATACATCCTTGGGAAATGGAGACAGGAGCCTGAAATCATCCCGTGCAGAAATGTCACTAAGGGCCAGTGTAGTACAAGTTCCAAAAGAGGCTCTGACAATTGACTAGGTGCTAGCTCACCTTTGCCAGGCCAGAAGAACTCAATCCGCCGCCATCCTTTCCAGGGCATTGCGGAAAGACATTGCCCCAGGTTGGCTACACTAAGGCATAGTGTGAACTATGCTCCTACCACAGTGGGCTATGCGAAACTGATCTTAATGGGTAGAATTAGCATCAGGCCTCTAGCTGGCTGTCCGTGGCAGATGCAGGAGGGCGGGAAGGCAGCCATCTCTCCATAGAATACATCCCTGGGAAATGGAGACAGGAGCCTGAAATCATCACGTGCAGAAATGTCATTAAGGGCCAGCGTAGTACAAGTTCTGAAAGAGGCCCTGACAATTGACTAGGTGGTAGCTCACCTCTGCGAGGCCAGATGAACTCAATTCGCCGCCATCCTTTCCAGGGCATTGCGGAAAGACATTGCCCCAGGTTGGCTACACTAAGGCATAGTGTGAACTATGCTCCTACCACAGTGGGCTATGCGAAACCGATCTTAATGGGTAGAATAAGCATCAGGCGTCTAGCTGGCTGTCCGTGGCAGATGCAGGAGGGTGGGAAGGCAGCCAACTCTCCATAGAATCCATCCTTGGGAAATGGAGACAGGAGCCTGAAATCATCACGTGCAGAAATGTCACTAAGGGCCAGTGTAGTACAAGTTCCAAAAGAGGCCCTGACAATTGACTAGGTGCTAGCTCACCACTGCCAGGCCAGAAGAACTCAATCCGACGCCATCCTTTCCAGGGCATTGCGGAAGGACATTGCCCCAGGTTGGCTACACTAAGGCATAGTGTGAACTATGCTCCTACAACAGTGGGCTATGCGAAACCGATCTTAATGGGTAGAATAAGCATCAGGCCTCTAGCTGGCTGTCCGTGGCAGATGCAGGAGGGCTGGAAAGCAGCGAACTCTCCATAGGATACATCCCAGGGAAATGGATTGGAGACAGGAGCCTGAAATCATCACATGCAGAAATGTCACTAAGGGCCAGCGTAGTAGAAGTTCTGAAATAGGCCCTGACAATTGACTAGGTGCTAGCTCACCTCTGCCAGGCCAGAAGAACTCAATCCGCGGCCATCCTTTCCAGGGCATTGCGGAAAGACATTGCCCCAGGTTGGCTACACTAAGGCATAGTGTGAACTATGCTCCTACCACAGTGGGCTATGCGAAACCGATCTTAATGAGTAGAATAAGCATCAGGCCTCTAGCTGGATGTCCGTGGTAGATGCAGGAGGGCCGGAAGGCAGCCAACTCTCCATAGGATACATCCCAGGGAAATGGATTGGAGACAGAAGCCTGAAATCATCACGTGCAGAAATGTCACTAAGGGCAAGTGTAGTACAAGTTCCAAAAGAGGCCCTGACAATTGACTTGGTGCTAGCTCACCGCGGCCAGGCCAGAAGAACTCAATCCGCCGCCATCCTTTCCAGGGCATTGCGGAAAGACATTGCCCCAGGTTGGCTACACTAAGGCATAGTGTGAACTATGCTCCTACCCCAATGGGCTATGCGACACCAATCTTATTGGGTAGAATAAGCATCAGGCCTATAGCTGGATGTCCGCGGCAGATGCAGGAGGGTGGGAAGGCAGCCAACTCTCCATAGGATACATCCCAGGGAAATGGATTGGAGACAGAAGCCTGAAATCATCACGTGCAGAAATGTCACTAAGGGCCAGTGTAGTACAAGTTCCAAAAGAGGCCCTGACAATTGACTAGGTGCTAGCTCACCTCTGCCAGGCCAGAAGAACTCAATCCGCCGCCATCCTTTCCAGGGCATTGCGGAAAGACATTGCCCCAGGTTGGCTACACTAAGGCATAGTGTGAACTATGCTCCTACCACAGTGGGCTATGCGAAACTGATCTTAATGGGTAGAATTAGCATCAGGCCTCTAGCTGGCTGTCCGTGGCAGATGCAAGAGGGCGGGAAGGCAGCCAACTCTCCATAGAATACATCCTTGGGAAATGGAGACAGGAGCCTGAAATCATCCCGTGCAGAAATGTCACTAAGGGCCAGTGTAGTACAAGTTCCAAAAGAGGCTCTGACAATTGACTAGGTGCTAGCTCACCTTTGCCAGGCCAGAAGAACTCAATCCGCCGCCATCCTTTCCAGGGCATTGCGGAAAGACATTGCCCCAGGTTGGCTACACTAAGGCATAGTGTGAACTATGCTCCTACCACAGTGGGCTATGCGAAACTGATCTTAATGGGTAGAATTAGCATCAGGCCTCTAGCTGGCTGTCCGTGGCAGATGCAGGAGGGCGGGAAGGCAGCCATCTCTCCATAGAATACATCCCTGGGAAATGGAGACAGGAGCCTGAAATCATCACGTGCAGAAATGTCATTAAGGGCCAGCGTAGTACAAGTTCTGAAAGAGGCCCTGACAATTGACTAGGTGGTAGCTCACCTCTGCGAGGCCAGATGAACTCAATTCGCCGCCATCCTTTCCAGGGCATTGCGGAAAGACATTGCCCCAGGTTGGCTACACTAAGGCATAGTGTGAACTATGCTCCTACCACAGTGGGCTATGCGAAACCGATCTTAATGGGTAGAATAAGCATCAGGCGTCTAGCTGGCTGTCCGTGGCAGATGCAGGAGGGTGGGAAGGCAGCCAACTCTCCATAGAATACATCCCTGGGAAATGGAGACAGGAGCCTGAAATCATCACGTGCAGAAATGTCATTACGGGCCAGCGTAGTACAAGTTGTGAAAGAGGCCCTGACAATTGACTAGGTGCTAGCTCACCTCTGCCAGGCCAGAAGAACTCAATCCGCCGCCATCCTTTCCAGAGCATTGCGGAAAGACATTGCCCCAGGTTGGCTACACTAAAGCATAGTGTGAACTATGCTCCTACAACAGTGGGCTATGCGAAACCGATCTTAATGGGTAGAATTAGCAACAGGCCTCTAGCTGGCTGTCCGTGGCAGATGCAGGAGGGCGGGAAGGCAGCCAACTCTCCATAGAATCCATCCTTGGGAAATGGAGACAGGAGCCTGAAATCATCACGTGCAGAAATGTCACTAAGGGCCAGTGTAGTACAAGTTCCAAAAGAGGCCCTGACAATTGACTAGGTGCTAGCTCACCACTGCCAGGCCAGAAGAACTCAATCCGACGCCATCCTTTCCAGGGCATTGCGGAAGGACATTGCCCCAGGTTGGCTACACTAAGGCATAGTGTGAACTATGCTCCTACAACAGTGGGCTATGCGAAACCGATCTTAATGGGTAGAATAAGCATCAGGCCTCTAGCTGGCTGTCCGTGGCAGATGCAGGAGGGCTGGAAAGCAGCGAACTCTCCATAGGATACATCCCAGGGAAATGGATTGGAGACAGGAGCCTGAAATCATCACATGCAGAAATGTCACTAAGGGCCAGCGTAGTAGAAGTTCTGAAATAGGCCCTGACAATTGACTAGGTGCTATCTCACCTCTGCCAGGCCAGAAGAACTCAATCCGCGGCCATCCTTTCCAGGGCATTGCGGAAAGACATTGCCCCAGGTTGGCTACACTAAGGCATAGTGTGAACTATGCTCCTACCACAGTGGGCTATGCGAAACCGATCTTAATGAGTAGAATAAGCATCAGGCCTCTAGCTGGATGTCCGTGGTAGATGCAGGAGGGCCGGAAGGCAGCCAACTCTCCATAGGATACATCCCAGGGAAATGGATTGGAGACAGAAGCCTGAAATCATCACGTGCAGAAATGTCACTAAGGGCAAGTGTAGTACAAGTTCCAAAAGAGGCCCTGACAATTGACTTGGTGCTAGCTCACCGCGGCCAGGCCAGAAGAACTCAATCCGCCGCCATCCTTTCCAGGGCATTGCGGAAAGACATTGCCCCAGGTTGGCTACACTAAGGCATAGTGTGAACTATGCTCCTACCCCAATGGGCTATGCGACACCGATCTTATTGGGTAGAATAAGCATCAGGCCTATAGCTGGATGTCCGCGGCAGATGCAGGAGGGTGGGAAGGCAGCCAACTCTCCATAGGATACATCCCAGGGAAATGGATTGGAGACAGAAGCCTGAAATCATCACGTGCAGAAATGTCACTAAGGGCCAGTGTAGTACAAGTTCCAAAAGAGGCCCTGACAATTGACTAGGTGCTAGCTCACCTCTGCCAGGCCAGAAGAACTCAATCCGCCGCCATCCTTTCCAGGGCATTGCGGAAAGACATTGCCCCAGGTTGGCTACACTAAGGCATAGTGTGAACTATGCTCCTACCACAGTGGGCTATGCGAAACTGATCTTAATGGGTAGAATTAGCATCAGGCCTCTAGCTGGCTGTCCGTGGCAGATGCAAGAGGGCGGGAAGGCAGCCAACTCTCCATAGAATACATCCTTGGGAAATGGAGACAGGAGCCTGAAATCATCCCGTGCAGAAATGTCACTAAGGGCCAGTGTAGTACAAGTTCCAAAAGAGGCTCTGACAATTGACTAGGTGCTAGCTGACCTCTGCCAGGCCAGAAGAACTCAATCCGCCGCCATCCTTTCCAGGGCATTGCGGAAAGACATTGCCCCAGGTTGGCTACACTAAGGCATAGTGTGAACTATGCTCCTACCACAGTGGGCTATGCGAAACTGATCTTAATGGGTAGAATTAGCATCAGGCCTCTAGCTGGCTGTCCGTGGCAGATGCAGGAGGGCGGGAAGGCAGCCATCTCTCCATAGAATACATCCCTGGGAAATGGAGACAGGAGCCTGAAATCATCACGTGCAGAAATGTCATTACGGGCCAGCGTAGTACAAGTTGTGAAAGAGGCCCTGACAATTGACTAGGTGCTAGCTCACCTCTGCCAGGCCAGAAGAACTCAATCCGCCGCCATCCTTTCCAGAGCATTGCGGAAAGACATTGCCCCAGGTTGGCTACACTAAAGCATAGTGTGAACTATGCTCCTACAACAGTGGGCTATGCGAAACCGATCTTAATGGGTAGAATAAGCATCAGGCCTCTAGCTTGATGTCCGTGGCAGATGCAGGAGGGCCGGAAGGCAGCCAACTCTCCACAGGATACATCCCAGGGAAATGGATTGGAGACAGAAGCCTGAAATCATCACGTGCAGAAATGTCACTAAGGGCAAGTGTAGTACAAGTTCCAAAAGAGGCCCTGACAATTGACTAGGTGCTAGCTCACCGCGGCCAGGCCAGAAGAACTCAATCCGCCGCCATCCGTTCCAGGGCATTGCGGAAAGACATTGCCCCAGGTTGGCTAAACTAAGGCATACTGTGAACTATGCTCCTACCACAGTGGGCTATGCGAAACCGATCTTAATGGGTAGAAAAGCATCAGGCCTCTAGCTGGATGTCCGTGGCAGATGCAGGAGGGCGGGAAGGCAGCCAACTCTCCATAGGATACATCCCAGGGAAATGGATTGGAGACAGAAGCTTGAAATCATCACGTTCAGAAATGTCACTAAGGGCAAGTGTTGTACAAGTTCCAAAAGAGGCCCTGACAATTGACTAGGTGCTAGCTCACCGCGGCCAGGCCAGAAGAACTCAATCCGCTGCCATCCTTTCCAGGGCATTGCGGAAAGACATTGCCCCAGGTTGGCTACACTAAGGCATAGTGTGAACTATGCTCCTACCCCAGTGGGCTATGCGAAACCGATCTTATTGGGTAGAATAAGCATCAGGCCTATAGCTGGATGTCCGTGGCAGATGCAGGAGGGCCGGAAGGCAGCCAACTCTCCATAGGATACATCCCAGGGAAATGGATTGGAGACAGAAACCTGAAATCATCACGTGCAGAAATGTCACTAAGGGCCAGTGTAGTACAAGTTCCAAAAGAGGCCCTGACAATTGACTAGGTGCTAGCTCACCTCTGCCAGGCCAGAAGAACTCAATCCGCCGCCATCCTTTCCAGGGCATTGCGGAAAGACATTGCCCCAGGTTGGCTACACTAAGGCATAGTGTGAACTATGCTCCTACCACAGTGGGCTATGCGAAACTGATCTTAATGGGTAGAATTAGCAACAGGCCTCTAGCTGGCTGTCCGTGGCAGATGCAGGAGGGCTGGAAAGCAGCGAACTCTCCATAGGATACATCCCAGGGAAATGGATTGGAGACAGGAGCCTGAAATCATCACATGCAGAAATGTCACTAAGGGCCAGCGTAGTAGAAGTTCTGAAATAGGCCCTGACAATTGACTAGGTGCTAGCTCACCTCTGCCAGGCCAGAAGAACTCAATCCGCGGCCATCCTTTCCAGGGCATTGCGGAAAGACATTGCCCCAGGTTGGCTACACTAAGGCATAGTGTGAACTATGCTCCTACCACAGTGGGCTATGCGAAACCGATCTTAATGAGTAGAATAAGCATCAGGCCTCTAGCTGGATGTCCGTGGTAGATGCAGGAGGGCCGGAAGGCATCCAACTCTCCATAGGATACATCCCAGGGAAATGGATTGGAGACAGAAGCCTGAAATCATCACGTGCAGAAATGTCACTAAGGGCAAGTGTAGTACAAGTTCCAAAAGAGGCCCTGACAATTGACTTGGTGCTAGCTCACCGCGGCCAGGCCAGAAGAACTCAATCCGCCGCCATCCTTTCCAGGGCATTGCGGAAAGACATTGCCCCAGGTTGGCTACACTAAGGCATAGTGTGAACTATGCTCCTACCCCAATGGGCTATGCGACACCGATCTTATTGGGTAGAATAAGCATCAGGCCTATAGCTGGATGTCCGCGGCAGATGCAGGAGGGTGGGAAGGCAGCCAACTCTCCATAGGATACATCCCAGGGAAATGGATTGGAGACAGAAGCCTGAAATCATCACGTGCAGAAATGTCACTAAGGGCCAGTGTAGTACAAGTTCCAAAAGAGGCCCTGACAATTGACTAGGTGCTAGCTCACCTCTGCCAGGCCAGAAGAACTCAATCCGCCGCCATCCTTTCCAGGGCATTGCGGAAAGACATTGCCCCAGGTTGGCTACACTAAGGCATAGTGTGAACTATGCTCCTACCACAGTGGGCTATGCGAAACTGATCTTAATGGGTAGAATTAGCATCAGGCCTCTAGCTGGCTGTCCGTGGCAGATGCAAGAGGGCGGGAAGGCAGCCAACTCTCCATAGAATACATCCTTGGGAAATGGAGACAGGAGCCTGAAATCATCCCGTGCAGAAATGTCACTAAGGGCCAGTGTAGTACAAGTTCCAAAAGAGGCTCTGACAATTGACTAGGTGCTAGCTGACCTCTGCCAGGCCAGAAGAACTCAATCCGCCGCCATCCTTTCCAGGGCATTGCGGAAAGACATTGCCCCAGGTTGGCTACACTAAGGCATAGTGTGAACTATGCTCCTACCACAGTGGGCTATGCGAAACTGATCTTAATGGGTAGAATTAGCATCAGGCCTCTAGCTGGCTGTCCGTGGCAGATGCAGGAGGGCGGGAAGGCAGCCATCTCTCCATAGAATACATCCCTGGGAAATGGAGACAGGAGCCTGAAATCATCACGTGCAGAAATGTCATTACGGGCCAGCGTAGTACAAGTTGTGAAAGAGGCCCTGACAATTGACTAGGTGCTAGCTCACCTCTGCCAGGCCAGAAGAACTCAATCCGCCGCCATCCTTTCCAGAGCATTGCGGAAAGACATTGCCCCAGGTTGGCTACACTAAAGCATAGTGTGAACTATGCTCCTACAACAGTGGGCTATGCGAAACCGATCTTAATGGGTAGAATAAGCATCAGGCCTCTAGCTGGCTGTAAGTGGCAGATGCAGGAGGGCGGGAAGGCAGCGAACTCTCCATAGGATACATCCCAGGGAAATGAATTGGAGACAGGAGCCTGAAATCATCAAATGCAGAAATGTCACTAAGGGCCAGCGTAGTAGAAGTTCTGAAATAGGCCCTGACAATTGACTAGGTGCTAGCTCACCTCTGCCAGGCCAGAAGAACTCAATCCACCGCCATCCTTTCCAGGGCATTGCGGAAAGACATTGCCCCAGGTTGGCTACACTAAGGCATAGTGTGAACTATGCTCCTACCACAGTGGGCTATGCGAAACCGATCTTAATGTGTAGAATAAGCATCAGGCCTCTAGCTGGATGTGCGTGGCAGATGCAGGAGGATGGGAAGGCAGCCAACTCTCCATAGAATACATCCCTGGGAAATGGAGACAGGAGCCTGAAATCATCACGTGCAGAAATGTCATTAAGGGCCAGCGTAGTACAAGTTGTGAAAGAGGCCCTGACAATTGACTAGGTGCTAGCTCACCTCTGCCAGGCCAGAAGAACTCAATCCGCCGCCATCCTTTCCAGAGCATTGCGGAAGGACATTGCCCCAGGTTGGCTACACTAAGGCATAGTGTGAACTATGCTCCTACAACAGTGGGCTATGCGAAACCGATCTTAATGGGTAGAATAAGCATCAGGCCTCTAGCTGGCTGTCCGTGGCAGATGCAGGAGGGCTGGAAAGCAGCGAACTCTCCATAGGATACATCCCAGGGAAATGGATTGGAGACAGGAGCCTGAAATCATCACATGCAGAAATGTCACTAAGGGCCAGCGTAGTAGAAGTTCTGAAATAGGCCCTGACAATTGACTAGGTGCTAGCTCACCTCTGCCAGGCCAGAAGAACTCAATCCGCGGCCATCCTTTCCAGGGCATTGCGGAAAGACATTGCCCCAGGTTGGCTACACTAAGGCATAGTGTGAACTATGCTCCTACCACAGTGGGCTATGCGAAACCGATCTTAATGAGTAGAATAAGCATCAGGCCTCTAGCTGGATGTCCGTGGTAGATGCAGGAGGGCCGGAAGGCAGCCAACTCTCCATAGGATACATCCCAGGGAAATGGATTGGAGACAGAAGCCTGAAATCATCACGTGCAGAAATGTCACTAAGGGCAAGTGTAGTACAAGTTCCAAAAGAGGCCCTGACAATTGACTTGGTGCTAGCTCACCGCGGCCAGGCCAGAAGAACTCAATCCGCCGCCATCCTTTCCAGGGCATTGCGGAAAGACATTGCCCCAGGTTGGCTACACTAAGGCATAGTGTGAACTATGCTCCTACCCCAATGGGCTATGCGACACCGATCTTATTGGGTAGAATAAGCATCAGGCCTATAGCTGGATGTCCGCGGCAGATGCAGGAGGGTGGGAAGGCAGCCAACTCTCCATAGGATACATCCCAGGGAAATGGATTGGAGACAGAAGCCTGAAATCATCACGTGCAGAAATGTCACTAAGGGCCAGTGTAGTACTAGTTCCAAAAGAGGCCCTGACAATTGACTAGGTGCTAGCTCACCTCTGCCAGGCCAGAAGAACTCAATCCGCCGCCATCCTTTCCAGGGCATTGCGGAAAGACATTGCCCCAGGTTGGCTACACTAAGGCATAGTGTGAACTATGCTCCTACCACAGTGGGCTATGCGAAACTGATCTTAATGGGTAGAATTAGCATCAGGCCTCTAGCTGGCTGTCCGTGGCAGATGCAGGAGGGCGGGAAGGCAGCCAACTCTCCATAGAATACATCCTTGGGAAATGGAGACAGGAGCCTGAAATCATCCCGTGCAGAAATGTCACTAAGGGCCAGTGTAGTACAAGTTCCAAAAGAGGCTCTGACAATTGACTAGGTGCTAGCTGACCTCTGCCAGGCCAGAAGAACTCAATCCGCCACCATCCTTTCCAGGGCATTGCGGAAAGACATTGCCCCAGGTTGGCTACACTAAGGCATAGTGTGAACTATGCTCCTACCACAGTGGGCTATGCGAAACTGATCTTAATGGGTAGAATTAGCATCAGGCCTCTAGCTGGCTGTCCGTGGCAGATGCAGGAGGGCGGGAAGGCAGCCATCTCTCCATAGAATACATCCCTGGGAAATGGAGACAGGAGCCTGAAATCATCACGTGCAGAAATGTCATTACGGGCCAGCGTAGTACAAGTTGTGAAAGAGGCCCTGACAATTGACTAGGTGCTAGCTCACCTCTGCCAGGCCAGAAGAACTCAATCCGCCGCCATCCTTTCCAGGGCATTGCGGAAAGACATTGCCCCAGGTTGGCTACACTAAAGCATAGTGTGAACTATGCTCCTACAACAGTGGGCTATGCGAAACCGATCTTAATGGGTAGAATAAGCATCAGGCCTCTAGCTGGCTGTAAGTGGCAGATGCAGGAGGGCGGGAAGGCAGCGAACTCTCCATAGGATACATCCCAGGGAAATGAATTGGAGACAGGAGCCTGAAATCATCACATGCAGAAATGTCACTAAGGGCCAGCGTAGTAGAAGTTCTGAAATAGGCCCTGACAATTGACTAGGTGCTAGCTCACCTCTGCCATGCCAGAAGAACTCAATCCACCGCCATCCTTTCCAGGGCATTGCGGAAAGACATTGCCCCAGGTTGGCTACACTAAGGCATAGTGTGAACTATGCTCCTACCACAGTGGGCTATGCGAAACCGATCTTAATGAGTAGAATAAGCATCAGGCCTCTAGCTGGATGTCCGTGGCAGATGCAGGAGGGCCGGAAGGCAGCCAACTCTCCATAGAATCCATCCTTGGGAAATGGAGACAGGAGCCTGAAATCATCACGTGCAGAAATGTCACTAAGGGCCAGTGTAGTACAAGTTCCAAAAGAGGCCCTGACAATTGACTAGGTGCTAGCTCACCACTGCCAGGCCAGAAGAACTCAATCCGACGCCATCCTTTCCAGGGCATTGCGGAAAGACATTGCCCCAGGTTGGCTACACTAAGGCATAGTGTGAACTATGATCCTAAGGCAGTGGGCTATGCGAAACCGATCTTAATGGGTAGAATAAGCATCAGGTCTCTAGCTGGATGTACGTGGCAGATGCAGGAGGGTGTGAAGGCAGCCAACTCTCCATAGAATACATCCCTGGGAAATGGAGACAGGAGCCTGAAATCATCACGTGCAGAAATGTCATTAAGGGCCAGCGTAGTACAAGTTGTGAAAGAGGCCCTGACAATTGACTGGGTGCTAGCTCACCTCTGCCAGGCCAGAAGAACTCAATACGCCGCCATCCTTTCCAGAGCATTGCGGAAGGACATTGTCCGAGGTTGGCTACACAAAGGCATAGTGTGAACTATGCTTTTACAACAGTGGGCTATGCGAAACCGATCTTAATGGGTAGAATAAGCATCAGGCCTCTAGCTGGCTGTCCGTGGCAGATGCAGGAGGGCTGGAAGGCAGCGAACTCTCCATAGGATACATCCCAGGGAAATGGATTGGAGACAGGAGCCTGAAATCATCACATGCAGAAATGTCACTAAGGGCCAGCGTAGTAGAAGTTCTGAAATAGGCCCTGACAATTGACTAGGTGCTAGCTCACCTCTGCCAGGCCAGAAGAACTCAATCCGCCGCCATCCTTTCCAGGGCATTGCGGAAAGACATTGCCCCAGGTTGGCTACACTAAGGCATAGTGTGAACTATGCTCCTACCACAGTGGGCTATGCGAAACTGATCTTAATGGGTAGAATTAGCATCAGGCCTCTAGCTGGCTGTCCGTGGCAGATGCAGGAGGGCGGGAAGGCAGCCAACTCTCCATAGAATACATCCTTGGGAAATGGAGACAGGAGCCTGAAATCATCCCGTGCAGAAATGTCACTAAGGGCCAGTGTAGTAAAAGTTCCAAAAGAGGCTCTGACAATTGACTAGGTGCTAGCTCACCTCTGCCAGGCCAGAAGAACTCAATCCGCCGCCATCCTTTCCAGGGCATTGCGGAAAGACATTGCCCCAGGTTGGCTACACTAAGGCATAGTTTGAACTATGCTCCTACCACAGTGGGCTATGCGAAACTGATCTTAATGGGTAGAATTAGCATCAGGCCTCTAGCTGGCTGTCCGTGGCAGATGCAGGAGGGCGGGAAGGCAGCCATCTCTCCATACAATACATCCCTGGGAAATGGAGACAGGAGCCTGAAATCATCACGTGCAGAAATGTCATTAAGGGCCAGCGTAGTACAAGTTCTGAAAGAGGCCCTGACAATTGACTAGGTGGTAGCTCACCTCTGCGAGGCCAGATGAACTCAATTCGCCGCCATCCTTTCCAGGGCATTGCGGAAAGACATTGCCCCAGGTTGGCTACACGAAGGCATAGTGTGAACTATGCTCCTACCACAGTGGGCTATGCGAAACCGATCTTAATGGGTAGAATAAGCATCAGGCCTCTAGCTGGATGTCCGTGGCAGATGCAGGAGGGCGGGAAGGCAGCCAAATCTCCATAGGATACATCCCAGGGAAAAGATTGGAAACAGAAGGCTGAAATCATCACGTGCAGAAATGTCACTAAGGGCCAGTGTAGTACAAGTTCCAAAAGAGGCCCTGACAATTGACTAGGTGCTAGCTCACCTCTGCCATGCCAGAAGAACTCAATCCACCGCCATCCTTTCCAGGGCATTGCGGAAAGACATTGCCCCAGGTTGGCTACACTAAGGCATAGTGTGAACTATGCTCCTACCACAGTGGGCTATGCGAAACCGATCTTAATGAGTAGAATAAGCATCAGGCCTCTAGCTGGATGTCCGTGGCAGATGCAGGAGGGCCGGAAGGCAGCCAACTCTCCATAGAATCCATCCTTGGGAAATGGAGACAGGAGCCTGAAATCATCACGTGCAGAAATGTCACTAAGGGCCAGTGTAGTACAAGTTCCAAAAGAGGCCCTGACAATTGACTAGGTGCTAGCTCACCACTGCCAGGCCAGAAGAACTCAATCCGACGCCATCCTTTCCAGGGCATTGCGGAAAGACATTGCCCCAGGTTGGCTACACTAAGGCATAGTGTGAACTATGATCCTAAGGCAGTGGGCTATGCGAAACCGATCTTAATGGGTAGAATAAGCATCAGGTCTCTAGCTGGATGTACGTGGCAGATGCAGGAGGGTGTGAAGGCAGCCAACTCTCCATAGAATACATCCCTGGGAAATGGAGACAGGAGCCTGAAATCATCACGTGCAGAAATGTCATTAAGGGCCAGCGTAGTACAAGTTGTGAAAGAGGCCCTGACAATTGACTGGGTGCTAGCTCACCTCTGCCAGGCCAGAAGAACTCAATACGCCGCCATCCTTTCCAGAGCATTGCGGAAGGACATTGCCCGAGGTTGGCTACACAAAGGCATAGTGTGAACTATGCTTTTACAACAGTGGGCTATGCGAAACCGATCTTAATGGGTAGAATAAGCATCAGGCCTCTAGCTGGCTGTCCGTGGCAGATGCAGGAGGGCTGGAAGGCAGCGAACTCTCCATAGGATACATCCCAGGGAAATGGATTGGAGACAGGAGCCTGAAATCATCACATGCAGAAATGTCACTAAGGGCCAGCGTAGTAGAAGTTCTGAAATAGGCCCTGACAATTGACTAGGTGCTAGCTCACCTCTGCCAGGCCAGAAGAACTCAATCCGCCGCCATCCTTTCCAGGGCATTGCGGAAAGACATTGCCCCAGGTTGGCTACACTAAGGCATAGTGTGAACTATGCTCCTACCACAGTGGGCTATGCGAAACTGATCTTAATGGGTAGAATTAGCATCAGGCCTCTAGCTGGCTGTCCGTGGCAGATGCAGGAGGGCGGGAAGGCAGCCAACTCTCCATAGAATACATCCTTGGGAAATGGAGACAGGAGCCTGAAATCATCCCGTGCAGAAATGTCACTAAGGGCCAGTGTAGTAAAAGTTCCAAAAGAGGCTCTGACAATTGACTAGGTGCTAGCTCACCTCTGCCAGGCCAGAAGAACTCAATCCGCCGCCATCCTTTCCAGGGCATTGCGGAAAGACATTGCCCCAGGTTGGCTACACTAAGGCATAGTTTGAACTATGCTCCTACCACAGTGGGCTATGCGAAACTGATCTTAATGGGTAGAATTAGCATCAGGCCTCTAGCTGGCTGTCCGTGGCAGATGCAGGAGGGCGGGAAGGCAGCCATCTCTCCATACAATACATCCCTGGGAAATGGAGACAGGAGCCTGAAATCATCACGTGCAGAAATGTCATTAAGGGCCAGCGTAGTACAAGTTCTGAAAGAGGCCCTGACAATTGACTAGGTGGTAGCTCACCTCTGCGAGGCCAGATGAACTCAATTCGCCGCCATCCTTTCCAGGGCATTGCGGAAAGACATTGCCCCAGGTTGGCTACACGAAGGCATAGTGTGAACTATGCTCCTACCACAGTGGGCTATGCGAAACCGATCTTAATGGGTAGAATAAGCATCAGGCCTCTAGCTGGATGTCCGTGGCAGATGCAGGAGGGCAGGAAGGCAGCCAAATCTCCATAGGATACATCCCAGGGAAAAGATTGGAAACAGAAGGCTGAAATCATCACGTGCAGAAATGTCACTAAGGGCAAGTGTAGTACAAGTTCCAAAAGAGGCCCTGACAATTGACTAGGTTCTAGCTCACCTCTGCCAGGCCAGAAGAACTCAATCCGTCGCCATCCTTTCCAGGGCATTGCGGAAAGACATTGCCCCAGGTTGGCTACACTAAGGCATAGTGTGAACTATGCTCCAACCACAGTGGGCTATGCGAAACTGATCTTAATGGGTAGAACTAGCATCAGGCCTCCAGCTGGCTGTCCGTGGCAGATGCAGGAGGGCGGGAAGGCAGCGAACTCTCCATAGGACACATCCCAGGGAAATGGATTGGAGACAGGAGCCTGAAATCATCACATGCAGAAATGTCACTAAGGGCCAGCGTAGTAGAAGTTCTGAAATAGGCCCTGACAATTGACTAGGTGCTAGCTCACCTCTGCCAGGCCAGAAGAACTCAATCCGCCGCCATCCTTTCCAGGGCATTGCGGAAAGACATTGCCCCAGGTTGGCTACACTAAGGCATAGTGTGAACTATGCTCCTACCACAGTGGGCTATGCGAAACCGATCTTAATGAGTAGAATAAGCATCAGGCCTCTAGCTGGATGTCCGTGGCAGATGCAGGAGGGCCGGAAGGCAGCCAACTCTCCATAGGATACATCCCAGGGAAATGGATTGGAGACAGAAACCTGAAATCATCACGTGCAGAAATGTCACTAAGGGCAAGTGTAGTACAAGTTCCAAAAGAGGCCCTGACAATTGACTAGGTGCTAGCTCACCGCGGCCAGGCCAGAAGAACTCAATCCGCCGCCATCCTTTCCAGGGCATTGCGGAAAGACATTGTCCCAGGTTGGCTACACTAAGGCATAGTGTGAACTATGCTCCTACCACAGTGGGCTATGCGAAACCGATCTTAATGAGTAGAATAAGCATCAGGCCTCTAGCTGGATGTCCGTGGCAGATGCAGGAGGGCCGGAAGGCAGCCAACTCTCCATAGGATACATCCCAGGGAAATGGATTGGAGACAGAAACCTGAAATCATCACGTGCAGAAATGTCACTAAGGGCAAGTGTAGTACAAGTTCCAAAAGAGGCCCTGACAATTGACTAGGTGCTAGCTCACCGCGGCCAGGCCAGAAGAACTCAATCCGCCGCCATCCTTTCCAGGGCATTGCGGAAAGACATTGCCCCAGGTTGGCTACACTAAGGCATAGTGTGAACTATGGTCCTACCACAGTGGGCTATGCGAAACCGATCTTAATGGGTAGAAAAGCATCAGGCCTCTAGCTGGATGTCCGTGGCAGATGCAGGAGGGCGGGAAGGCAGCCAACTCTCCATAGGATACATCCCAGGGAAATGGTTTGGAGACAGAAGCCTGAAATCATCACGTGCAGAAATGTCACTAAGGGCCAGTGTAGTACAAGTTCCAAAAGAGGCCCTGACAATTGACTAGGTGCTAGGTCACCTCTGCCAGGCCAGAAGAACTCAATCCGCCGCCATCCTTTCCAGGGCATTGCGGAAAGACATTGCCCCAGGTTGGCTACACTAAGGCATAGTGTGAACTATGCTCCTACCCCAGTGGGCTATGCGAAACCGATCTTATTGGGTAGAATAAGCATCAGGCCTCTAGCTGGATGTCCGTGGCAGATGCAGGAGGGCCGGAAGGCAGCCAACTCTCCATAGAATACATCCCTGGGAAATGGAGACAGGAGCCTGAAATCATCACGTGCAGAAATGTCATTAAGGGCCAGCGTAGTACAAGTTGTGAAAGAGGCCCTGACAATTGACTAGGTGCTAGCTCACCTCTGCCAGGCCAGAAGAACTCAATCCGCCGCCATCCTTTCCAGGGCATTGCGGAAAGACATTGCCCCAGGTTGGCTACACTAAGGCATAGTGTGAACTATGCTCCTACCACAGTGGGCTATGCGAAACCGATCTTAATGGGTAAAATAAGCATCAGGCCTCTAGCTGGATATCCGTGGCAGATGCAGGAGGGCCGGAAGGCAGCCAACTCTCCATAGAATACATCCTTGGGAAATGGAGACAGGAGCCTGAAATCATCACGTGCAGAAATGTCACTAAGGGCCAGTGTAGTACAAGTTCCGAAAGAGGCCCTGACAATTGACTAGGTTCTAGCTCACCTCTGCCAGGCCAGAATAACTCAATCCGCCGCCATCCTTTCCAGGGCATTGCGGAAAGACATTGCCCCAGGTTGGCTACACTAAGGCATAGTGTGAACTATGCTCCTACCACAGTGGGCTATGCGAAACTGATCTTAATGGGTAGAATTAGCATCAGGCCTCTAGCTGGCTGTCCGTGGCAGATGCATGAGGTTGGGAAGGCAGCCAACTCTCCATAGGATACATCCCAGGGAAATGGATTGGAGACAGAAACCTGAAATCAACACGTGCAGAAATGTCACTAAGGGCAAGTGTAGTACAAGTTCCAAAAGAGGCCCTGACAATTGACTAGGTGCTAGCTCACCACTGCCAGGCCAGAAGAACTCAATCCGACGCCATCCTTTCCAGGGCATTGCGGAAAGACATTGCCCCAGGTTGGCTACACTAAGGCATAGTGTGAACTATGCTCCTACCACAGTGGGCTATGCGAAACCGATCTTAATTGGTAGAAAAGCATCAGGCCTCTAGCTGGATGTCTGTGGCAGATGCAGGAGTGCGGGAAGGCAGCCAACTCTCCATAGGATACATCCCAGGGAAATGGTTTGGAGACAGAAGCCTGAAATCATCACGTGCAGAAATGTCACTAAGGGCCAGTGTAGTACAAGTTCCAAAAGAGGCCCTGACAATTGACTAGGTCCTAGGTCACCTCTGCCAGGCCAGAAGAACTCAATCCGCCGCCATCCTTTCCAGGGCATTGCGGAAAGACATTGCCCCAGGTTGGCTACACTAAGGCATAGTGTGAACTATGCTCCTACCCCAGTGGGCTATGCGAAACCGATCTTATTGGGTAGAATAAGCATCAGGCCTCTAGCTGGATGTCCGTGGCAGATGCAGGAGGGCGGGAAGGCAGCCAACTCTCCATAGGATACATCCCAGGGAAATGGTTTGGAGACAGAAGCCTGAAATCATCACGTGCAGAAATGTCACTAAGGGCCAGTGTAGTACAAGTTCCAAAAGTGGCCCTGACAATTGACTAGGTGCTAGGTCACCTCTGCCAGGCCAGAAGAACTCAATCCGCCGCCATCCTTTCCAGGGCATTGCGGAAAGACATTGCCCCAGGTTGGCTACACTAAGGCATAGTGTGAACTATGCTCCTACCCCAGTGGGCTATGCGAAACCGATCTTATTGGGTAGAATAAGCATCAGGCCTCTAGCTGGATGTCCGTGGCAGATGCAGGAGGGCCGGAAGGCAGCCAACTCTCCATAGTACATCCCTGGGAAATGGAGACAGGAGCCTGAAATCATCACGTGCAGAAATGTCATTAAGGGCCAGCGTAGTACAAGTTGTGAAAGAGGCCCTGACAATTGACTAGGTGCTAGCTCACCTCTGCCAGGCCAGAAGAACTCAATCCGCCGCCATCCTTTCCAGGGCATTGCGGAAAGACATTGCCCCAGGTTGGCTACACTAAGGCATAGTGTGAACTATGCTCCAACCACAGTGGGCTATGCGAAACCAATCTTAATGAGTAGAATAAGCATCAGGCCTCTAGCTGGATGTCCGTGGCAGATGCAGGAGGGCCGGAAGGCAGCCAACTCTCCATAGGATACATCCCAGGGAAATGGATTGGAGACAGAAGCCTGAAATCATCACGTTCAGAAATGTCACTAAGGGCAAGTGTAGTACAAGTTCCAAAAGAGGCCCTGACAATTGACTAGGTGCTAGCTCACCTCTGCCAGGCCAGAAGAACTCAATCCGCCGCCATCCTTTCCAGGGCATTGCGGAAAGACATTGCCCCAGGTTAGCTACACTAAGGCATAGTGTGAACTATGCTCCTACCACAGTGGGCTATGCGAAACCGATCTTAATGGGTAGAATAAGCATCAGGCCTCTAGCTGGATATCCGTGGCAGATGCAGGAGGGCCGGAAGGCAGCCAACTCTCCATAGAATACATCCTTGGGAAATGGAGACAGGAGCCTGAAATCATCACGTGCAGAAATGTCACTAAGGGCCAGTGTAGTACAAGTTCCGAAAGAGGCCCTGACAATTGACTAGGTTCTAGCTCACCTCTGCCAGGCCAGAATAACTCAATCCGCCGCCCTCCTTTCCAGGGCATTGCGGAAAGACATTGCCCCAGGTTGGCTACACTAAGGCATAGTGTGAACTATGCTCCTACCCCAGTGGGCTATGCGAAACCGATCTTATTGGGTAGAATAAGCATCAGGCCTCTAGCTGGATGTCCGTGGCAGATGCAGGAGGGCCGGAAGGCAGCCAACTCTCCATAGAATACATCCCTGGGAAATGGAGACAGGAGCCTGAAATCATCACGTGCAGAAATGTCATTAAGGGCCAGCGTAGTACAAGTTGTGAAAGAGGCCCTGACAATTGACTAGGTGCTAGCTCACCTCTGCCAGGCCAGAAGAACTCAATCCGCCGCCATCCTTTCCAGGGCATTGTGGAAAGACATTGCCCCAGGTTGTCTACACTAAGGCATAGTGTGAACTATGCTCCAACCACAGTGGGCTATGCGAAACCGATCTTAATGGGTAGAATAAGCATCAGGCCTCTAGCTGGATGTGCGTGGCAGATGCAGGAGGGCGGGAAGGCAGCCAACTCTCCATAGGATACATCCCAGGGAAATGGATTGGAGACAGAAGCCTGAAATCATCACGTTCAGAAATGTCACTAAGGGCAAGTGTAGTACAAGTTCCAAAAGAGGCCCTGACAATTGACTAGGTGCTAGCTCACCTCTGCCAGGCCAGAAGAACTCAATCCACCGCCATCCTTTCCAGGGCATTGCGGAAAGACATTGCCCCAGGTTGGCTACACTAAGGCATAGTGTGAACTATGCTCCTAGCACAGTGGGCTATGCGAAACCGATCTTAATGGGTAGAATAAGCATCAGGCCTCTAGCTGGATGTGCGTGGCAGATGCAGGAGGGTGGGAAGGCAGCCAACTCTCCATAGAATACATCCCTGGGAAATGGAGACAGGAGCCTGAAATCATCACGTGCAGAAATGTCATTAAGGGCCAGCGTAGTACAAGTTGTGAAAGAGGCCCTGACAATTGACTAGGTGCTAGCTCACCTCTGCCAGGCCAGAAGAACTCAATCCGCCGCCATCCTTTCCAGAGCATTGCGGAAAGACATTGCCCCAGGTTGGCTACACTAAAGCATAGTGTGAACTATGCTCCTACAACAGTGGGCTATGCGAAACCGATCTTAATGGGTAGAATAAGCATCAGGCCTCTAGCTGGCTGTAAGTGGCAGATGCAGGAGGGCGGGAAGGCAGCGAACTCTCCATAGGATACATCCCAGGGAAATGAATTGGAGACAGGAGCCTGAAATCATCACATGCAGAAATGTCACTAAGGGCCAGCGTAGTAGAAGTTCTGAAATAGGCCCTGACAATTGACTAGGTGCTAGCTCACCTCTGCCAGGCCAGAAGAACTCAATCCACCGCCATCCTTTCCAGGGCATTGCGGAAAGACATTGCCCCAGGTTGGCTACACTAAGGCATAGTGTGAACTATGCTCCTACCACAGTGGGCTATGCGAAACCGATCTTAATGTGTAGAATAAGCATCAGGCCTCTAGCTGGATGTGCGTGGCAGATGCAGGAGGGTGGGAAGGCAGCCAACTCTCCATAGAATACATCCCTGGGAAATGGAGACAGGAGCCTGAAATCATCACGTGCAGAAATTTCATTAAGGGCCAGCGTAGTACAAGTTGTGAAAGAGGCCCTGACAATTGACTAGGTGCTAGCTCACCTCTGCCAGGCCAGAAGAACTCAATCCGCCGCCATCCTTTCCAGAGCATTGCGGAAGGACATTGCCCCAGGTTGGCTACACTAAGGCATAGTGTGAACTATGCTCCTACAACAGTGGGCTATGCGAAACCGATCTTAATGGGTAGAATAAGCATCAGGCCTCTAGCTGGCTGTCCGTGGCAGATGCACGAGGGCTGGAAAGCAGCGAACTCTCCATAGGATACATCCCAGGGAAATGGATTGGAGACAGGAGCCTGAAATCATCACATGCAGAAATGTCACTAAGGGCCAGCGTAGTAGAAGTTCTGAAATAGGCCCTGACAATTGACTAGGTGCTAGCTCACCTCTGCCAGGCCAGAAGAACTCAATCCGCCGCCATCCTTTCCAGGGCATTGCGGAAAGACATTGCCCCAGGTTGGCTACACTAAGGCATAGTGTGAACTATGCTCCAACCACAGTGGGCTATGCGAAACCAATCTTAATGAGTAGAATAAGCATCAGGCCTCTAGCTGGATGTCCGTGGCAGATGCAGGAGGGCCGGAAGGCAGCCAACTCTCCATAGGATACATCCCAGGGAAATGGATTGGAGACAGAAGCCTGAAATCATCACGTTCAGAAATGTCACTAAGGGCAAGTGTAGTACAAGTTCCAAAAGAGGCCCTGACAATTGACTAGGTGCTAGCTCACCTCTGCCAGGCCAGAAGAACTCAATCCGACGCCATCCTTTCCAGGGCATTGCGGAAAGACATTGCCCCAGGTTAGCTACACTAAGGCATAGTGTGAACTATGCTCCTACCACAGTGGGCTATGCGAAACCGATCTTAATGGGTAGAATAAGCATCAGGCCTCTAGCTGGATATCCGTGGCAGATGCAGGAGGGCCGGAAGGCAGCCAACTCTCCATAGAATACATCCTTGGGAAATGGAGACAGGAGCCTGAAATCATCACGTGCAGAAATGTCATTAAGGGCCAGCGTAGTACAAGTTGTGAAAGAGGCCCTGACAATTGACTAGGTGCTAGCTCACCTCTGCCAGGCCAGAAGAACTCAATCCGCCGCCATCCTTTCCAGGGCATTGTGGAAAGACATTGCCCCAGGTTGGCTACACTAAGGCATAGTGTGAACTATGCTCCAACCACAGTGGGCTATGCGAAACCGATCTTAATGGGTAGAATAAGCATCAGGCCTCTAGCTGGATGTGCGTGGCAGATGCAGGAGGGCGGGAAGGCAGCCAACTCTCCATAGGATACATCCCAGGGAAATGGATTGGAGACAGAAGCCTGAAATCATCACGTTCAGAAATGTCACTAAGGGCAAGTGTAGTACAAGTTCCAAAAGAGGCCCTGACAATTGACTAGGTGCTAGCTCACCTCTGCCAGGCCAGAAGAACTCAATCCACCGCCATCCTTTCCAGGGCATTGCGGAAAGACATTGCCCCAGGTTGGCTACACTAAGGCATAGTGTGAACTATGCTCCTACCACAGTGGGCTATGCGAAACCGATCTTAATGGGTAGAATAAGCATCAGGCCTCTAGCTGGATGTGCGTGGCAGATGCACGAGGGCTGGAAAGCAGCGAACTCTCCATAGGATACATCCCAGGGAAATGGATTGGAGACAGGAGCCTGAAATCATCACATGCAGAAATGTCACTAAGGGCCAGCGTAGTAGAAGTTCTGAAATAGGCCCTGACAATTGACTAGGTGCTAGCTCACCTCTGCCAGGCCAGAAGAACTCAATCCGCGGCCATCCTTTCCAGGGCATTGCGGAAAGACATTGCCCCAGGTTGGCTACACTAAGGCATAGTGTGAACTATGCTCCTACCACAGTGGGCTATGCGAAACCGATCTTAATGAGTAGAATAAGCATCAGGCCTCTAGCTGGATGTCCGTGGTAGATGCAGGAGGGCCGGAAGGCAGCCAACTCTCCATAGGATACATCCCAGGGAAATGGATTGGAGACAGAAGCCTGAAATCATCACGTGCAGAAATGTCACTAAGGGCAAGTGTAGTACAAGTTCCAAAAGAGGCCCTGACAATTGACTTGGTGCTAGCTCACCGCGGCCAGGCCAGAAGAACTCAATCCGCCGCCATCCTTTCCAGGGCATTGCGGAAAGACATTGCCCCAGGTTGGCTACACTAAGGCATAGTGTGAACTATGCTCCTACCCCAATGGGCTATGCGACACCGATCTTATTGGGTAGAATAAGCATCAGGCCTATAGCTGGATGTCCGCGGCAGATGCAGGAGGGTGGGAAGGCAGCCAACTCTCCATAGGATACATCCCAGGGAAATGGATTGGAGACAGAAGCCTGAAATCAACACGTGCAGAAATGTCACTAAGGGCAAGTGTAGTACAAGTTCCAAAAGAGGCCCTGACAATTGACTAGGTGCTAGCTCACCACTGCCAGGCCAGAAGAACTCAATCCGACGCCATCCTTTCCAGGGCATTGCGGAAAGACATTGCCCCAGGTTGGCTACACTAAGGCATAGTGTGAACTATGCTCCTACCACAGTGGGCTATGCGAAACCGATCTTAATTGGTAGAAAAGCATCAGGCCTCTAGCTGGATGTCTGTGGCAGATGCAGGAGTGCGGGAAGGCAGCCAACTCTCCATAGGATACATCCCAGGGAAATGGTTTGGAGACAGAAGCCTGAAATCATCACGTGCAGAAATGTCACTAAGGGCCAGTGTAGTACAAGTTCCAAAAGAGGCCCTGACAATTGACTAGGTCCTAGGTCACCTCTGCCAGGCCAGAAGAACTCAATCCGCCGCCATCCTTTCCAGGGCATTGCGGAAAGACATTGCCCCAGGTTGGCTACACTAAGGCATAGTGTGAACTATGCTCCTACCCCAGTGGGCTATGCGAAACCGATCTTATTGGGTAGAATAAGCATCAGGCCTCTAGCTGGATGTCCGTGGCAGATGCAGGAGGGCGGGAAGGCAGCCAACTCTCCATAGGATACATCCCAGGGAAATGGTTTGGAGACAGAAGCCTGAAATCATCACGTGCAGAAATGTCACTAAGGGCCAGTGTAGTACAAGTTCCAAAAGTGGCCCTGACAATTGACTAGGTGCTAGGTCACCTCTGCCAGGCCAGAAGAACTCAATCCGCCGCCATCCTTTCCAGGGCATTGCGGAAAGACATTGCCCCAGGTTGGCTACACTAAGGCATAGTGTGAACTATGCTCCTACCCCAGTGGGCTATGCGAAACCGATCTTATTGGGTAGAATAAGCATCAGGCCTCTAGCTGGATGTCCGTGGCAGATGCAGGAGGGCCGGAAGGCAGCCAACTCTCCATAGAATACATCCCTGGGAAATGGAGACAGGAGCCTGAAATCATCACGTGCAGAAATGTCATTAAGGGCCAGCGTAGTACAAGTTGTGAAAGAGGCCCTGACAATTGACTAGGTGCTAGCTCACCTCTGCCAGGCCAGAAGAACTCAATCCGCCGCCATCCTTTCCAGGGCATTGCGGAAAGACATTGCCCCAGGTTGGCTACACTAAGGCATAGTGTGAACTATGCTCCAACCACAGTGGGCTATGCGAAACCAATCTTAATGAGTAGAATAAGCATCAGGCCTCTAGCTGGATGTCCGTGGCAGATGCAGGAGGGCCGGAAGGCAGCCAACTCTCCATAGGATACATCCCAGGGAAATGGATTGGAGACAGAAGCCTGAAATCATCACGTTCAGAAATGTCACTAAGGGCAAGTGTAGTACAAGTTCCAAAAGAGGCCCTGACAATTGACTAGGTGCTAGCTCACCTCTGCCAGGCCAGAAGAACTCAATCCGCCGCCATCCTTTCCAGGGCATTGCGGAAAGACATTGCCCCAGGTTAGCTACACTAAGGCATAGTGTGAACTATGCTCCTACCACAGTGGGCTATGCGAAACCGATCTTAATGGGTAGAATAAGCATCAGGCCTCTAGCTGGATATCCGTGGCAGATGCAGGAGGGCCGGAAGGCAGCCAACTCTCCATAGAATACATCCTTGGGAAATGGAGACAGGAGCCTGAAATCATCACGTGCAGAAATGTCACTAAGGGCCAGTGTAGTACAAGTTCCAAAAGAGGCCCTGACAATTGACTAGGTTCTAGCTCACCTCTGCCAGGCCAGAATAACTCAATCCGCCGCCCTCCTTTCCAGGGCATTGCGGAAAGACATTGCCCCAGGTTGGCTACACTAAGGCATAGTGTGAACTATGCTCCTACCCCAGTGGGCTATGCGAAACCGATCTTATTGGGTAGAATAAGCATCAGGCCTCTAGCTGGATGTCCGTGGCAGATGCAGGAGGGCCGGAAGGCAGCCAACTCTCCATAGAATACATCCCTGGGAAATGGAGACAGGAGCCTGAAATCATCACGTGCAGAAATGTCATTAAGGGCCAGCGTAGTACAAGTTGTGAAAGAGGCCCTGACAATTGACTAGGTGCTAGCTCACCTCTGCCAGGCCAGAAGAACTCAATCCGCCGCCATCCTTTCCAGGGCATTGTGGAAAGACATTGCCCCAGGTTGTCTACACTAAGGCATAGTGTGAACTATGCTCCAACCACAGTGGGCTATGCGAAACCGATCTTAATGGGTAGAATAAGCATCAGGCCTCTAGCTGGATGTGCGTGGCAGATGCAGGAGGGCGGGAAGGCAGCCAACTCTCCATAGGATACATCCCAGGGAAATGGATTGGAGACAGAAGCCTGAAATCATCACGTTCAGAAATGTCACTAAGGGCAAGTGTAGTACAAGTTCCAAAAGAGGCCCTGACAATTGACTAGGTGCTAGCTCACCTCTGCCAGGCCAGAAGAACTCAATCCACCGCCATCCTTTCCAGGGCATTGCGGAAAGACATTGCCCCAGGTTGGCTACACTAAGGCATAGTGTGAACTATGCTCCTAGCACAGTGGGCTATGCGAAACCGATCTTAATGGGTAGAATAAGCATCAGGCCTCTAGCTGGATGTGCGTGGCAGATGCAGGAGGGTGGGAAGGCAGCCAACTCTCCATAGAATACATCCCTGGGAAATGGAGACAGGAGCCTGAAATCATCACGTGCAGAAATGTCATTAAGGGCCAGCGTAGTACAAGTTGTGAAAGAGGCCCTGACAATTGACTAGGTGCTAGCTCACCTCTGCCAGGCCAGAAGAACTCAATCCGCCGCCATCCTTTCCAGAGCATTGCGGAAAGACATTGCCCCAGGTTGGCTACACTAAAGCATAGTGTGAACTATGCTCCTACAACAGTGGGCTATGCGAAACCGATCTTAATGGGTAGAATAAGCATCAGGCCTCTAGCTGGCTGTAAGTGGCAGATGCAGGAGGGCGGGAAGGCAGCGAACTCTCCATAGGATACATCCCAGGGAAATGAATTGGAGACAGGAGCCTGAAATCATCACATGCAGAAATGTCACTAAGGGCCAGCGTAGTAGAAGTTCTGAAATAGGCCCTGACAATTGACTAGGTGCTAGCTCACCTCTGCCAGGCCAGAAGAACTCAATCCACCGCCATCCTTTCCAGGGCATTGCGGAAAGACATTGCCCCAGGTTGGCTACACTAAGGCATAGTGTGAACTATGCTCCTACCACAGTGGGCTATGCGAAACCGATCTTAATGTGTAGAATAAGCATCAGGCCTCTAGCTGGATGTGCGTGGCAGATGCAGGAGGGTGGGAAGGCAGCCAACTCTCCATAGAATACATCCCTGGGAAATGGAGACAGGAGCCTGAAATCATCACGTGCAGAAATTTCATTAAGGGCCAGCGTAGTACAAGTTGTGAAAGAGGCCCTGACAATTGACTAGGTGCTAGCTCACCTCTGCCAGGCCAGAAGAACTCAATCCGCCGCCATCCTTTCCAGAGCATTGCGGAAGGACATTGCCCCAGGTTGGCTACACTAAGGCATAGTGTGAACTATGCTCCTACAACAGTGGGCTATGCGAAACCGATCTTAATGGGTAGAATAAGCATCAGGCCTCTAGCTGGCTGTCCGTGGCAGATGCAGGAGGGCTGGAAAGCAGCGAACTCTCCATAGGATACATCCCAGGGAAATGGATTGGAGACAGGAGCCTGAAATCATCACATGCAGAAATGTCACTAAGGGCCAGCGTAGTAGAAGTTCTGAAATAGGCCCTGACAATTGACTAGGTGCTAGCTCACCTCTGCCAGGCCAGAAGAACTCAATCCGCCGCCATCCTTTCCAGGGCATTGCGGAAAGACATTGCCCCAGGTTGGCTACACTAAGGCATAGTGTGAACTATGCTCCAACCACAGTGGGCTATGCGAAACCAATCTTAATGAGTAGAATAAGCATCAGGCCTCTAGCTGGATGTCCGTGGCAGATGCAGGAGGGCCGGAAGGCAGCCAACTCTCCATAGGATACATCCCAGGGAAATGGATTGGAGACAGAAGCCTGAAATCATCACGTTCAGAAATGTCACCAAGGGCAAGTGTAGTACAAGTTCCAAAAGAGGCCCTGACAATTGACTAGGTGCTAGCTCACCTCTGCCAGGCCAGAAGAACTCAATCCGACGCCATCCTTTCCAGGGCATTGCGGAAAGACATTGCCCCAGGTTAGCTACACTAAGGCATAGTGTGAACTATGCTCCTACCACAGTGGGCTATGCGAAACCGATCTTAATGGGTAGAATAAGCATCAGGCCTCTAGCTGGATATCCGTGGCAGATGCAGGAGGGCCGGAAGGCAGCCAACTCTCCATAGAATACATCCTTGGGAAATGGAGACAGGAGCCTGAAATCATCACGTGCAGAAATGTCATTAAGGGCCAGCGTAGTACAAGTTGTGAAAGAGGCCCTGACAATTGACTAGGTGCTAGCTCACCTCTGCCAGGCCAGAAGAACTCAATCCGCCGCCATCCTTTCCAGGGCATTGTGGAAAGACATTGCCCCAGGTTGGCTACACTAAGGCATAGTGTGAACTATGCTCCAACCACAGTGGGCTATGCGAAACCGATCTTAATGGGTAGAATAAGCATCAGGCCTCTAGCTGGATGTGCGTGGCAGATGCAGGAGGGCGGGAAGGCAGCCAACTCTCCATAGGATACATCCCAGGGAAATGGATTGGAGACAGAAGCCTGAAATCATCACGTTCAGAAATGTCACTAAGGGCAAGTGTAGTACAAGTTCCAAAAGAGGCCCTGACAATTGACTAGGTGCTAGCTCACCTCTGCCAGGCCAGAAGAACTCAATCCACCGCCATCCTTTCCAGGGCATTGCGGAAAGACATTGCCCCAGGTTGGCTACACTAAGGCATAGTGTGAACTATGCTCCTACCACAGTGGGCTATGCGAAACCGATCTTAATGGGTAGAATAAGCATCAGGCCTCTAGCTGGATGTGCGTGGCAGATGCACGAGGGCTGGAAAGCAGCGAACTCTCCATAGGATACATCCCAGGGAAATGGATTGGAGACAGGAGCCTGAAATCATCACATGCAGAAATGTCACTAAGGGCCAGCGTAGTAGAAGTTCTGAAATAGGCCCTGACAATTGACTAGGTGCTAGCTCACCTCTGCCAGGCCAGAAGAACTCAATCCGCGGCCATCCTTTCCAGGGCATTGCGGAAAGACATTGCCCCAGGTTGGCTACACTAAGGCATAGTGTGAACTATGCTCCTACCACAGTGGGCTATGCGAAACCGATCTTAATGAGTAGAATAAGCATCAGGCCTCTAGCTGGATGTCCGTGGTAGATGCAGGAGGGCCGGAAGGCAGCCAACTCTCCATAGGATACATCCCAGGGAAATGGATTGGAGACAGAAGCCTGAAATCATCACGTGCAGAAATGTCACTAAGGGCAAGTGTAGTACAAGTTCCAAAAGAGGCCCTGACAATTGACTTGGTGCTAGCTCACCGCGGCCAGGCCAGAAGAACTCAATCCGCCGCCATCCTTTCCAGGGCATTGCGGAAAGACATTGCCCCAGGTTGGCTACACTAAGGCATAGTGTGAACTATGCTCCTACCCCAATGGGCTATGCGACACCGATCTAATTGGGTAGAATAAGCATCAGGCCTATAGCTGGATGTCCGCGGCAGATGCAGGAGGGTGGGAAGGCAGCCAACTCTCCATAGGATACATCCCAGGGAAATGGATTGGAGACAGAAGCCTGAAATCAACACGTGCAGAAATGTCACTAAGGGCAAGTGTAGTACAAGTTCCAAAAGAGGCCCTGACAATTGACTAGGTGCTAGCTCACCACTGCCAGGCCAGAAGAACTCAATCCGACGCCATCCTTTCCAGGGCATTGCGGAAAGACATTGCCCCAGGTTGGCTACACTAAGGCATAGTGTGAACTATGCTCCTACCACAGTGGGCTATGCGAAACCGATCTTAATTGGTAGAAAAGCATCAGGCCTCTAGCTGGATGTCTGTGGCAGATGCAGGAGTGCGGGAAGGCAGCCAACTCTCCATAGGATACATCCCAGGGAAATGGTTTGGAGACAGAAGCCTGAAATCATCACGTGCAGAAATGTCACTAAGGGCCAGTGTAGTACAAGTTCCAAAAGAGGCCCTGACAATTGACTAGGTACTAGGTCACCTCTGCCAGGCCAGAAGAACTCAATCCGCCGCCATCCTTTCCAGGGCATTGCGGAAAGACATTGCCCCAGGTTGGCTACACTAAGGCATAGTGTGAACTATGCTCCTACCCCAGTGGGCTATGCGAAACCGATCTTATTGGGTAGAATAAGCATCAGGCCTCTAGCTGGATGTCCGTGGCAGATGCAGGAGGGCGGGAAGGCAGCCAACTCTCCATAGGATACATCCCAGGGAAATGGTTTGGAGACAGAAGCCTGAAATCATCACGTGCAGAAATGTCACTAAGGGCCAGTGTAGTACAAGTTCCAAAAGTGGCCCTGACAATTGACTAGGTGCTAGGTCACCTCTGCCAGGCCAGAAGAACTCAATCCGCCGCCATCCTTTCCAGGGCATTGCGGAAAGACATTGCCCCAGGTTGGCTACACTAAGGCATAGTGTGAACTATGCTCCTACCCCAGTGGGCTATGCGAAACCGATCTTATTGGGTAGAATAAGCATCAGGCCTCTAGCTGGATGTCCGTGGCAGATGCAGGAGGGCCGGAAGGCAGCCAACTCTCCATAGAATACATCCCTGGGAAATGGAGACAGGAGCCTGAAATCATCACGTGCAGAAATGTCATTAAGGGCCAGCGTAGTACAAGTTGTGAAAGAGGCCCTGACAATTGACTAGGTGCTAGCTCACCTCTGCCAGGCCAGAAGAACTCAATCCGCCGCCATCCTTTCCAGGGCATTGCGGAAAGACATTGCCCCAGGTTGGCTACACTAAGGCATAGTGTGAACTATGCTCCAACCACAGTGGGCTATGCGAAACCAATCTTAATGAGTAGAATAAGCATCAGGCCTCTAGCTGGATGTCCGTGGCAGATGCAGGAGGGCCGGAAGGCAGCCAACTCTCCATAGGATACATCCCAGGGAAATGGATTGGAGACAGAAGCCTGAAATCATCACGTTCAGAAATGTCACTAAGGGCAAGTGTAGTACAAGTTCCAAAAGAGGCCCTGACAATTGACTAGGTGCTAGCTCACCTCTGCCAGGCCAGAAGAACTCAATCCGCCGCCATCCTTTCCAGGGCATTGCGGAAAGACATTGCCCCAGGTTAGCTACACTAAGGCATAGTGTGAACTATGCTCCTACCACAGTGGGCTATGCGAAACCGATCTTAATGGGTAGAATAAGCATCAGGCCTCTAGCTGGATATCCGTGGCAGATGCAGGAGGGCCGGAAGGCAGCCAACTCTCCATAGAATACATCCTTGGGAAATGGAGACAGGAGCCTGAAATCATCACGTGCAGAAATGTCACTAAGGGCCAGTGTAGTACAAGTTCCGAAAGAGGCCCTGACAATTGACTAGGTTCTAGCTCACCTCTGCCAGGCCAGAATAACTCAATCCGCCGCCCTCCTTTCCAGGGCATTGCGGAAAGACATTGCCCCAGGTTGGCTACACTAAGGCATAGTGTGAACTATGCTCCTACCCCAGTGGGCTATGCGAAACCGATCTTATTGGGTAGAATAAGCATCAGGCCTCTAGCTGGATGTCCGTGGCAGATGCAGGAGGGCCGGAAGGCAGCCAACTCTCCATAGAATACATCCCTGGGAAATGGAGACAGGAGCCTGAAATCATCACGTGCAGAAATGTCATTAAGGGCCAGCGTAGTACAAGTTGTGAAAGAGGCCCTGACAATTGACTAGGTGCTAGCTCACCTCTGCCAGGCCAGAAGAACTCAATCCGCCGCCATCCTTTCCAGGGCATTGTGGAAAGACATTGCCCCAGGTTGGCTACACTAAGGCATAGTGTGAACTATGCTCCAACCACAGTGGGCTATGCGAAACCGATCTTAATGGGTAGAATAAGCATCAGGCCTCTAGCTGGATGTGCGTGGCAGATGCAGGAGGGCGGGAAGGCAGCCAACTCTCCATAGGATACATCCCAGGGAAATGGATTGGAGACAGAAGCCTGAAATCATCACGTTCAGAAATGTCACTAAGGGCAAGTGTAGTACAAGTTCCAAAAGAGGCCCTGACAATTGACTAGGTGCTAGCTCACCTCTGCCAGGCCAGAAGAACTCAATCCACCGCCATCCTTTCCAGGGCATTGCGGAAAGACATTGCCCCAGGTTGGCTACACTAAGGCATAGTGTGAACTATGCTCCTAGCACAGTGGGCTATGCGAAACCGATCTTAATGGGTAGAATAAGCATCAGGCCTCTAGCTGGATGTGCGTGGCAGATGCAGGAGGGTGGGAAGGCAGCCAACTCTCCATAGAATACATCCCTGGGAAATGGAGACAGGAGCCTGAAATCATCACGTGCAGAAATGTCATTAAGGGCCAGCGTAGTACAAGTTGTGAAAGAGGCCCTGACAATTGACTAGGTGCTAGCTCACCTCTGCCAGGCCAGAAGAACTCAATCCGCCGCCATCCTTTCCAGAGCATTGCGGAAAGACATTGCCCCAGGTTGGCTACACTAAAGCATAGTGTGAACTATGCTCCTACAACAGTGGGCTATGCGAAACCGATCTTAATGGGTAGAATAAGCATCAGGCCTCTAGCTGGCTGTAAGTGGCAGATGCAGGAGGGCGGGAAGGCAGCGAACTCTCCATAGGATACATCCCAGGGAAATGAATTGGAGACAGGAGCCTGAAATCATCACATGCAGAAATGTCACTAAGGGCCAGCGTAGTAGAAGTTCTGAAATAGGCCCTGACAATTGACTAGGTGCTAGCTCACCTCTGCCAGGCCAGAAGAACTCAATCCACCGCCATCCTTTCCAGGGCATTGCGGAAAGACATTGCCCCAGGTTGGCTACACTAAGGCATAGTGTGAACTATGCTCCTACCACAGTGGGCTATGCGAAACCGATCTTAATGTGTAGAATAAGCATCAGGCCTCTAGCTGGATGTGCGTGGCAGATGCAGGAGGGTGGGAAGGCAGCCAACTCTCCATAGAATACATCCCTGGGAAATGGAGACAGGAGCCTGAAATCATCACGTGCAGAAATTTCATTAAGGGCCAGCGTAGTACAAGTTGTGAAAGAGGCCCTGACAATTGACTAGGTGCTAGCTCACCTCTGCCAGGCCAGAAGAACTCAATCCGCCGCCATCCTTTCCAGAGCATTGCGGAAGGACATTGCCCCAGGTTGGCTACACTAAGGCATAGTGTGAACTATGCTCCTACAACAGTGGGCTATGCGAAACCGATCTTAATGGGTAGAATAAGCATCAGGCCTCTAGCTGGCTGTCCGTGGCAGATGCACGAGGGCTGGAAAGCAGCGAACTCTCCATAGGATACATCCCAGGGAAATGGATTGGAGACAGGAGCCTGAAATCATCACATGCAGAAATGTCACTAAGGGCCAGCGTAGTAGAAGTTCTGAAATAGGCCCTGACAATTGACTAGGTGCTAGCTCACCTCTGCCAGGCCAGAAGAACTCAATCCGCCGCCATCCTTTCCAGGGCATTGCGGAAAGACATTGCCCCAGGTTGGCTACACTAAGGCATAGTGTGAACTATGCTCCAACCACAGTGGGCTATGCGAAACCAATCTTAATGAGTAGAATAAGCATCAGGCCTCTAGCTGGATGTCCGTGGCAGATGCAGGAGGGCCGGAAGGCAGCCAACTCTCCATAGGATACATCCCAGGGAAATGGATTGGAGACAGAAGCCTGAAATCATCACGTTCAGAAATGTCACTAAGGGCAAGTGTAGTACAAGTTCGAAAAGAGGCCCTGACAATTGACTAGGTGCTAGCTCACCTCTGCCAGGCCAGAAGAACTCAATCCGACGCCATCCTTTCCAGGGCATTGCGGAAAGACATTGCCCCAGGTTAGCTACACTAAGGCATAGTGTGAACTATGCTCCTACCACAGTGGGCTATGCGAAACCGATCTTAATGGGTAGAATAAGCATCAGGCCTCTAGCTGGATATCCGTGGCAGATGCAGGAGGGCCGGAAGGCAGCCAACTCTCCATAGAATACATCCTTGGGAAATGGAGACAGGAGCCTGAAATCATCACGTGCAGAAATGTCATTAAGGGCCAGCGTAGTACAAGTTGTGAAAGAGGCCCTGACAATTGACTAGGTGCTAGCTCACCTCTGCCAGGCCAGAAGAACTCAATCCGCCGCCATCCTTTCCAGGGCATTGTGGAAAGACATTGCCCCAGGTTGGCTACACTAAGGCATAGTGTGAACTATGCTCCAACCACAGTGGGCTATGCGAAACCGATCTTAATGGGTAGAATAAGCATCAGGCCTCTAGCTGGATGTGCGTGGCAGATGCAGGAGGGCGGGAAGGCAGCCAACTCTCCATAGGATACATCCCAGGGAAATGGATTGGAGACAGAAGCCTGAAATCATCACGTTCAGAAATGTCACTAAGGGCAAGTGTAGTACAAGTTCCAAAAGAGGCCCTGACAATTGACTAGGTGCTAGCTCACCTCTGCCAGGCCAGAAGAACTCAATCCACCGCCATCCTTTCCAGGGCATTGCGGAAAGACATTGCCCCAGGTTGGCTACACTAAGGCATAGTGTGAACTATGCTCCTACCACAGTGGGCTATGCGAAACCGATCTTAATGGGTAGAATAAGCATCAGGCCTCTAGCTGGATGTGCGTGGCAGATGCACGAGGGCTGGAAAGCAGCGAACTCTCCATAGGATACATCCCAGGGAAATGGATTGGAGACAGGAGCCTGAAATCATCACATGCAGAAATGTCACTAAGGGCCAGCGTAGTAGAAGTTCTGAAATAGGCCCTGACAATTGACTAGGTGCTAGCTCACCTCTGCCAGGCCAGAAGAACTCAATCCGCGGCCATCCTTTCCAGGGCATTGCGGAAAGACATTGCCCCAGGTTGGCTACACTAAGGCATAGTTTGAACTATGCTCCTACCACAGTGGGCTATGCGAAACCGATCTTAATGAGTAGAATAAGCATCAGGCCTCTAGCTGGATGTCCGTGGTAGATGCAGGAGGGCCGGAAGGCAGCCAACTCTCCATAGGATACATCCCAGGGAAATGGATTGGAGACAGAAGCCTGAAATCATCACGTGCAGAAATGTCACTAAGGGCAAGTGTAGTACAAGTTCCAAAAGAGGCCCTGACAATTGACTTGGTGCTAGCTCACCGCGGCCAGGCCAGAAGAACTCAATCCGCCGCCATCCTTTCCAGGGCATTGCGGAAAGACATTGCCCCAGGTTGGCTACACTAAGGCATAGTGTGAACTATGCTCCTACCCCAATGGGCTATGCGACACCGATCTTATTGGGTAGAATAAGCATCAGGCCTATAGCTGGATGTCCGCGGCAGATGCAGGAGGGTGGGAAGGCAGCCAACTCTCCATAGGATACATCCCAGGGAAATGGATTGGAGACAGAAGCCTGAAATCATCACGTGCAGAAATGTCACTAAGGGCCAGTGTAGTACTAGTTCCAAAAGAGGCCCTGACAATTGACTAGGTGCTAGCTCACCTCTGCCAGGCCAGAAGAACTCAATCCGCCGCCATCCTTTCCAGGGCATTGCGGAAAGACATTGCCCCAGGTTGGCTACACTAAGGCATAGTGTGAACTATGCTCCTACCACAGTGGGCTATGCGAAACTGATCTTAATGGGTAGAATTAGCATCAGGCCTCTAGCTGGCTGTCCGTGGCAGATGCAGGAGGGCGGGAAGGCAGCCAACTCTCCATAGAATACATCCTTGGGAAATGGAGACAGGAGCCTGAAATCATCCCGTGCAGAAATGTCACTAAGGGCCAGTGTAGTACAAGTTCCAAAAGAGGCTCTGACAATTGACTAGGTGCTAGCTGACCTCTGCCAGGCCAGAAGAACTCAATCCGCCGCCATCCTTTCCAGGGCATTGCGGAAAGACATTGCCCCAGGTTGGCTACACTAAGGCATAGTGTGAACTATGCTCCTACCACAGTGGGCTATGCGAAACTGATCTTAATGGGTAGAATTAGCATCAGGCCTCTAGCTGGCTGTAAGTGGCAGATGCAGGAGGGCGGGAAGGCAGCGAACTCTCCATAGGATACATCCCAGGGAAATGAATTGGAGACAGGAGCCTGAAATCATCACGTGCAGAAATGTCACTAAGGGCCAGTGTAGTACAAGTTCGAAAAGAGGCCCTGACAATTGACTAGGTGCTAGCTCACCACTGCCAGGCCAGAAGAACTCAATCCGACGCCATCCTTTCCAGGGCATTGCGGAAAGACATTGCCCCAGGTTGGCTACACTAAGGCATAGTGTGAACTATGATCCTAAGGCAGTGGGCTATGCGAAACCGATCTTAATGGGTAGAATAAGCATCAGGTCTCTAGCTGGATGTACGTGGCAGATGCAGGAGGGTGGGAAGGCAGCCAACTCTCCATAGAATACATCCCTGGGAAATGGAGACAGGAGCCTGAAATCATCACGTGCAGAAATGTCATTAAGGGCCAGCGTAGTACAAGTTGTGAAAGAGGCCCTGACAATTGACAAGGTGCTAGCTCACCGCGGCCAGGCCAGAAGAACTCAATCCGCCGCCATCCTTTCCAGGGCATTGCGGAAAGACATTGCCCCAGGTTGGCTACACAAAGGCATAGTGTGAACTATGCTCTTACAACAGTGGGCTATGCGAAACCGATCTTAATGGGTAGAATAAGCATCAGGCCTCTAGCTGGCTGTCCGTGGCAGATGCAGGAGGGCTGGAAGGCAGCGAACTCTCCATAGGATACATCCCAGGGAAATGGATTGGAGACAGGAGCCTGAAATCATCCCGTGCAGAAATGTCACTAAGGGCCAGTGTAGTAAAAGTTCCAAAAGAGGCTCTGACAATTGACTAGGTGCTAGCTCACCTCTGCCAGGCCAGAAGAACTCAATCCGCCGCCATCCTTTCCAGGGCATTGCGGAAAGACATTGCCCCAGGTTGGCTACACTAAGGCATAGTGTGAACTATGCTCCTACCACAGTGGGCTATGCGAAACTGATCTTAATGGGTAGAATTAGCATCAGGCCTCTAGCTGGCTGTCCGTGGCAGATGCAGGAGGGCGGGAAGGCAGCCATCTCTCCATAGAATACATCCCTGGGAAATGGAGACAGGAGCCTGAAATCATCACGTGCAGAAATGTCATTAAGGGCCAGCGTAGTACAAGTTCTGAAAGAGGCCCTGACAATTGACTAGGTGGTAGCTCACCTCTGCGAGGCCAGATGAACTCAATTCGCCGCCATCCTTTCCAGGGCATTGCGGAAAGACATTGCCCCAGGTTGGCTACACGAAGGCATAGTGTGAACTATGCTCCTACCACAGTGGGCTATGCGAAACCGATCTTAATGGGTAGAATAAGCATCAGGCCTCTAGCTGGATGTCCGTGGCAGATGCAGGAGGGCGGGAAGGCAGCCAACTCTCCATAGGATACATCCCAGGGAAAAGATTGGAAACAGAAGGCTGAAATCATCACGTGCAGAAATGTCACTAAGGGCCAGTGTAGTACAAGTTCCAAAAGAGGCCCTGACAATTGACTGGGGCTAGCTCACCTCTGCCAGGCCAGAAGAACTCAATCCGCCGCCATCCTTTCCATGGGATTGCGGAAAGACATTGCCCCAGGTTGGCTACACTAAGGCATAGTGTGAACTATGCTCCTACAACAGTGTGCTATGCGAAACCGATCTTAATGGGTAGAATAAGCATCAGGCCTCTAGCTGGATGTCCGTGGCAGATGCAGGAGGGTGGGAAGGCAGCCAACTCTCCATAGGATACAACCCAGGGAAATGGATTGGAGACAGAAGCCTGAAATCATCACGTGCAGAAATGTCACTAAGGGCCAGTGTAGTACAAGTTCCGAAAGAGGCCCTGACAATTGACTAGGTTCTAGCTCACCTCTGCCAGGCCAGAAGAACTCAATCCGCCGCCATCCTTTCCAGGGCATTGCGGAAAGACATTGCCCCAGGTTGGCTACACTAAGGCATAGTGTGAACTATGCTCCAACCACAGTGGGCTATGCGAAACTGATCTTAATGGGTAGAATTAGCATCAGGCCTCCAGCTGGCTGTCCGTGGCAGATGCAGGAGGGCGGGAAGGCAGCGAACTCTCCATAGGACACATCCCAGGGAAATGGATTGGAGACAGGAGCCTGAAATCATCACATGCAGAAATGTCACTAAGGGCCAGCGTAGTAGAAGTTCTGAAATAGGCCCTGACAATTGACTAGGTGCTAGCTCACCTCTGCCAGGCCAGAAGAACTCAATCCGCCGCCATCCTTTCCAGGGCATTGCGGAAAGACATTGCCCCAGGTTGGCTACACTAAGGCATAGTGTGAACTATGCTCCTACCACAGTGGGCTATGCGAAACTGACCTTAATGCGTAGAATTAGCATCAGGCCTCTAGCTGGCTGTCCGTGGCAGATGCAGGAGGGTGGGAAGGCAGCCAACTCTCCATAGAATTCATCCTTGGGAAAGGGAGACAGGAGCCTGAAATCATCACGTGCAGAAATGTCACTAAGGGCCAGTGTAGTACAAGTTCCAAAAGAGGCCCTGACAATTGACTAGGTGCTAGCTCACCTCTGCCAGGCCAGAAGAACTCAATCCGCCGCCATCCTTTCCAGGGCATTGCGGAAAGAGATTGCCCCAGGTTGGCTATACTAAGGCATAGTGTGAACTATGCTCCTACCACAGTGGGCTATGCGAAACTGATCTTAATGGGTAGAATTAGCATCAGGCCTCTAGCTGGCTGTCCGTAGCAGATGCAGGAGGGTGGGAAGGACGCCAACTCTCCATAGAATACATCCTTGGGAAATGGAGACAGGAGCCTGAAATCATCACGTGCAGAAATGTGACTAAGGGCCAGTGTAGTACAAGTTCCAAAAGAGGCCCTGACTATTGGCTAGGTGCTAGCTCACCTCTGCCAGGCCAGAAGAACCCAATCCGCCGCCATCCTTTCCAGGGTATTGCGGAAAGACATTGCCCCAGGTTAGCTACACTAAGGCATAGTGTGAACTATGCTCCTACCACAGTGGGCTATGCGAAACCGATCTTAATGGGTAGAAAAGCATCAGGCCTCTAGCTGGATGTCTGTGGCAATGCAGGAGGGCGGGAAGGCAGCCAACTCTCCATAGGATACATCCCAGGGAAATGGATTGGAGACAGAAGCCTGAAATCATCACGTGCAGAAATGTCACTAAGGGCAAGTGTAGTACAAGTTCCAAAAGAGGCCCTGACAATTGACTAGGTGCTAGCTCACCGCAGCCAGGCCAGAAGAACTCAATCTGCCGCCATCCTTTCCAGGGCATTGCGGAAAGACATTGCCCCAGGTTGGCTACACTAAGGCATAGTGTGAACTATGCTCCTACCACAGTGGGCTATGCGAAACTGATCTAAATGGGTAGAATTAGCATCAGGCCTCTAGCTGGCTGTCCGTGGCAGATGCAGGAGGGTGGGAAGGCAGCCAACTCTCCATAGAATCCATCCTTGGGAAATGGAGACAGGAGCCTGAAATCATCACGTGCAGAAATGTCACTAAGGGCCAGTGTAGTACAAGTTCCAAAAGAGGCCCTGACAATTGACTAGGTGCTAGCTCACCACTGCCAGGCCAGAAGAACTCAATCCGACGCCATCCTTTCCAGGGCATTGCGGAAAGACATTGCCCCAGGTTGGCTACACTAAGGCATAGTGTGAACTATGCTCCTACCACAGTGGGCTATGCGAAACCGATCTTAATGGGTAGAATAAGCATCAGGCCTCTAGCTGGCTGTCCGTGGCAGATGCAGGAGGGTGGGAAGGCAGCCAACTCTCCATAGAATACATCCCTGGGAAATGGAGACAGGAGCCTGAAATCATCACGTGCAGAAATGTCATTACGGGCCAGCGTAGTACAAGTTGTGAAAGAGGCCCTGACAATTGACTAGGTGCTAGCTCACCTCTGCCAGGCCAGAAGAACTCAATCCGCCGCCATCCTTTCCAGAGCATTGCGGAAAGACATTGCCCCAGGTTGGCTACACTAAAGCATAGTGTGAACTATGCTCCTACAACAGTGGGCTATGCGAAACCGATCTTAATGGGTAGAATAAGCATCAGGCCTCTAGCTGGCTGTCCGTGGCAGATGCAGGAGGGTGGGAAGGCAGCCAACTCTCCATAGAATACATCCCTGGGAAATGGAGACAGGAGCCTGAAATCATCACGTGCAGAAATGTCATTACGGGCCAGCGTAGTACAAGTTCCAAAAGAGGCCCTGACAATTGACTAGGTGCTAGCTCACCGCAGCCAGGCCAGAAGAACTCAATCTGCCGCCATCCTTTCCAGGGCATTGCGGAAAGACATTGCCCCAGGTTGGCTACACTAAGGCATAGTGTGAACTATGCTCCTACCACAGTGGGCTATGCGAAACTGATCTAAATGGGTAGAATTAGCATCAGGCCTCTAGCTGGCTGTCCGTGGCAGATGCAGGAGGGTGGGAAGGCAGCCAACTCTCCATAGAATCCATCCTTGGGAAATGGAGACAGGAGCCTGAAATCATCACGTGCAGAAATGTCACTAAGGGCCAGTGTAGTACAAGTTCCAAAAGAGGCCCTGACAATTGACTAGGTGCTAGCTCACCTCTGCCAGGCCAGAAGAACTCAATCCGCCGCCATCCTTTCCAGAGCATTGCGGAAAGACATTGCCCCAGGTTGGCTACACTAAAGCATAGTGTGAACTATGCTCCTACAACAGTGGGCTATGCGAAACCGATCTTAATGGGTAGAATTAGCATCAGGCCTCTAGCTGGCTGTCCGTGGCAGATGCAGGAGGGCGGGAAGGCAGCCATCTCTCCATAGAATACATCCCTGGGAAATGGAGACAGGAGCCTGAAATCATCACGTGCAGAAATGTCATTAAGGGCCAGCGTAGTACAAGTTCTGAAAGAGGCCCTGACAATTGACTAGGTGGTATCTCACCTCTGCGAGGCCAGATGAACTCAATCCGCCGCCATCCTTTCCAGGGCATTGCGGAAAGACATTGCCCCAGGTTGGCTACACGAAGGCATAGTGTGAACTATGCTCCTACCACAGTGGGCTATGCGAAACCGATCTTAAGGGGTAGAATAAGCATCAGGCCTCTAGCTGGATGTCCGTGGCAGATGCAGGAGGGCGGGAAGGCAGCCAAATCTCCATAGGATACATCCCAGGGAAAAGATTGGAAACAGAAGGCTGAAATCATCACGTGCAGAAATGTCACTAAGGGCCAGTGTAGTACAAGTTCCAAAAGAGGCCCTGACAATTGACTGGGGCTAGCTCACCTCTGCCAGGCCAGAAGAACTCAATCCGCCGCCATCCTTTCCATGGGATTGCGGAAAGACATTGCCCCAGGTTGGCTACACTAAGGCATAGTGTGAACTATGCTCCTACAACAGTGTGCTATGCGAAACCGATCTTAATGGGTAGAATAAGCATCAGGCCTCTAGCTGGATGTCCGTGGCAGATGCAGGAGGGTGGGAAGGCAGCCAACTCTCCATAGGATACAACCCAGGGAAATGGATTGGAGACAGAAGCCTGAAATCATCACGTGCAGAAATGTCACTAAGGGCCAGTGTAGTACAAGTTCCGAAAGAGGCCCTGACAATTGACTAGGTTCTAGCTCACCTCTGCCAGGCCAGAAGAACTCAATCCGCCGCCATCCTTTCCAGGGCATTGCGGAAAGACATTGCCCCAGGTTGGCTACACTAAGGCATAGTGTGAACTATGCTCCAACCACAGTGGGCTATGCGAAACTGATCTTAATGGGTAGAATTAGCATCAGGCCTCCAGCTCGCTGTCCGTGGCAGATGCAGGAGGGCGGGAAGGCAGCGAACTCTCCATAGTACACATCCCAGGGAAATGGATTGGAGACAGGAGCCTGAAATCATCACATGCAGAAATGTCACTAAGGGCCAGCGTAGTAGAAGTTCTCAAATAGGCCCTGACAATTGACTAGGTGCTAGCTCACCTCTGCCAGGCCAGAAGAACTCAATCCGCCGCCATCCTTTCCAGGGCATTGCGGAAAGACATTGCCCCAGGTTGGCTACACTAAGGCATAGTGTGAACTATGCTCCTACCAAAGTGGGCTATGCGAAACCGATCTTAATGAGTAGAATAAGCATCAGGCCTCTAGCTGGATGTCCGTGGCAGATGCAGGAGGGCCGGAAGGCAGCCAACTCTCCATAGGATACATCCCAGGGAAATGGATTGGAGACAGAAACCTGAAATCATCACGTGCAGAAATGTCACTAAGGGCAAGTGTAGTACAAGTTCCAAAAGAGGCCCTGACAATTGACTAGGTGCTAGCTCACCGCGGCCAGGCCAGAAGAACTCAATCCGCCGCCATCCTTTCCAGGGCATTGCGGAAAGAAATTGCCCCAGGTTGGCTACACTAAGGCATAGTGTGAACTATGCTCCTACCACAGTGGGCTATGCGAAACCGATCTTAATGGGTAGAAAAGCATCAGGCCTCTAGCTGGATGTCCGTGGCAGATGCAGGAGGGCGGGAAGGCAGCCAACTCTCCATAGGATACATCCCAGGGAAATGGTTTGGAGACAGAAGCCTGAAATCATCACGTGCAGAAATGTCACTAAGGGCCAGTGTAGTACAAGTTCCAAAAGAGGCCCTGACAATTGACTAGGTGCTAGGTCACCTCTGCCAGGCCAGAAGAACTCAATCCGCCGCCATCCTTTCCAGGGCATTGCGGAAAGACATTGCCCCAGGTTGGCTACACTAAGGCATAGTGTGAACTATGCTCCTACCACAGTGGGCTATGCGAAACTGATCTTAATGCGTAGAATTAGCATCAGGCCTCTAGCTGGCTGTCCGTGGCAGATGCAGGAGGGTGGGAAGGCAGCCAACTCTCCATAGAATTCATCCTTGGGAAAGGGAGACAGGAGCCTGAAATCATCACGTGCAGAAATGTCACTAAGGGCCAGTGTAGTACAAGTTCCAAAAGAGGCCCTGACAATTGACTAGGTGCTAGCTCACCTCTGCCAGGCCAGAAGAACTCAATCCGCCGCCATCCTTTCCAGGGCATTGCGGAAAGAGATTGCCCCAGGTTGGCTATACTAAGGCATAGTGTGAACTATGCTCCTACCACAGTGGGCTATGCGAAACTGATCTTAATGGGTAGAATTAGCATCAGGCCTCTAGCTGGCTGTCCGTAGCAGATGCAGGAGGGTGGGAAGGACGCCAACTCTCCATAGAATACATCCTTGGGAAATGGAGACAGGAGCCCGAAATCATCACGTGCAGAAATGTGACTAAGGGCCAGTGTAGTACAAGTTCCAAAAGAGGCCCTGACTATTGGCTAGGTGCTAGCTCACCTCTGCCAGGCCAGAAGAACCCAATCCGCCGCCATCCTTTCCAGGGTATTGCGGAAAGACATTGCCCCAGGTTAGCTACACTAAGGCATAGTGTGAACTATGCTCCTACCACAGTGGGCTATGCGAAACCGATCTTAATGGGTAGAAAAGCATCAGGCCTCTAGCTGGATGTCTGTGGCAATGCAGGAGGGCGGGAAGGCAGCCAACTCTCCATAGGATACATCCCAGGGAAATGGATTGGAGACAGAAGCCTGAAATCATCACGTGCAGAAATGTCACTAAGGGCAAGTGTAGTACAAGTTCCAAAAGAGGCCCTGACAATTGACTAGGTGCTAGCTCACCGCAGCCAGGCCAGAAGAACTCAATCTGCCGCCATCCTTTCCAGGGCATTGCGGAAAGACATTGCCCCAGGTTGGCTACACTAAGGCATAGTGTGAACTATGCTCCTACCACAGTGGGCTATGCGAAACTGATCTAAATGGGCAGAATTAGCATCAGGCCTCTAGCTGGCTGTCCGTGGCAGATGCAGGAGGGTGGGAAGGCAGCCAACTCTCCATAGAATCCATCCTTGGGAAATGGAGACAGGAGCCTGAAATCATCACGTGCAGAAATGTCACTAAGGGCCAGTGTAGTACAAGTTCCAAAAGAGGCCCTGACAATTGACTAGGTGCTAGCTCACCACTGCCAGGCCAGAAGAACTCAATCCGACGCCATCCTTTCCAGGGCATTGCGGAAAGACATTGCCCCAGGTTGGCTACACTAAGGCATAGTGTGAACTATGCTCCTACCACAGTGGGCTATGCGAAACCGATCTTAATGGGTAGAATAAGCATCAGGCCTCTAGGTGGATGTCCGTGGCAGATGCAGGAGGGTGGGAAGGCAGCCAACTCTCCATAGAATACATCCCTGGGAAATGGAGACAGGAGCCTGAAATCATCACGTGCAGAAATGTCATTACGGGCCAGCATAGTACAAGTTGTGAAAGAGGCCCTGACAATTGACTAGGTGCTAGCTCACCTCTGCCAGGCCAGAAGAACTCAATCCGCCGCCATCCTTTCCAGAGCATTGCGGAAAGACATTGCCCCAGGTTGGCTACACTAAAGCATAGTGTGAACTATGCTCCTACAACAGTGGGCTATGCGAAACCGATCTTAATGGGTAGAATAAGCATCAGGCCTCTAGCTGGCTGTCCGTGGCAGATGCAGGAGGGTGGGAAGGCAGCCAACTCTCCATAGAATACATCCCTGGGAAATGGAGACAGGAGCCTGAAATCATCACGTGCAGAAATGTCATTACGGGCCAGCGTAGTACAAGTTCCAAAAGAGGCCCTGACAATTGACTAGGTGCTAGCTCACCGCAGCCAGGCCAGAAGAACTCAATCTGCCGCCATCCTTTCCAGGGCATTGCGGAAAGACATTGCCCCAGGTTGGCTACACTAAGGCATAGTGTGAACTATGCTCCTACCACAGTGGGCTATGCGAAACTGATCTAAATGGGTAGAATTAGCATCAGGCCTCTAGCTGGCTGTCCGTGGCAGATGCAGGAGGGTGGGAAGGCAGCCAACTCTCCATAGAATCCATCCTTGGGAAATGGAGACAGGAGCCTGAAATCATCACGTGCAGAAATGTCACTAAGGGCCAGTGTAGTACAAGTTCCAAAAGAGGCCCTGACAATTGACTAGGTGCTAGCTCACCTCTGCCAGGCCAGAAGAACTCAATCCGCCGCCATCCTTTCCAGAGCATTGCGGAAAGACATTGCCCCAGGTTGGCTACACTAAAGCATAGTGTGAACTATGCTCCTACAACAGTGGGCTATGCGAAACCGATGTTAATGGGTAGAATTAGCATCAGGCCTCTAGCTGGCTGTCCGTGGCAGATGCAGGAGGGCGGGAAGGCAGCCATCTCTCCATAGAATACATCCCTGGGAAATGGAGACAGGAGCCTGAAATCATCACGTGCAGAAATGTCATTAAGGGCCAGCGTAGTACAAGTTCTGAAAGAGGCCCTGACAATTGACTAGGTGGTATCTCACCTCTGCGAGGCCAGATGAACTCAATTCGCCGCCATCCTTTCCAGGGCATTGCGGAAAGACATTGCCCCAGGTTGGCTACACGAAGGCATAGTGTGAACTATGCTCCTACCACAGTGGGCTATGCGAAACCGATCTTAAGGGGTAGAATAAGCATCAGGCCTCTAGCTGGATGTCCGTGGCAGATGCAGGAGGGCGGGAAGGCAGCCAAATCTCCATAGGATACATCCCAGGGAAAAGATTGGAAACAGAAGGCTGAAATCATCACGTGCAGAAATGTCACTAAGGGCCAGTGTAGTACAAGTTCCAAAAGAGGCCCTGACAATTGACTGGGGCTAGCTCACCTCTGCCAGGCCAGAAGAACTCAATCCGCCGCCATCCTTTCCAGGGGATTGCGGAAAGACATTGCCCCAGGTTGGCTACACTAAGGCATAGTGTGAACTATGCTCCTACAACAGTGTGCTATGCGAAACCGATCTTAATGGGTAGAATAAGCATCAGGCCTCTAGCTGGATGTCCGTGGCAGATGCAGGAGGGTGGGAAGGCAGCCAACTCTCCATAGGATACAACCCAGGGAAATGGATTGGAGACAGAAGCCTGAAATCATCACGTGCAGAAATGTCACTAAGGGCCAGTGTAGTACAAGTTCCGAAAGAGTCCCTGACAATTGACTAGGTTCTAGCTCACCTCTGCCAGGCCAGAAGAACTCAATCCGCCGCCATCCTTTCCAGGGCATTGCGGAAAGACATTGCCCCAGGTTGGCTACACTAAGGCATAGTGTGAACTATGCTCCAACCACAGTGTGCTATGCGAAACTGATCTTAATGGGTAGAATTAGCATCAGGCCTCCAGCTGGCTGTCCGTGGCAGATGCAGGAGGGCGGGAAGGCAGCGAACTCTCCATAGGACACATCCCAGGGAAATGGATTGGAGACAGGAGCCTGAAATCATCACATGCAGAAATGTCACTAAGGGCCAGCGTAGTAGAAGTTCTGAAATAGGCCCTGACAATTGACTAGGTGCTAGCTCACCTCTGCCAGGCCAGAAGAACTCAATCCGCCGCCATCCTTTCCAGGGCATTGCGGAAAGACATTGCCCCAGGTTGGCTACACTAAGGCATAGTGTGAACTATGCTCCTACCACAGTGGGCTATGCGAAACCGATCTTAATGAGTAGAATAAGCATCAGGCCTCTAGCTGGATGTCCGTGGCAGATGCAGGAGGGCCGGAAGGCAGCCAACTCTCCATAGGATACATCCCAGGGAAATGGATTGGAGACAGAAACCTGAAATCATCACGTGCAGAAATGTCACTAAGGGCAAGTGTAGTACAAGTTCCAAAAGAGGCCCTGACAATTGACTAGGTGCTAGCTCACCGCGGCCAGGCCAGAAGAATTCAATCCGCCGCCATCCTTTCCAGGGCATTGCGGAAAGACATTGCCCCAGGTTGGCTACACTAAGGCATAGTGTGAACTATGCTCCTACCACAGTGGGCTATGCGAAACCGATCTTAATGGGTAGAAAAGCATCAGGCCTCTAGCTGGATGTCCGTGGCAGATGCAGGAGGGCGGGAAGGCAGCCAACTCTCCATAGGATACATCCCAGGGAAATGGTTTGGAGACAGAAGCCTGAAATCATCACGTGCAGAAATGTCACTAAGGGCCAGTGTAGTACAAGTTCCAAAAGAGGCCCTGACAATTGACTAGGTGCTAGGTCACCTCTGCCAGGCCAGAAGAACTCAATCCGCCGCCATCCTTTCCAGGGCATTGCGGAAAGACATTGCCCCAGGTTGGCTACACTAAGGCATAGTGTGAACTATGCTCCTACCCCAGTGGGCTATGCGAAACCGATCTTATTGGGTAGAATAAGCATCAGGCCTCTAGCTGGATGTCCGTGGCAGATGCAGGAGGGCCGGAAGGCAGCCAACTCTCCATAGAATACATCCCTGGGAAATGGAGACAGGAGCCTGAAATCATCACGTGCAGAAATGTCATTAAGGGCCAGCGTAGTACAAGTTGTGAAAGAGGCCCTGACAATTGACTAGGTGCTAGCTCACCTCTGCCAGGCCAGAAGAACTCAATCCGCCGCCATCCTTTCCAGGGCATTGCGGAAAGACATTGCCCCAGGTTGGCTACACTAAGGCATAGTGTGAACTATGCTCCTACCACAGTGGGCTATGCGAAACCGATCTTAATGGGTAAAATAAGCATCAGGCCTCTAGCTGGATATCCGTGGCAGATGCAGGAGGGCCGGAAGGCAGCCAACTCTCCATAGAATACATCCTTGGGAAATGGAGACAGGAGCCTGAAATCATCACGTGCAGAAATGTCACTAAGGGCCAGTGTAGTACAAGTTCCGAAAGAGGCCCTGACAATTGACTAGGTTCTAGCTCACCTCTGCCAGGCCAGAATAACTCAATCCCCCGCCATCCTTTCCAGGGCATTGCGGAAAGACATTGCCCCAGGTTGGCTACACTAAGGCATAGTGTGAACTATGCTCCTACCACAGTGGGCTATGCGAAACTGATCTTAATGGGTAGAATTAGCATCAGGCCTCTAGCTGGCTGTCCGTGGCAGATGCAGGAGGGCGGGAAGGCAGCCATCTCTCCATAGAATACATCCCTGGGAAATGGAGACAGGAGCCTGAAATCATCACGTGCAGAAATGTCATTAAGGGCCAGCGTAGTACAAGTTGTGAAAGAGGCCCTGACAATTGACAAGGTGCTAGCTCACCGCGGCCAGGCCAGAAGAACTCAATCCGCCGCCATCCTTTCCAGGGCATTGCGGAAAGACATTGCCCCAGGTTGGCTACACAAAGGCATAGTGTGAACTATGCTCTTACAACAGTGGGCTATGCGAAACCGATCTTAATGGGTAGAATAAGCATCAGGCCTCTAGCTGGCTGTCCGTGGCAGATGCAGGAGGGCTGGAAGGCAGCGAACTCTCCATAGGATACATCCCAGGGAAATGGATTGGAGACAGGAGCCTGAAATCATCACATGCAGAAATGTCACTAAGGGCCAGCGTAGTAGAAGTTCTGAAATAGGCCCTGACAATTGACTAGGTGCTAGCTCACCTCTGCCAGGCCAGAAGAACTCAATCCGCCGCCATCCTTTCCAGGGCATTGCGGAAAGACATTGCCCCAGGTTGGCTACACTAAGGCATAGTGTGAACTATGCTCCTACCACAGTGGGCTATGCGAAACTGATCTTAATGGGTAGAATTAGCATCAGGCCTCTAGCTGGCTGTCCGTGGCAGATGCAGGAGGGCGGGAAGGCAGCCAACTCTCCATAGAATACATCCTTGGGAAATGGAGACAGGAGCCTGAAATCATCCCGTGCAGAAATGTCACTAAGGGCCAGTGTAGTAAAAGTTCCAAAAGAGGCTCTGACAATTGACTAGGTGCTAGCTCACCTCTGCCAGGCCAGAAGAACTCAATCCGCCGCCATCCTTTCCAGGGCATTGCGGAAAGACATTGCCCCAGGTTGGCTACACTAAGGCATAGTGTGAACTATGCTCCTACCACAGTGGGCTATGCGAAACTGATCTTAATGGGTAGAATTAGCATCAGGCCTCTAGCTGGCTGTCCGTGGCAGATGCAGGAGGGCGGGAAGGCAGCCATCTCTCCATAGAATACATCCCTGGGAAATGGAGACAGGAGCCTGAAATCATCACGTGCAGAAATGTCATTAAGGGCCAGCGTAGTACAAGTTCTGAAAGAGGCCCTGACAATTGACTAGGTGGTAGCTCACCTCTGCGAGGCCAGATGAACTCAATTCGCCGCCATCCTTTCCAGGGCATTGCGGAAAGACATTGCCCCAGGTTGGCTACACGAAGGCATAGTGTGAACTATGCTCCTACCACAGTGGGCTATGCGAAACCGATCTTAATGGGTAGAATAAGCATCAGGCCTCTAGCTGGATGTCCGTGGCAGATGCAGGAGGGCGGGAAGGCAGCCAACTCTCCATAGGATACATCCCAGGGAAAAGATTGGAAACAGAAGGCTGAAATCATCACGTGCAGAAATGTCACTAAGGGCCAGTGTAGTACAAGTTCCAAAAGAGGCCCTGACAATTGACTGGGGCTAGCTCACCTCTGCCAGGCCAGAAGAACTCAATCCGCCGCCATCCTTTCCATGGGATTGCGGAAAGACATTGCCCCAGGTTGGCTACACTAAGGCATAGTGTGAACTATGCTCCTACAACAGTGTGCTATGCGAAACCGATCTTAATGGGTAGAATAAGCATCAGGCCTCTAGCTGGATGTCCGTGGCAGATGCAGGAGGGTGGGAAGGCAGCCAACTCTCCATAGGATACAACCCAGGGAAATGGATTGGAGACAGAAGCCTGAAATCATCACGTGCAGAAATGTCACTAAGGGCCAGTGTAGTACAAGTTCCGAAAGAGGCCCTGACAATTGACTAGGTTCTAGCTCACCTCTGCCAGGCCAGAAGAACTCAATCCGCCGCCATCCTTTCCAGGGCATTGCGGAAAGACATTGCCCCAGGTTGGCTACACTAAGGCATAGTGTGAACTATGCTCCAACCACAGTGGGCTATGCGAAACTGATCTTAATGGGTAGAATTAGCATCAGGCCTCCAGCTGGCTGTCCGTGGCAGATGCAGGAGGGCGGGAAGGCAGCGAACTCTCCATAGGACACATCCCAGGGAAATGGATTGGAGACAGGAGCCTGAAATCATCACATGCAGAAATGTCACTAAGGGCCAGCGTAGTAGAAGTTCTGAAATAGGCCCTGACAATTGACTAGGTGCTAGCTCACCTCTGCCAGGCCAGAAGAACTCAATCCGCCGCCATCCTTTCCAGGGCATTGCGGAAAGACATTGCCCCAGGTTGGCTACACTAAGGCATAGTGTGAACTATGCTCCTACCACAGTGGGCTATGCGAAACTGATCTTAATGCGTAGAATTAGCATCAGGCCTCTAGCTGGCTGTCCGTGGCAGATGCAGGAGGGTGGGAAGGCAGCCAACTCTCCATAGAATTCATCCTTGGGAAAGGGAGACAGGAGCCTGAAATCATCACGTGCAGAAATGTCACTAAGGGCCAGTGTAGTACAAGTTCCAAAAGAGGCCCTGACAATTGACTAGGTGCTAGCTCACCTCTGCCAGGCCAGAAGAACTCAATCCGCCGCCATCCTTTCCAGGGCATTGCGGAAAGAGATTGCCCCAGGTTGGCTATACTAAGGCATAGTGTGAACTATGCTCCTACCACAGTGGGCTATGCGAAACTGATCTTAATGGGTAGAATTAGCATCAGGCCTCTAGCTGGCTGTCCGTAGCAGATGCAGGAGGGTGGGAAGGACGCCAACTCTCCATAGAATACATCCTTGGGAAATGGAGACAGGAGCCTGAAATCATCACGTGCAGAAATGTGACTAAGGGCCAGTGTAGTACAAGTTCCAAAAGAGGCCCTGACTATTGGCTAGGTGCTAGCTCACCTCTGCCAGGCCAGAAGAACCCAATCCGCCGCCATCCTTTCCAGGGTATTGCGGAAAGACATTGCCCCAGGTTAGCTACACTAAGGCATAGTGTGAACTATGCTCCTACCACAGTGGGCTATGCGAAACCGATCTTAATGGGTAGAAAAGCATCAGGCCTCTAGCTGGATGTCTGTGGCAATGCAGGAGGGCGGGAAGGCAGCCAACTCTCCATAGGATACATCCCAGGGAAATGGATTGGAGACAGAAGCCTGAAATCATCACGTGCAGAAATGTCACTAAGGGCAAGTGTAGTACAAGTTCCAAAAGAGGCCCTGACAATTGACTAGGTGCTAGCTCACCGCAGCCAGGCCAGAAGAACTCAATCTGCCGCCATCCTTTCCAGGGCATTGCGGAAAGACATTGCCCCAGGTTGGCTACACTAAGGCATAGTGTGAACTATGCTCCTACCACAGTGGGCTATGCGAAACTGATCTAAATGGGTAGAATTAGCATCAGGCCTCTAGCTGGCTGTCCGTGGCAGATGCAGGAGGGTGGGAAGGCAGCCAACTCTCCATAGAATCCATCCTTGGGAAATGGAGACAGGAGCCTGAAATCATCACGTGCAGAAATGTCACTAAGGGCCAGTGTAGTACAAGTTCCAAAAGAGGCCCTGACAATTGACTAGGTGCTAGCTCACCACTGCCAGGCCAGAAGAACTCAATCCGACGCCATCCTTTCCAGGGCATTGCGGAAAGACATTGCCCCAGGTTGGCTACACTAAGGCATAGTGTGAACTATGCTCCTACCACAGTGGGCTATGCGAAACCGATCTTAATGGGTAGAATAAGCATCAGGCCTCTAGCTGGCTGTCCGTGGCAGATGCAGGAGGGTGGGAAGGCAGCCAACTCTCCATAGAATACATCCCTGGGAAATGGAGACAGGAGCCTGAAATCATCACGTGCAGAAATGTCATTACGGGCCAGCGTAGTACAAGTTGTGAAAGAGGCCCTGACAATTGACTAGGTGCTAGCTCACCTCTGCCAGGCCAGAAGAACTCAATCCGCCGCCATCCTTTCCAGAGCATTGCGGAAAGACATTGCCCCAGGTTGGCTACACTAAAGCATAGTGTGAACTATGCTCCTACAACAGTGGGCTATGCGAAACCGATCTTAATGGGTAGAATAAGCATCAGGCCTCTAGCTGGCTGTCCGTGGCAGATGCAGGAGGGTGGGAAGGCAGCCAACTCTCCATAGAATACATCCCTGGGAAATGGAGACAGGAGCCTGAAATCATCACGTGCAGAAATGTCATTACGGGCCAGCGTAGTACAAGTTCCAAAAGAGGCCCTGACAATTGACTAGGTGCTAGCTCACCGCAGCCAGGCCAGAAGAACTCAATCTGCCGCCATCCTTTCCAGGGCATTGCGGAAAGACATTGCCCCAGGTTGGCTACACTAAGGCATAGTGTGAACTATGCTCCTACCACAGTGGGCTATGCGAAACTGATCTAAATGGGTAGAATTAGCATCAGGCCTCTAGCTGGCTGTCCGTGGCAGATGCAGGAGGGTGGGAAGGCAGCCAACTCTCCATAGAATCCATCCTTGGGAAATGGAGACAGGAGCCTGAAATCATCACGTGCAGAAATGTCACTAAGGGCCAGTGTAGTACAAGTTCCAAAAGAGGCCCTGACAATTGACTAGGTGCTAGCTCACCTCTGCCAGGCCAGAAGAACTCAATCCGCCGCCATCCTTTCCAGAGCATTGCGGAAAGACATTGCCCCAGGTTGGCTACACTAAAGCATAGTGTGAACTATGCTCCTACAACAGTGGGCTATGCGAAACCGATCTTAATGGGTAGAATTAGCATCAGGCCTCTAGCTGGCTGTCCGTGGCAGATGCAGGAGGGCGGGAAGGCAGCCATCTCTCCATAGAATACATCCCTGGGAAATGGAGACAGGAGCCTGAAATCATCACGTGCAGAAATGTCATTAAGGGCCAGCGTAGTACAAGTTCTGAAAGAGGCCCTGACAATTGACTAGGTGGTATCTCACCTCTGCGAGGCCAGATGAACTCAATCCGCCGCCATCCTTTCCAGGGCATTGCGGAAAGACATTGCCCCAGGTTGGCTACACGAAGGCATAGTGTGAACTATGCTCCTACCACAGTGGGCTATGCGAAACCGATCTTAAGGGGTAGAATAAGCATCAGGCCTCTAGCTGGATGTCCGTGGCAGATGCAGGAGGGCGGGAAGGCAGCCAAATCTCCATAGGATACATCCCAGGGAAAAGATTGGAAACAGAAGGCTGAAATCATCACGTGCAGAAATGTCACTAAGGGCCAGTGTAGTACAAGTTCCAAAAGAGGCCCTGACAATTGACTGGGGCTAGCTCACCTCTGCCAGGCCAGAAGAACTCAATCCGCCGCCATCCTTTCCATGGGATTGCGGAAAGACATTGCCCCAGGTTGGCTACACTAAGGCATAGTGTGAACTATGCTCCTACAACAGTGTGCTATGCGAAACCGATCTTAATGGGTAGAATAAGCATCAGGCCTCTAGCTGGATGTCCGTGGCAGATGCAGGAGGGTGGGAAGGCAGCCAACTCTCCATAGGATACAACCCAGGGAAATGGATTGGAGACAGAAGCCTGAAATCATCACGTGCAGAAATGTCACTAAGGGCCAGTGTAGTACAAGTTCCGAAAGAGGCCCTGACAATTGACTAGGTTCTAGCTCACCTCTGCCAGGCCAGAAGAACTCAATCCGCCGCCATCCTTTCCAGGGCATTGCGGAAAGACATTGCCCCAGGTTGGCTACACTAAGGCATAGTGTGAACTATGCTCCAACCACAGTGGGCTATGCGAAACTGATCTTAATGGGTAGAATTAGCATCAGGCCTCCAGCTCGCTGTCCGTGGCAGATGCAGGAGGGCGGGAAGGCAGCGAACTCTCCATAGTACACATCCCAGGGAAATGGATTGGAGACAGGAGCCTGAAATCATCACATGCAGAAATGTCACTAAGGGCCAGCGTAGTAGAAGTTCTGAAATAGGCCCTGACAATTGACTAGGTGCTAGCTCACCTCTGCCAGGCCAGAAGAACTCAATCCGCCGCCATCCTTTCCAGGGCATTGCGGAAAGACATTGCCCCAGGTTGGCTACACTAAGGCATAGTGTGAACTATGCTCCTACCAAAGTGGGCTATGCGAAACCGATCTTAATGAGTAGAATAAGCATCAGGCCTCTAGCTGGATGTCCGTGGCAGATGCAGGAGGGCCGGAAGGCAGCCAACTCTCCATAGGATACATCCCAGGGAAATGGATTGGAGACAGAAACCTGAAATCATCACGTGCAGAAATGTCACTAAGGGCAAGTGTAGTACAAGTTCCAAAAGAGGCCCTGACAATTGACTAGGTGCTAGCTCACCGCGGCCAGGCCAGAAGAACTCAATCCGCCGCCATCCTTTCCAGGGCATTGCGGAAAGAAATTGCCCCAGGTTGGCTACACTAAGGCATAGTGTGAACTATGCTCCTACCACAGTGGGCTATGCGAAACCGATCTTAATGGGTAGAAAAGCATCAGGCCTCTAGCTGGATGTCCGTGGCAGATGCAGGAGGGCGGGAAGGCAGCCAACTCTCCATAGGATACATCCCAGGGAAATGGTTTGGAGACAGAAGCCTGAAATCATCACGTGCAGAAATGTCACTAAGGGCCAGTGTAGTACAAGTTCCAAAAGAGGCCCTGACAATTGACTAGGTGCTAGGTCACCTCTGCCAGGCCAGAAGAACTCAATCCGCCGCCATCCTTTCCAGGGCATTGCGGAAAGACATTGCCCCAGGTTGGCTACACTAAGGCATAGTGTGAACTATGCTCCTACCACAGTGGGCTATGCGAAACTGATCTTAATGCGTAGAATTAGCATCAGGCCTCTAGCTGGCTGTCCGTGGCAGATGCAGGAGGGTGGGAAGGCAGCCAACTCTCCATAGAATTCATCCTTGGGAAAGGGAGACAGGAGCCTGAAATCATCACGTGCAGAAATGTCACTAAGGGCCAGTGTAGTACAAGTTCCAAAAGAGGCCCTGACAATTGACTAGGTGCTAGCTCACCTCTGCCAGGCCAGAAGAACTCAATCCGCCGCCATCCTTTCCAGGGCATTGCGGAAAGAGATTGCCCCAGGTTGGCTATACTAAGGCATAGTGTGAACTATGCTCCTACCACAGTGGGCTATGCGAAACTGATCTTAATGGGTAGAATTAGCATCAGGCCTCTAGCTGGCTGTCCGTAGCAGATGCAGGAGGGTGGGAAGGACGCCAACTCTCCATAGAATACATCCTTGGGAAATGGAGACAGGAGCCCGAAATCATCACGTGCAGAAATGTGACTAAGGGCCAGTGTAGTACAAGTTCCAAAAGAGGCCCTGACTATTGGCTAGGTGCTAGCTCACCTCTGCCAGGCCAGAAGAACCCAATCCGCCGCCATCCTTTCCAGGGTATTGCGGAAAGACATTGCCCCAGGTTAGCTACACTAAGGCATAGTGTGAACTATGCTCCTACCACAGTGGGCTATGCGAAACCGATCTTAATGGGTAGAAAAGCATCAGGCCTCTAGCTGGATGTCTGTGGCAATGCAGGAGGGCGGGAAGGCAGCCAACTCTCCATAGGATACATCCCAGGGAAATGGATTGGAGACAGAAGCCTGAAATCATCACGTGCAGAAATGTCACTAAGGGCAAGTGTAGTACAAGTTCCAAAAGAGGCCCTGACAATTGACTAGGTGCTAGCTCACCGCAGCCAGGCCAGAAGAACTCAATCTGCCGCCATCCTTTCCAGGGCATTGCGGAAAGACATTGCCCCAGGTTGGCTACACTAAGGCATAGTGTGAACTATGCTCCTACCACAGTGGGCTATGCGAAACTGATCTAAATGGGCAGAATTAGCATCAGGCCTCTAGCTGGCTGTCCGTGGCAGATGCAGGAGGGTGGGAAGGCAGCCAACTCTCCATAGAATCCATCCTTGGGAAATGGAGACAGGAGCCTGAAATCATCACGTGCAGAAATGTCACTAAGGGCCAGTGTAGTACAAGTTCCAAAAGAGGCCCTGACAATTGACTAGGTGCTAGCTCACCACTGCCAGGCCAGAAGAACTCAATCCGACGCCATCCTTTCCAGGGCATTGCGGAAAGACATTGCCCCAGGTTGGCTACACTAAGGCATAGTGTGAACTATGCTCCTACCACAGTGGGCTATGCGAAACCGATCTTAATGGGTAGAATAAGCATCAGGCCTCTAGGTGGATGTCCGTGGCAGATGCAGGAGGGTGGGAAGGCAGCCAACTCTCCATAGAATACATCCCTGGGAAATGGAGACAGGAGCCTGAAATCATCACGTGCAGAAATGTCATTACGGGCCAGCATAGTACAAGTTGTGAAAGAGGCCCTGACAATTGACTAGGTGCTAGCTCACCTCTGCCAGGCCAGAAGAACTCAATCCGCCGCCATCCTTTCCAGAGCATTGCGGAAAGACATTGCCCCAGGTTGGCTACACTAAAGCATAGTGTGAACTATGCTCCTACAACAGTGGGCTATGCGAAACCGATCTTAATGGGTAGAATAAGCATCAGGCCTCTAGCTGGCTGTCCGTGGCAGATGCAGGAGGGTGGGAAGGCAGCCAACTCTCCATAGAATACATCCCTGGGAAATGGAGACAGGAGCCTGAAATCATCACGTGCAGAAATGTCATTACGGGCCAGCGTAGTACAAGTTCCAAAAGAGGCCCTGACAATTGACTAGGTGCTAGCTCACCGCAGCCAGGCCAGAAGAACTCAATCTGCCGCCATCCTTTCCAGGGCATTGCGGAAAGACATTGCCCCAGGTTGGCTACACTAAGGCATAGTGTGAACTATGCTCCTACCACAGTGGGCTATGCGAAACTGATCTAAATGGGTAGAATTAGCATCAGGCCTCTAGCTGGCTGTCCGTGGCAGATGCAGGAGGGTGGGAAGGCAGCCAACTCTCCATAGAATCCATCCTTGGGAAATGGAGACAGGAGCCTGAAATCATCACGTGCAGAAATGTCACTAAGGGCCAGTGTAGTACAAGTTCCAAAAGAGGCCCTGACAATTGACTAGGTGCTAGCTCACCTCTGCCAGGCCAGAAGAACTCAATCCGCCGCCATCCTTTCCAGAGCATTGCGGAAAGACATTGCCCCAGGTTGGCTACACTAAAGCATAGTGTGAACTATGCTCCTACAACAGTGGGCTATGCGAAACCGATGTTAATGGGTAGAATTAGCATCAGGCCTCTAGCTGGCTGTCCGTGGCAGATGCAGGAGGGCGGGAAGGCAGCCATCTCTCCATAGAATACATCCCTGGGAAATGGAGACAGGAGCCTGAAATCATCACGTGCAGAAATGTCATTAAGGGCCAGCGTAGTACAAGTTCTGAAAGAGGCCCTGACAATTGACTAGGTGGTATCTCACCTCTGCGAGGCCAGATGAACTCAATTCGCCGCCATCCTTTCCAGGGCATTGCGGAAAGACATTGCCCCAGGTTGGCTACACGAAGGCATAGTGTGAACTATGCTCCTACCACAGTGGGCTATGCGAAACCGATCTTAAGGGGTAGAATAAGCATCAGGCCTCTAGCTGGATGTCCGTGGCAGATGCAGGAGGGCGGGAAGGCAGCCAAATCTCCATAGGATACATCCCAGGGAAAAGATTGGAAACAGAAGGCTGAAATCATCACGTGCAGAAATGTCACTAAGGGCCAGTGTAGTACAAGTTCCAAAAGAGGCCCTGACAATTGACTGGGGCTAGCTCACCTCTGCCAGGCCAGAAGAACTCAATCCGCCGCCATCCTTTCCAGGGGATTGCGGAAAGACATTGCCCCAGGTTGGCTACACTAAGGCATAGTGTGAACTATGCTCCTACAACAGTGTGCTATGCGAAACCGATCTTAATGGGTAGAATAAGCATCAGGCCTCTAGCTGGATGTCCGTGGCAGATGCAGGAGGGTGGGAAGGCAGCCAACTCTCCATAGGATACAACCCAGGGAAATGGATTGGAGACAGAAGCCTGAAATCATCACGTGCAGAAATGTCACTAAGGGCCAGTGTAGTACAAGTTCCGAAAGAGTCCCTGACAATTGACTAGGTTCTAGCTCACCTCTGCCAGGCCAGAAGAACTCAATCCGCCGCCATCCTTTCCAGGGCATTGCGGAAAGACATTGCCCCAGGTTGGCTACACTAAGGCATAGTGTGAACTATGCTCCAACCACAGTGTGCTATGCGAAACTGATCTTAATGGGTAGAATTAGCATCAGGCCTCCAGCTGGCTGTCCGTGGCAGATGCAGGAGGGCGGGAAGGCAGCGAACTCTCCATAGGACACATCCCAGGGAAATGGATTGGAGACAGGAGCCTGAAATCATCACATGCAGAAATGTCACTAAGGGCCAGCGTAGTAGAAGTTCTGAAATAGGCCCTGACAATTGACTAGGTGCTAGCTCACCTCTGCCAGGCCAGAAGAACTCAATCCGCCGCCATCCTTTCCAGGGCATTGCGGAAAGACATTGCCCCAGGTTGGCTACACTAAGGCATAGTGTGAACTATGCTCCTACCACAGTGGGCTATGCGAAACCGATCTTAATGAGTAGAATAAGCATCAGGCCTCTAGCTGGATGTCCGTGGCAGATGCAGGAGGGCCGGAAGGCAGCCAACTCTCCATAGGATACATCCCAGGGAAATGGATTGGAGACAGAAACCTGAAATCATCACGTGCAGAAATGTCACTAAGGGCAAGTGTAGTACAAGTTCCAAAAGAGGCCCTGACAATTGACTAGGTGCTAGCTCACCGCGGCCAGGCCAGAAGAATTCAATCCGCCGCCATCCTTTCCAGGGCATTGCGGAAAGACATTGCCCCAGGTTGGCTACACTAAGGCATAGTGTGAACTATGCTCCTACCACAGTGGGCTATGCGAAACCGATCTTAATGGGTAGAAAAGCATCAGGCCTCTAGCTGGATGTCCGTGGCAGATGCAGGAGGGCGGGAAGGCAGCCAACTCTCCATAGGATACATCCCAGGGAAATGGTTTGGAGACAGAAGCCTGAAATCATCACGTGCAGAAATGTCACTAAGGGCCAGTGTAGTACAAGTTCCAAAAGAGGCCCTGACAATTGACTAGGTGCTAGGTCACCTCTGCCAGGCCAGAAGAACTCAATCCGCCGCCATCCTTTCCAGGGCTTTGCGGAAAGACATTGCCCCAGGTTGGCTACACTAAGGCATAGTGTGAACTATGCTCCTACCCCAGTGGGCTATGCGAAACCGATCTTATTGGGTAGAATAAGCATCAGGCCTCTAGCTGGATGTCCGTGGCAGATGCAGGAGGGCCGGAAGGCAGCCAACTCTCCATAGAATACATCCCTGGGAAATGGAGACAGGAGCCTGAAATCATCACGTGCAGAAATGTCATTAAGGGCCAGCGTAGTACAAGTTGTGAAAGAGGCCCTGACAATTGACTAGGTGCTAGCTCACCTCTGCCAGGCCAGAAGAACTCAATCCGCCGCCATCCTTTCCAGGGCATTGCGGAAAGACATTGCCCCAGGTTGGCTACACTAAGGCATAGTGTGAACTATGCTCCTACCACAGTGGGCTATGCGAAACCGATCTTAATGGGTAAAATAAGCATCAGGCCTCTAGCTGGATATCCGTGGCAGATGCAGGAGGGCCGGAAGGCAGCCAACTCTCCATAGAATACATCCTTGGGAAATGGAGACAGGAGCCTGAAATCATCACGTGCAGAAATGTCACTAAGGGCCAGTGTAGTACAAGTTCCGAAAGAGGCCCTGACAATTGACTAGGTTCTAGCTCACCTCTGCCAGGCCAGAATAACTCAATCCCCCGCCATCCTTTCCAGGGCATTGCGGAAAGACATTGCCCCAGGTTGGCTACACTAAGGCATAGTGTGAACTATGCTCCTACCACAGTGGGCTATGCGAAACTGATCTTAATGGGTAGAATTAGCATCAGGCCTCTAGCTGGCTGTCCGTGGCAGATGCAGGAGGTTGGGAAGGCAGCCAACTCTCCATAGGATACATCCCAGGGAAATGGATTGGAGACAGAAACCTGAAATCAACACGTGCAGAAATGTCACTAAGGGCAAGTGTAGTACAATTTCCAAAAGAGGCCCTGACAATTGACTAGGTGCTAGCTCACCACTGCCAGGCCAGAAGAACTCAATCTGCCGCCATCCTTTCCAGGGCATTGCGGAAAGACATTGCCCCAGGGTGGCTACACTAAGGCATAGTGTGAACTATGCTCCTACCACAGTGGGCTATGCGAAACCGATCTTAATGGGTAGAATAAGCATCAGGCCTCTAGCTGGCTCTCCGTGGCAGATGCAGGAGGGCGGGAAGGCAGCGAACTCTCCATAGGATACATCCCAGGGAAATGGATTGGAGACAGGAGCCTGAATTCATCACATGTAGAAATGTCACTAAGGGCCAGCATACTACAAGTTCTGAAATAGGCCCTGACAATTGACTAGGTGCTAGCTCACCGCGGCCAGGCCAGAAGAACTCAATCCGCCGCCATCCTTTCCAGGGCATTGCGGAAAGACATTGCCCCAGGTTGGCTACACGAAGGCATAGTGTGAACTATGCTCCTACCACAGTGGGCTATGCGAAACTGATCTTAATGGGTAGAATTAGCATCAGGCCTCTAGCTGGCTGTCCGTGGCAGATGCAGGAGGTTGGGAAGGCAGCCAACTCTCCATAGGATACATCCCAGGGAAATGGATTGGAGACAGAAACCTGAAATCAACACGTGCAGAAATGTCACTAAGGGCCAGTGTAGTACAAGTTCCAAAAGAAGCCCTGACAATTGACTGGGGCTAGCTCACCTCTGCCAGGCCAGAAGAACTCAATCCGCCGCCATCCTTTCCAGGGGATTGCGGAAAGACATTGCCCCAGGTTGGCTACACTAAGGCATAGTGTGAACTATGCTCCTACAACAGTGTGCTATGCGAAACCGATCTTAATGGGTAGAATAAGCATCAGGCCTCTAGCTGGATGTCCGTGGCAGATGCAGGAGGGTGGGAAGGCAGCCAACTCTCCATAGGATACAACCCAGGGAAATGGATTGGAGACAGAAGCCTGAAATCATCACGTGCAGAAATGTCACTAAGGGCCAGTGTAGTACAAGTTCCGAAAGAGTCCCTGACAATTGACTAGGTTCTAGCTCACCTCTGCCAGGCCAGAAGAACTCAATCCGCCGCCATCCTTTCCAGGGCATTGCGGAAAGACATTGCCCCAGGTTGGCTACACTAAGGCATAGTGTGAACTATGCTCCAACCACAGTGTGCTATGCGAAACTGATCTTAATGGGTAGAATTAGCATCAGGCCTCCAGCTGGCTGTCCGTGGCAGATGCAGGAGGGCGGGAAGGCAGTGAACTCTCCATAGGACACATCCCAGGGAAATGGATTGGAGACAGGAGCCTGAAATCATCACATGCAGAAATGTCACTAAGGGCCAGCGTAGTAGAAGTTCTGAAATAGGCCCTGACAATTGACTAGGTGCTAGCTCACCTCTGCCAGGCCAGAAGAACTCAATCCGCCGCCATCCTTTCCAGGGCATTGCGGAAAGACATTGCCCCAGGTTGGCTACACTAAGGCATAGTGTGAACTATGCTCCTACCACAGTGGGCTATGCGAAACCGATCTTAATGAGTAGAATAAGCATCAGGCCTCTAGCTGGATGTCCGTGGCAGATGCAGGAGGGCCGGAAGGCAGCCAACTCTCCATAGGATACATCCCAGGGAAATGGATTGGAGACAGAAACCTGAAATCATCACGTGCAGAAATGTCACTAAGGGCAAGTGTAGTACAAGTTCCAAAAGAGGCCCTGACAATTGACTAGGTGCTAGCTCACCGCGGCCAGGCCAGAAGAACTCAATCCGCCGCCATCCTTTCCAGGGCATTGCGGAAAGACATTGCCCCAGGTTGGCTACACTAAGGCATAGTGTGAACTATGCTCCTACCACAGTGGGCTATGCGAAACCGATCTTAATGGGTAGAAAAGCATCAGGCCTCTAGCTGGATGTCCGTGGCAGATGCAGGAGGGCGGGAAGGCAGCCAACTCTCCATAGGATACATCCCAGGGAAATGGTTTGGAGACAGAAGCCTGAAATCATCACGTGCAGAAATGTCACTAAGGGCCAGTGTAGTACAAGTTCCAAAAGAGGCCCTGACAATTGACTAGGTGCTAGGTCACCTCTGCCAGGCCAGAAGAACTCAATCCGCCGCCATCCTTTCCAGGGCATTGCGGAAAGACATTGCCCCAGGTTGGCTACACTAAGGCATAGTGTGAACTATGCTCCTACCCCAGTGGGCTATGCGAAACCGATCTTATTGGGTAGAATAAGCATCAGGCCTCTAGCTGGATGTCCGTGGCAGATGCAGGAGGGCCGGAAGGCAGCCAACTCTCCATAGAATACATCCCTGGGAAATGGAGACAGGAGCCTGAAATCATCACGTGCAGAAATGTCATTAAGGGCCAGCGTAGTACAAGTTGTGAAAGAGGCCCTGACAATTGACTAGGTGCTAGCTCACCTCTGCCAGGCCAGAAGAACTCAATCCGCCGCCATCCTTTCCAGGGCATTGCGGAAAGACATTGCCCCAGGTTGGCTACACTAAGGCATAGTGTGAACTATGCTCCTACCACAGTGGGCTATGCGAAACCGATCTTAATGGGTAAAATAAGCATCAGGCCTCTAGCTGGATATCCGTGGCAGATGCAGGAGGGCCGGAAGGCAGCCAACTCTCCATAGAATACATCCTTGGGAAATGGAGACAGGAGCCTGAAATCATCACGTGCAGAAATGTCACTAAGGGCCAGTGTAGTACAAGTTCCGAAAGAGGCCCTGACAATTGACTAGGTTCTAGCTCACCTCTGCCAGGCCAGAATAACTCAATCCGCCGCCATCCTTTCCAGGGCATTGCGGAAAGACATTGCCCCAGGTTGGCTACACTAAGGCATAGTGTGAACTATGCTCCTACCACAGTGGGCTATGCGAAACTGATCTTAATGGGTAGAATTAGCATCAGGCCTCTAGCTGGCTGTCCGTGGCAGATGCAGGAGGTTGGGAAGGCAGCCAACACTCCATAGGATACATCCCAGGGAAATGGATTGGAGACAGAAACCTGAAATCAACACGTGCAGAAATGTCACTAAGGGCAAGTGTAGTACAATTTCCAAAAGAGGCCCTGACAATTGACTAGGTGCTAGCTCACCACTGCCAGGCCAGAAGAACTCAATCTGCCGCCATCCTTTCCAGGGCATTGCGGAAAGACATTGCCCCAGGGTGGCTACACTAAGGCATAGTGTGAACTATGCTCCTACCACAGTGGGCTATGCGAAACCGATCTTAATGGGTAGAATAAGCATCAGGCCTCTAGCTGGCTCTCCGTGGCAGATGCAGGAGGGCGGGAAGGCAGCGAACTCTCCATAGGATACATCCCAGGGAAATGGATTGGAGACAGGAGCCTGAATTCATCACATGTAGAAATGTCACTAAGGGCCAGCATACTACAAGTTCTGAAATAGGCCCTGACAATTGACTAGGTGCTAGCTCACCGCGGCCAGGCCAGAAGAACTCAATCCGCCGCCATCCTTTCCAGGGCATTGCGGAAAGACATTGCCCCAGGTTGGCTACACGAAGGCATAGTGTGAACTATGCTCCTACCACAGTGGGCTATGCGAAACTGATCTTAATGGGTAGAATTAGCATCAGGCCTCTAGCTGGCTGTCCGTGGCAGATGCAGGAGGTTGGGAAGGCAGCCAACTCTCCATAGGATACATCGCAGGGAAATGGATTGGAGACAGAAACCTGAAATCAACACGTGCAGAAATGTCACTAAGGGCAAGTGTAGTACAAGTTCCAAAAGAGGCCCTGACAATTGACTAGGTGCTAGCTCACCGCGGCCAGGCCAGAAGAACTCAATCCGCCGCCATCCTTTCCAGGGCATTGCGGAAAGACATTGCCCCAGGTTGGCTACACTAAGGCATAGTGTGAACTATGCTCCTACCACAGTGGGCTATGCGAAACCGATCTTAATGGGTAGAAAAGCATCAGGCCTCTAGCTGGATGTCCGTGGCAGATGCAGGAGGGCGGGAAGGCAGCCAACTCTCCATAGGATACATCCCAGGGAAATGGTTTGGAGACAGAAGCCTGAAATCATCACGTGCAGAAATGTCACTAAGGGCCAGTGTAGTACAAGTTCCAAAAGAGGCCCTGACAATTGACTAGGTGCTAGGTCACCTCTGCCAGGCCAGAAGAACTCAATCCGCCGCCATCCTTTCCAGGGCATTGCGGAAAGACATTGCCCCAGGTTGGCTACACTAAGGCATAGTGTGAACTATGCTCCTACCCCAGTGGGCTATGCGAAACCGATCTTATTGGGTAGAATAAGCATCAGGCCTCTAGCTGGATGTCCGTGGCAGATGCAGGAGGGCCGGAAGGCAGCCAACTCTCCATAGAATACATCCCTGGGAAATGGAGACAGGAGCCTGAAATCATCACGTGCAGAAATGTCATTAAGGGCCAGCGTAGTACAAGTTGTGAAAGAGGCCCTGACAATTGACTAGGTGCTAGCTCACCTCTGCCAGGCCAGAAGAACTCAATCCGCCGCCATCCTTTCCAGGGCATTGCGGAAAGACATTGCCCCAGGTTGGCTACACTAAGGCATAGTGTGAACTATGCTCCTACCACAGTGGGCTATGCGAAACCGATCTTAATGGGTAAAATAAGCATCAGGCCTCTAGCTGGATATCCGTGGCAGATGCAGGAGGGCCGGAAGGCAGCCAACTCTCCATAGAATACATCCTTGGGAAATGGAGACAGGAGCCTGAAATCATCACGTGCAGAAATGTCACTAAGGGCCAGTGTAGTACAAGTTCCGAAAGAGGCCCTGACAATTGACTAGGTTCTAGCTCACCTCTGCCAGGCCAGAATAACTCAATCCGCCGCCATCCTTTCCAGGGCATTGCGGAAAGACATTGCCCCAGGTTGGCTACACTAAGGCATAGTGTGAACTATGCTCCTACCACAGTGGGCTATGCGAAACTGATCTTAATGGGTAGAATTAGCATCAGGCCTCTAGCTGGCTGTCCGTGGCAGATGCAGGAGGTTGGGAAGGCAGCCAACTCTCCATAGGATACATCGCAGGGAAATGGATTGGAGACAGAAACCTGAAATCAACACGTGCAGAAATGTCACTAAGGGCAAGTGTAGTACAAGTTCCAAAAGAGGCCCTGACAATTGACTAGGTGCTAGCTCACCACTGCCAGGCCAGAAGAACTCAATCCGCCGCCATCCTTTCCAGGGCATTGCGGAAAGACATTGCCCCAGGTTGGCTACACTAAGGCATAGTGTGAACTATGCTCCTACCACAGTGGGCTATGCGAAACCGATCTTAATGGGTAGAATAAGCATCAGGCCTCTAGCTGGCTCTCCGTGGCAGATGCAGGAGGGCGGGAAGGCAGCGAACTCTCCATAGGATACATCCCAGGGAAATGGATTGGAGACAGGAGCCTGAATTCATCACATGTAGAAATGTCACTAAGGGCCAGCGTACTACAAGTTCTGAAATAGGCCCTGACAATTGACTAGGTGCTAGCTCACCGCGGCCAGGCCAGAAGAACTCAATCCGCCGCCATCCTTTCCAGGGCATTGCGGAAAGACATTGCCCCAGGTTGGCTACACTAAGGCATAGTGTGAACTATGCTCCTACCACAGTGGGCTATGCGAAACCGATCTTAATGCGTAGAAAAGCATCAGGCCTCTAGCTGGATGTCCGTGGCAGATGCAGGAGGGCGGGAAGGCAGCCAACTCTCCATAGGATACATCCCAGGGAAATGGATTGGAGACAGAAGCCTGAAATCGTCACGTGCAGAAATGTCACTAAGGGCAAGTGTAGTACAAGTTCCAAAAGAGGCCCTGACAATTGACTAGGTGCTAGCTCACCGCGGCCAGGCCAGAAGAAGTCAATCCGCCGCCATCCTTTCCAGGGCATTGCGGAAAGACATTGCCCCAGGTTGGCTACACTAAGGCATAGTGTGAACTATGCTCCTACCACAGTAGGCTATGCGAAACCGATCTTAATGAGTAGAATAAGCATCAGGCCTCTAGCTGGATGTCCGTGGCAGATGCAGGAGGGCCGGAAGGCAGCCAACTCTCCATAGGATACATCCCAGGGAAATGGATTGGAGACAGAAACCTGAAATCATCACGTGCAGAAATGTCACTAAGGGCAAGTGTAGTACAAGTTCCAAAAGAGGCCCTGACAATTGACTAGGTGCTAGCTCACCGCGGCCAGGCCAGAAGAACTCAATCCGCCGCCATCCTTTCCAGGGCATTGCGGAAAGACATTGCCCCAGGTTGGCTACACTAAGGCATAGTGTGAACTATGCTCCTACCACAGTGGGCTATGCGAAACCGATCTTAATGGGTAGAAAAGCATCAGGCCTCTAGCTGGATGTCCGTGGCAGATGCAGGAGGGCGGGAAGGCAGCCAACTCTCCATAGGATACATCCCAGGGAAATGGTTTGGAGACAGAAGCCTGAAATCATCACGTGCAGAAATGTCACTAAGGGCCAGTGTAGTACAAGTTCCAAAAGAGGCCCTGACAATTGACTAGGTCCTAGGTCCCCTCTGCCAGGCCAGAAGAACTCAATCCGCCGCCATCCTTTCCAGGGCATTGCGGAAAGACATTGCCCCAGGTTGGCTACACTAAGGCATAGTGTGAACTATGCTCCTACCCCAGTGGGCTATGCGAAACCGATCTTATTGGGTAGAATAAGCATCAGGCCTCTAGCTGGATGTCCGTGGCAGATGCAGGAGGGCGGGAAGGCAGCCAACTCTCCATAGGATACATCCCTGGGAAATGGTTTGGAGACAGAAGCCTGAAATCATCCCGTGCAGAAATGTCACTAAGGGCCAGTGTAGTACAAGTTCCAAAAGAGGCCCGGACAATTGACTAGGTGCTAGCTCACCTCTGCCAGGCCAGAAGAACTCAATCCGCCGCCATCCTTTCCAGAGCGTTGCGGAAGGACATTGCCCCAGGTTGGCTACACTAAGGCATAGTGTGAACTATGCTCCTACAACAGTGGGCTATGCGAAACCGATCTTAATGGGTAGAATAAGCATCAGGCCTCTAGCTGGCTGTCCGTGGCAGATGCAGGAGGGCTGGAAGGCAGCGAACTCTCCATAGGATACATCCCAGGGAAATGGATTGGAGACAGGAGCCTGAAATCATCACATACAGAAATGTCACTAAGGGCCAGCGTAGTAGAAGTTCTGAAATAGGCCCTGACAATTGTCTAGGTGCTAGCTCACCTCTGCCAGGCCAGAAGAACTCAATCCGCCGCCATCCTTTCCAGGGCATTGCGGAAAGACATTGCCCCAGGTTGGCTACACTAAGGCATAGTGTGAACTATGCTCCTACCACAGTGGGCTATGCGAAACCGATCTTAATGAGTAGAATAAGCATCAGGTCTCTAGCTGGATGTCCGTGGCAGATGCAGGAGGGCCGGAAGGCAGCCAACTCTCCATAGGATACACCCCAGGGAAATGGATTGGAGACAGAAGCCTGAAATCATCACGTGCATAAATGTCACGAAGGGCAAGTGTAGTACAAGTTCCAAAAGAGGCCCTGACAATTGACTAGGTGCTAGCTCTCCGCGGCCAGCCCAGAAGAACTCAATCCGCCGCCATCCTTTCCAGGGCATTGCGGAAAGACATTGCCCCAGGTTGGCTACACTAAGGCATAGTGTGAACTATGCTCCTACCACAGTGGGCTATGCGAAACTGATCTAAATGGGTAGAATTAGCATCAGGCCTCTAGCTGGCTGTCCGTGGCAGATGCAGGAGGGTGGGAAGGCAGCCAACTCTCCATAGAATCCATCCTTGGGAAATGGGGACAGGAGCCTGAAATCATCACGTGCAGAAATGTCACTAAGGGCCAGTGTAGTACAAGTTCCAAAAGAGGCCCTGACAATTGACTAGGTGCTAGCTCACCACTGCCAGGCCAGAAGAACTCAATCTGCCACCATCCTTTCCAGGGCATTGCGGAAAGACATTGCCCCAGGTTGGCTACACTAAGGCATAGTGTGAACTATGCTCCTACCCCAGTGGGCTATGCGAAACCGATCTTATTGGGTAGAATAAGCATCAGGCCTCTAGCTGAATGTCCGTGGCAGATGCAGGAGGGCCGGAAGGCAGCCAACTCTCCATAGAATACATCCCTGGGAAATGGAGACAGGAGCCTGAAATCATCACGTGCAGAAATGTCATTAAGGGCCAGCGTAGTACAAGTTGTGAAAGAGGCCCTGACAATTGACTAGGTGCTAGCTCACCTCTGCCAGGCCAGAAGAACTCAATCCGCCGCCATCCTTTCCAGGGCATTGCGGAAAGACATTGCCCCAGGTTGGCTACACTAAGGCATAGTGTGAACTATGCTCCAACCACAGTGGGCTATGCGAAACCAATCTTAATGAGTAGAATAAGCATCAGGCCTCTAGCTGGATGTCCGTGGCAGATGCAGGAGGGCCGGAAGGCAGCCAACTCTCCATAGGATACATCCCAGGGAAATGGATTGGAGACAGAAGCCTGAAATCATCACGTTCAGAAATGTCACTAAGGGCAAGTGTAGTACAAGTTCCAAAAGAGGCCCTGACAATTGACTAGGTGCTAGCTCACCTCTGCCAGGCCAGAAGAACTCAATTCACCGCCATCCTTTCCAGGGCATTGCGGAAAGACATTGCCCCAGGTTGGCTACACTAAGGCATAGTGTGAACTATGCTCCTACCACAGTGGGCTATGCGAAACCGATCTTAATGGGTAGAATAAGCATCAGGCCTCTAGCTGGATATCCGTGGCAGATGCAGGAGGGCCGGAAGGCAGCCAACTCTCCATAGAATACATCCTTGGGAAATGGAGACAGGAGCCTGAAATCATCACGTGCAGAAATGTCACTAAGGGCCAGTGTAGTACAAGTTCCGAAAGAGGCCCTGACAATTGACTAGGTTCTAGCTCACCTCTGCCAGGCCAGAATAACTCAATCCGCCGCCATCCTTTCCAGGGCATTGCGGAAAGACATTGCCCCAGGTTGGCTACACTAAGGCATAGTGTGAACTATGCTCCTACCCCAGTGGGCTATGCGAAACCGATCTTATTGGGTAGAATAAGCATCAGGCCTCTAGCTGGATGTCCGTGGCAGATGCAGGAGGGCCGGAAGGCACCCAACTCTCCATAGAATACATCCCTGGGAAATGGAGACAGGAGCCTGAAATCATCACGTGCAGAAATGTCATTAAGGGCCAGCGTAGTACAAGTTGTGAAAGAGGCCCTGACAATTGACTAGGTGCTAGCTCACCTCTGCCAGGCCAGAAGAACTCAATCCGCCGCCATCCTTTCCAGGGCATTGTGGAAAGACATTGCCCCAGGTTGGCTACACTAAGGCATAGTGTGAACTATGCTCCAACCACAGTGGGCTATGCGAAACCAATCTTAATGAGTAGAATAAGCATCAGGCCTCTAGCTGGATGTCCGTGGCAGATGCAGGAGGGCCGGAAGGCAGCCAACTCTCCATAGGATACATCCCAGGGAAATGGATTGGAGACAGAAGCCTGAAATCATCACGTGCAGAAATGTCACTAAGGGCAAGTGTAGTACAAGTTCCAAAAGAGGCCCTGACAATTGACTAGGTGCTAGCTCACCGCAGCCAGGCCAGAAGAACTCAATCTGCCGCCATCCTTTCCAGGGCATTGCGGAAAGACATTGCCCCAGGTTGGCTACACTAAGGCATAGTGTGAACTATGCTCCTACCACAGTGGGCTATGCGAAACTGATCTAAATGGGTAGAATTAGCATCAGGCCTCTAGCTGGCTGTCCGTGGCAGATGCAGGAGGGTGGGAAGGCAGCCAACTCTCCATAGAATCCATCCTTGGGAAATGGAGACAGGAGCCTGAAATCATCACGTGCAGAAATGTCACTAAGGGCCAGTGTAGTACAAGTTCCAAAAGAGGCCCTGACAATTGACTAGGTGCTAGCTCACCACTGCCAGGCCAGAAGAACTCAATCTGCCACCATCCTTTCCAGGGCATTGCGGAAAGACATTGCCCCAGGTTGGCTACACTAAGGCATAGTGTGAACTATGCTCCTACCACAGTGGGCTATGCGAAACTGATCTAAATGGGTAGAATTAGCATCAGGCCTCTAGCTGGCTGTCCGTGGCAGATGCAGGAGGGTGGGAAGGCAGCCAACTCTCCATAGAATCCATCCTTGGGAAATGGAGACAGGAGCCTGAAATCATCACGTGCAGAAATGTCACTAAGGGCCAGTGTAGTACAAGTTCCAAAAGAGGCCCTGACAATTGACTAGGTGCTAGCTCACCACTGCCAGGCCAGAAGAACTCAATCCGACGCCATCCTTTCCAGGGCATTGCGGAAAGACATTGCCCCAGGTTGGCTACACTAAGGTATAGTGTGAACTATGCTCCTACCACAGTGGGCTATGCGAAACCGATCTTAATGGGTAGAATAAGCATCAGGCCTCTAGCTGGCTGTCCGTGGCAGATGCAGGAGGGTGGGAAGGCAGCCAACTCTCCATAGAATACATCCCTGGGAAATGGAGACAGGAGCCTGAAATCATCACGTGCAGAAATGTCATTACGGGCCAGCGTAGTACAAGTTGTGAAAGAGGCCCTGACAATTGACTAGGTGCTAGCTCACCTCTGCCAGGCCAGAAGAACTCAATCCGCCGCCATCCTTTCCAGAGCATTGCGGAAAGACATTGCCCCAGGTTGGCTACACTAAAGCATAGTGTGAACTATGCTCCTACAACAGTGGGCTATGCGATACCGATCTTAATGGGTAGAATAAGCATCAGGCCTCTAGCTGGCTGTACGTGGCAGATGCAGGAGGGCGGGAAGACAGCGAACTCTCCATAGGATACATCCCAGGGAAATGGATTGGAGACAGGAACCTGAAATCATCACATGCAGAAATGTCACTAAGGGCCAGCGTAGTAGGAGTTCTGAAATAGGCCCTGACAATTGACTAGGTGCTAGCTCACCTCTGCCAGGCCAGAAGAACTCAATCCGCCGCCATCCTTTCCAGGGCATTGCGGAAAGACATTGCCCCAGGTTGGCTACACTAAGGCATAGTGTGAACTATGCTCCTACCACAGTGGGCTATGCGAAACCGATCTTAATGAGTAGAATAAGCATCAGGCCTCTAGCTGGATGTCCGTGGCAGATGCAGGAGGGCCGGAAGGCAGCCAACTCTCCATAGGATACACCCCAGGGAAATGGATTGGAGACAGAAGCCTGAAATCATCACGTGCATAAATGTCACGAAGGGCAAGTGTAGTACAAGTTCCAAAAGAGGCCCTGACAATTGACTAGGTGCTAGCTCTCCGCGGCCAGCCCAGAAGAACTCAATCCGCCGCCATCCTTTCCAGGGCATTGCGGAAAGACATTGCCCCAGGTTGGCTACACTAAGGCATAGTGTGAACTATGCTCCTACCACAGTGGGCTATGCGAAACTGATCTAAATGGGTAGAATTAGCATCAGGCCTCTAGCTGGCTGTCCGTGGCAGATGCAGGAGGGTGGGAAGGCAGCCAACTCTCCATAGAATCCATCCTTGGGAAATGGAGACAGGAGCCTGAAATCATCACGTGCAGAAATGTCACTAAGGGCCAGTGTAGTACAAGTTCCAAAAGAGGCCCTGACAATTGACTAGGTGCTAGCTCACCACTGCCAGGCCAGAAGAACTCAATCTGCCACCATCCTTTCCAGGGCATTGCGGAAAGACATTGCCCCAGGTTGGCTACACTAAGGCATAGTGTGAACTATGCTCCTACCACAGTGGGCTATGCGAAACTGATCTAAATGGGTAGAATTAGCATCAGGCCTCTAGCTGGCTGTCCGTGGCAGATGCAGGAGGGTGGGAAGGCAGCCAACTCTCCATAGAATCCATCCTTGGGAAATGGAGACAGGAGCCTGAAATCATCACGTGCAGAAATGTCACTAAGGGCCAGTGTAGTACAAGTTCCAAAAGAGGCCCTGACAATTGACTAGGTGCTAGCTCACCACTGCCAGGCCAGAAGAACTCAATCCGACGCCATCCTTTCCAGGGCATTGCGGAAAGACATTGCCCCAGGTTGGCTACACTAAGGTATAGTGTGAACTATGCTCCTACCACAGTGGGCTATGCGAAACCGATCTTAATGGGTAGAATAAGCATCAGGCCTCTAGCTGGCTGTCCGTGGCAGATGCAGGAGGGTTGGAAGGCAGCCAACTCTCCATAGAATACATCCCTGGGAAATGGAGACAGGAGCCTGAAATCATCACGTGCAGAAATGTCATTACGGGCCAGCGTAGTACAAGTTGTGAAAGAGGCCCTGACAATTGACTAGGTGCTAGCTCACCTCTGCCAGGCCAGAAGAACTCAATCCGCCGCCATCCTTTCCAGGGCATTGCGGAAAGACATTGCCCCAGGTTGGCTACACTAAGGCATAGTGTGAACTATGCTCCTACCACAGTGGGCTATGCAAAACCGATCTTAATGAGTAGAATAAGCATCAGGCCTCTAGCTGGATGTCCGTGGCAGATGCAGGAGGGCCGGAAGGCAGCCAACTCTCCATAGGATACACCCCAGGGAAATGGATTGGAGACAGAAGCCTGAAATCATCACGTGCAGAAATGTCACGAAGGGCAAGTGTAGTACAAGTTCCAAAAGAGGCCCTGACAATTGACTAGGTGCTAGCTCTCCGCGGCCAGCCCAGAAGAACTCAATCCGCCGCCATCCTTTCCAGGGCATTGCGGAAAGACATTGCCCCAGGTTGGCTACACTAAGGCATAGTGTGAACTATGCTCCTACCACAGTGGGCTATGCGAAACCGATCTTAATGAGTAGAATAAGCATCAGGCCTCTAGCTTGATGTCCGTGGCAGATGCAGGAGGGCCGGAAGGCAGCCAACTCTCCACAGGATACATCCCAGGGAAATGGATTGGAGACAGAAGCCTGAAATCATCACGTGCAGAAATGTCACTAAGGGCAAGTGTAGTACAAGTTCCAAAAGAGGCCCTGACAATTGACTAGGTGCTAGCTCTCCGCGGCCAGGCCAGAAGAACTCAATCCGCCGCCATCCTTTCCAGGGCATTGCGGAAAGACATTGCCCCAGGTTGGCTACACTAAGGCATACTGTGAACTATGCTCCTACCACAGTGGGCTATGCGAAACCGATCTTAATGGGTAGAAAAGCATGAGGCCTCTAGCTGGATGTCCGTGGCAGATGCAGGAGGGCGGGAAGGCAGCCAACTCTCCATAGGATACATCCCAGGGAAATGGATTGGAGACAGAAGCCTGAAATCATCCCGTGCAGAAATGTCACTAAGGGCCAGTGTAGTACAAGTTCCAAAAGAGGCCCTGACAATTGACTAGGTCCTAGGTCACCTCTGCCAGGCCAGAAGAACTCAATGCGCCGCCATCCTTTCCAGGGCATTGCGGAAAGACATTGCCCCAGGTTGGCTACACTAAGGCATAGTGTGAACTATGCTCCTACCACAGTGGGCTATGCGAAACTGATCTTAATGGGTAGAATTAGCATCAGGCCTCTAGCTGGCTGTCCGTGGCAGATGCAGGAGGACGGGAAGGCAGCCAACTCTCCATAGAATACATCCTTGGGAAATGGAGACAGGAGCCTGAAATCATCCCGTGCAGAAATGTCACTAAGGGCCAGTGTAGTACAAGTTCCAAAAGAGGCTCTGACAATTGACTAGGTGCTAGCTCACCTCTGCCAGGCCAGAAGAACTCAATCCGCCGCCATCCTTTCCAGGGCATTGTGGAAAGACATTGCCCCAGGTTGGCTACACTAAGGCATAGTGTGAACTATGCTCCTACCACAGTGGGCTATGCGAAACTGATCTTAATGGGTAGAATTAGCATCAGGCCTCTAGCTGGCTGTCCGTGACAGATGCAGGAGGGCAGGAAGGCAGCCATCTCTCCATAGAATACATCCCTGGGAAATGGAGACAGGAGCCTGAAATCATCACGTGCAGAAATGTCATTAAGGGCCAGCGTAGTACAAGTTCTGAAAGAGGCCCTGAGAATTGACTAGGTGGTAGCTCACCTCTGCGAGGCCAGATGAACTCAATTCGCCGCCATCCTTTCCAGGGCATTGCGCAAAGACATTGCCCCAGGTTGGCTACACTAAGGCATAGTGTGAACTATGCTCCTACCACAGTGGGCTATGCGAAACCGATCTTAATGGGTAGAATAAGCATCAGGCCTCTAGCTGGCTGTCCGTGGCAGATGCAGGAGGGTGGGAAGGCAGCCAACTCTCCATAGAATACCTCCCTGGGAAATGGAGACAGGAGCCTGAAATCATCACGTGCAGAAATGTCATTACGGGCCAGCGTAGTACAAGTTGTGAAAGAGGCCCTGACAATTGACTAGGTGCTAGCTCACCTCTGCCAGGCCAGAAGAACTCAATCCGCCGCCATCCTTTCCAGAGCATTGCGGAAAGACATTGCCCCAGGTTGGCTACACTAAAGCATAGTGTGAACTATGCTCCTACAACAGTGGGCTATGCGAAACCGATCTTAATGGGTAGAATAAGCATCAGGCCTCTAGCTGGATGTCCGTGGCAGATGCAGGAGGGTGGGAAGGCAGCCAACTCTCCATAGGATACATCCCAGGGAAATGGATTGGAGACAGAAGCCTGAAATCATCACGTTCAGAAATGTAACTAAGGGCAAGTGTAGTACAAGTTCCAAAAGAGGCCCTGACAATTGACTAGGTGCTAGCTCACCGCGGCCAGGCCAGAAGAACTCAATCCGCTGCCATCCTTTCCAGGGCATTGCGGAAAGACATTGCCCCAGGTTGGCTACACTAAGGCATAGTGTGAACTATGCTCCTACCCCAGTGGGCTATGCGAAACCGATCTTATTGGGTAGAATAAGCATCAGGCCTATAGCTGGATGTCCGTGACAGATGCAGGAGGGCCGGAAGGCAGCCAACTCTCCATAGGATACATCCCAGGGAAATGGATTGGAGACAGAAGCCTGAAATCATCACGTGCAGAAATGTCACTAAGGGCCAGTGTAGTACAAGTTCCAAAAGAGGCCCTGACAATGGACTAGGTGCTAGCTCACCTCTGCCAGGTCAGAAGAACTCATTCCGCCGCAATCCTTTCCAGGGCATTGCGGAAAGACATTGCCCCAGGTTGGCTACACTAAGGCATAGTGTGAACTATGCTCCTACCCCAGTGGGCTATGCGACACCGATCTTATTGGGTAGAATAAGCATCAGGCCTATAGCTGGATGTCCGCGGCAGATGCAGGAGGGTGGGAAGGCAGCCAACTCTCCATAGAATCCATCCTTGGGAAATGGAGACAGGAGCCTGAAATCATCCCGTGCAGAAATGTCACTAAGGGCCAGTGTAGTACAAGTTCCAAAAGAGGCCCTGACAATTGACTAGGTGCTAGCTCACCTCTGCCAGGCCAGAAGAACTCAATCCGCCGCCATCCTTTCCAGAGCGTTGCGGAAGGACATTGACCCAGGTTGGCTACACTAAGGCATAGTGTGAACTATGCTCCTACAACAGTGGGCTATGCGAAACCGATCTTAATGGGTAGAATAAGCATCAGGCCTCTAGCTGGCTGTCCGTGGCAGATGCAGGAGGGCTGGAAGGCAGCGAACTCTCCATAGGATACATCCCAGGGAAATGGATTGGAGACAGGAGCCTGAAATCATCACATGCAGAAATGTCACTAAGGGCCAGCGTAGTAGAAGTTCTGAAATAGGCCCTGACAATTGTCTAGGTGCTAGCTCACCTCTGCCAGGCCAGAAGAACTCAATCCGCCGCCATCCTTTCCAGGGCATTGCGGAAAGACATTGCCCCAGGTTGGCTACACTAAGGCATAGTGTGAACTATGCTCCTACCACAGTGGGCTATGCGAAACCGATCTTAATGAGTAGAATAAGCATCAGGCCTCTAGCTGGATGTCCGTGGCAGATGCAGGAGGGCCGGAAGGCAGCCAACTCTCCATAGGATACATCCCAGGGAAATGGATTGGAGACAGAAGCCTGAAATCATCACATGCAGAAATGTCACAAAGGGCCAGCGTAGTAGAAGTTCTGAAATAGGCCCTGACAATTGTCTAGGTGCTAGCTCACCTCTGCCAGGCCAGAAGAACTCAATCCGCCGCCATCCTTTCCAGGGCATTGCGGAAAGACATTGCCCCAGGTTGGCTACACTAAGGCATAGTGTGAACTATGCTCCTACCCCAGTGGGCTATGCGACACCGATCTTATTGGGTAGAATAAGCATCAGGCCTATAGCTGGATGTCCGCGGCAGATGCAGGAGGGTGGGAAGGCAGCCAACTCTCCATAGAATACATCCTTGGGAAATGGAGACAGGAGCCTGAAATCATCCCGTGCAGAAATGTCACTAAGGGCCAGTGTAGTACAAGTTCCAAAAGAGGCCCTGACAATTGACTAGGTGCTAGCTCACCACTGCCAGGCCAGAAGAACTCAATCCGACGCCATCCATTCCAGGGCATTGCGGAAAGACATTGCCCCAGGTTGGCTACACTAAGGCATACTGTGAACTATGCTCCTACCACAGTGGGCTATGCGAAACCGATCTTAATGGGTAGAAGAGCATCAGGCCTCTAGCTGGATGTCCGTGGCAGATGCAGGAGGGCGGGAAGGCAGCCAACTCTCCATAGGATACATCCCAGGGAAATGGATTGGAGACAGAAGCCTGAAATCATCACGTTCAGAAATGTAACTAAGGGCAAGTGTAGTACAAGTTCCAAAAGAGGCCCTGACAATTGACTAGGTGCTAGCTCACCGCGGCCAGGCCAGAAGAACTCAATCCGCTGCCATCCTTTCCAGGGCATTGCGGAAAGACATTGCCCCAGGTTGGCTACACTAAGGCATAGTGTGAACTATGCTCCTACCCCAGTGGGCTATGCGAAACCGATCTTATTGGGTAGAATAAGCATCAGGCCTATAGCTGGATGTCCGTGACAGATGCAGGAGGGCCGGAAGGCAGCCAACTCTCCATAGGATACATCCCAGGGAAATGGATTGGAGACAGAAGCCTGAAATCATCACGTGCAGAAATGTCACTAAGGGCCAGTGTAGTACAAGTTCCAAAAGAGGCCCTGACAATGGACTAGGTGCTAGCTCACCTCTGCCAGGTCAGAAGAACTCATTCCGCCGCAATCCTTTCCAGGGCATTGCGGAAAGACATTGCCCCAGGTTGGCTACACTAAGGCATAGTGTGAACTATGCTCCTACCCCAGTGGGATATGCGAAACCGATCTTATTGGGTAGAATAAGCATCAGGCCTATAGCTGGATGTCCGCGGCAGATGCAGGAGGGTGGGAAGGCAGCCAACTCTCCATAGAATACATCCTTGGGAAATGGAGACAGGAGCCTGAAATCATCCCGTGCAGAAATGTCACTAAGGGCCAGTGTAGTACAAGTTCCAAAAGAGGCCCTGACAATTGACTAGGTGCTAGCTCACCTCTGCCAGGCCAGAAGAACTCAATCCGCCGCCATCCTTTCCAGAGCGTTGCGGAAGGACATTGCCCCAGGTTGGCTACACTAAGGCATAGTGTGAACTATGCTCCTACAACAGTGGGCTATGCGAAACCGATCTTAATGGGTAGAATAAGCATCAGGCCTCTAGCTGGCTGTCCGTGGCAGATGCAGGAGGGCTGGAAGGCAGCGAACTCTCCATAGGATACATCCCTGGGAAATGGATTGGAGACAGGAGCCTGAAATCATCACATACAGAAATGTCACTAAGGGCCAGCGTAGTAGAAGTTCTGAAATAGGCCCTGACAATTGTCTAGGTGCTAGCTCACCTCTGCCAGGCCAGAAGAACTCAATCCGCCGCCATCCTTTCCAGGGCATTGCGGAAAGACATTGCCCCAGGTTGGCTACACTAAGGCATAGTGTGAACTATGCTCCTACCACAGTGGGCTATGCGAAACCGATCTTAATGAGTAGAATAAGCATCAGGCCTCTAGCTGGATGTCCGTGGCAGATGCAGGAGGGCCGGAAGGCAGCCAACTCTCCATAGGATACATCCCAGGGAAATGGATTGGAGACAGAAGCCTGAAATCATCACATGCAGAAATGTCACAAAGGGCCAGCGTAGTAGAAGTTCTGAAATAGGCCCTGACAATTGTCTAGGTGCTAGCTCACCTCTGCCAGGCCAGAAGAACTCAATCCGCCGCCATCCTTTCCAGGGCATTGCGGAAAGACATTGCCCCAGGTTGGCTACACTAAGGCATAGTGTGAACTATGCTCCTACCCCAGTGGGCTATGCGACACCGATCTTATTGGGTAGAATAAGCATCAGGCCTATAGCTGGATGTCCGCGGCAGATGCAGGAGGGTGGGAAGGCAGCCAACTCTCCATAGAATACATCCTTGGGAAATGGAGACAGGAGCCTGAAATCATCCCGTGCAGAAATGTCACTAAGGGCCAGTGTAGTACAAGTTCCAAAAGAGGCCCTGACAATTGACTAGGTGCTAGCTCACCACTGCCAGGCCAGAAGAACTCAATCCGACGCCATCCTTTCCAGGGCATTGCGGAAAGACATTGCCCCAGGTTGGCTACACTAAGGCATAGTGTGAACTATGATCCTAAGGCAGTGGGCTATGCGAAACCGATCTTAATGGGTAGAATAAGCATCAGGCCTCTAGCTGGATGTGCGTGGCAGATGCAGGAGGGTGGGAAGGCAGCCAACTCTCCATAGAATACATCCCTGGGAAATGGAGACAGGAGCCTGAAATCATCACGTGCAGAAATGTCATTATAGGCCAGCGTAGTACAAGTTGTGAAAGAGGCCCTGACAATTGACTAGGTGCTAGCTCACCTCTGCCAGGCCAGAAGAACTCAATCCGCCGCCATCCTTTCCAGAGCATTGCGGAAGGACATTGCCCCAGGTTGGCTACACTAAGGCATAGTGTGAACTATGCTCCTACAACAGTGGGCTATGCGAAACCGATCTTAATGGGTAGAATAAGCATCAGGCCTCTAGCTGGCTGTCCGTGGCAGATGCAGGAGGGCTGGAAGGCAGCGAACTCTCCATAGGATACATCCCAGGGAAATGGATTGGAGACAGGAGCCTGAAATCATCACATGCAGAAATGTCACTAAGGGCCAGCGTAGTAGAAGTTCTGAAATAGGCCCTGACAATTGTCTAGGTGCTAGCTCACCTCTGCCAGGCCAGAAGAACTCAATCCGCCGCCATCCTTTCCAGGGCATTGCGGAAAGACATTGCCCCAGGTTGGCTACACTAAGGCATAGTGTGAACTATGCTCCTACCACAGTGGGCTATGCGAAACCGATCTTAATGAGTAGAATAAGCATCAGGCCTCTAGCTGGATGTCCGTGGCAGATGCAGGAGGGCGGGAAGGCAGCCAACTCTCCATAGAATACATCCTTGGGAAATGGAGACAGGAGCCTGAAATCATCCCGTGCAGAAATGTCACTAAGGGCCAGTGTAGTACAAGTTCCAAAAGAGGCCCTGACAATTGACTAGGTGCTAGCTCACCTCTGCCAGGCCAGAAGAACTCAATCCGCCGCCATCCTTTCCAGGGCATTGCGGAAAGACATTGCCCCAGGTTGGCTACACTAAGGCATAGTGTGAACTATGCTCCTACCCCAGTGGGCTATGCGAAACCGATCTTATTGGGTAGAATAAGCATCAGGCCTCTAGCTGGATGTCCGTGGCAGATGCAGGAGGGCGGGAAGGCAGCCAACTCTCCATAGGATACATCCCTGGGAAATGGTTTGGAGACAGAAGCCTGAAATCATCACGTGCAGAAATGTCACTAAGGGCCAGTGTAGTACAAGTTCCAAAAGAGGCCCTGACAATTGAATAGGTGCTAGGTCACCTCTTCCAGGCCAGAAGAACTCAATCCGCCGCCATCCTTTCCAGGGCATTGCGGAAAGACATTGCCCCAGGTTGGCTACACTAAGGCATAGTGTGAACTATGCTCCTACCCCAGTGGGCTATGCGAAACCGATCTTATTGGGTAGAATAAGCATCAGGCCTCTAGCTGGATGTCCGTGGCAGATGCAGGAGGGCCGGAAGGCAGCCAACTCTCCATAGAATACATCCCTGGGAAATGGAGACAGGAGCCTGAAATCATCACGTGCAGAAATGTCATTAAGGGCCAGCGTAGTACAAGTTGTGAAAGAGGCCCTGACAATTGACTAGGTGCTAGCTCACCTCTGCCAGGCCAGAAGAACTCAATCCGCCGCCATCCTTTCCAGGGCATTGCGGAAAGACATTGCCCCAGGTTGGCTACACTAAGGCATAGTGTGAACTATGCTCCAACCACAGTGGGCTATGCGAAACCAATCTTAATGAGTAGAATAAGCATCAGGCCTCTAGCTGGATGTCCGTGGCAGATGCAGGAGGGCCGGAAGGCAGCCAACTCTCCATAGGATACATCCCAGGGAAATGGATTGGAGACAGAAGCCTGAAATCATCACGTTCAGAAATGTCACTAAGGGCAAGTGTAGTACAAGTTCCAAAAGAGGCCCTGACAATTGACTAGGTGCTAGCTCACCTCTGCCAGGCCAGAAGAACTCAATTCACCGCCATCCTTTCCAGGGCATTGCGGAAAGACATTGCCCCAGGTTGGCTACACTAAGGCATAGTGTGAACTATGCTCCTACCACAGTGGGCTATGCGAAACCGATCTTAATGGGTAGAATAAGCATCAGGCCTCTAGCTGGATATCCGTGGCAGATGCAGGAGGGCCGGAAGGCAGCCAACTCTCCATAGAATACATCCTTGGGAAATGGAGACAGGAGCCTGAAATCATCACGTGCAGAAATGTCACTAAGGGCCAGTGTAGTACAAGTTCCGAAAGAGGCACTGACAATTGACTAGGTTCTAGCTCACCTCTGCCAGGCCAGAATAACTCAATCCGCCGCCATCCTTTCCAGGGCATTGCGGAAAGACATTGCCCCAGGTTGGCTACACTAAGGCATAGTGTGAACTATGCTCCTACCCCAGTGGGCTATGCGAAACCGATCTTATTGGGTAGAATAAGCATCAGGCCTCTAGCTGGATGTCCGTGGCAGATGCAGGAGGGCCGGAAGGCAGCCAACTCTCCATAGAATACATCCCTGGGAAATGGAGACAGGAGCCTGAAATCATCACGTGCAGAAATGTCATTAAGGGCCAGCGTAGTACAAGTTGTGAAAGAGGCCCTGACAATTGACTAGGTGCTAGCTCACCTCTGCCAGGCCAGAAGAACTCAATCCGCCGCCATCCTTTCCAGGGCATTGTGGAAAGACATTGCCCCAGGTTGGCTACACTAAGGCATAGTGTGAACTATGCTCCTACCCCAGTGGGCTATGCGAAACCGATCTTATTGGGTAGAATAAGCATCAGGCCTCTAGCTGGATGTCCGTGGCAGATGCAGGAGGGCCGGAAGGCAGCCAACTCTCCATAGAATACATCCCTGGGAAATGGAGACAGGAGCCTGAAATCATCACGTGCAGAAATGTCATTAAGGGCCAGCGTAGTACAAGTTGTGAAAGAGGCCCTGACAATTGACTAGGTGCTAGCTCACCTCTGCCAGGCCAGAAGAACTCAATCCGCCGCCATCCTTTCCAGGGCATTGCGGAAAGACATTGCCCCAGGTTGGCTACACTAAGGCATAGTGTGAACTATGCTCCAACCACAGTGGGCTATGCGAAACCAATCTTAATGAGTAGAATAAGCATCAGGCCTCTAGCTGGATGTCCGTGGCAGATGCAGGAGGGCCGGAAGGCAGCCAACTCTCCATAGGATACATCCCAGGGAAATGGATTGGAGACAGAAGCCTGAAATCATCACGTTCAGAAATGTCACTAAGGGCAAGTGTAGTACAAGTTCCAAAAGAGGCCCTGACAATTGACTAGGTGCTAGCTCACCTCTGCCAGGCCAGAAGAACTCAATTCACCGCCATCCTTTCCAGGGCATTGCGGAAAGACATTGCCCCAGGTTGGCTACACTAAGGCATAGTGTGAACTATGCTCCTACCACAGTGGGCTATGCGAAACCGATCTTAATGGGTAGAATAAGCATCAGGCCTCTAGCTGGATATCCGTGGCAGATGCAGGAGGGCCGGAAGGCAGCCAACTCTCCATAGAATACATCCTTGGGAAATGGAGACAGGAGCCTGAAATCATCACGTGCAGAAATGTCACTAAGGGCCAGTGTAGTACAAGTTCCGAAAGAGGCCCTGACAATTGACTAGGTTCTAGCTCACCTCTGCCAGGCCAGAATAAATCAATCCGCCGCCATCCTTTCCAGGGCATTGCGGAAAGACATTGCCCCAGGTTGGCTACACTAAGGCATAGTGTGAACTATGCTCCTACCCCAGTGGGCTATGCGAAACCGATCTTATTGGGTAGAATAAGCATCAGGCCTCTAGCTGGATGTCCGTGGCAGATGCAGGAGGGCCGGAAGGCAGCCAACTCTCCATAGAATACATCCCTGGGAAATGGAGACAGGAGCCTGAAATCATCACGTGCAGAAATGTCATTAAGGGCCAGCGTAGTACAAGTTGTGAAAGAGGCCCTGACAATTGACTAGGTGCTAGCTCACCTCTGCCAGGCCAGAAGAACTCAATCCGCCGCCATCCTTTCCAGGGCATTGTGGAAAGACATTGCCCCAGGTTGGCTACACTAAGGCATAGTGTGAACTATGCTCCAACCACAGTGGGCTATGCGAAACCAATCTTAATGAGTAGAATAAGCATCAGGCCTCTAGCTGGATGTCCGTGGCAGATGCAGGAGGGCCGGAAGGCAGCCAACTCTCCATAGGATACATCCCAGGGAAATGGATTGGAGACAGAAGCCTGAAATCATCACGTTCAGAAATGTCACTAAGGGCAAGTGTAGTACAAGTTCCAAAAGAGGCCCTGACAATTGACTAGGTGCTAGCTCACCGCAGCCAGGCCAGAAGAACTCAATCTGCCGCCATCCTTTCCAGGGCATTGCGGAAAGACATTGCCCCAGGTTGGCTACACTAAGGCATAGTGTGAACTATGCTCCTACCACAGTGGGCTATGCGAAACTGATCTAAATGGGTAGAATTAGCATCAGGCCTCTAGCTGGCTGTCCGTGGCAGATGCAGGAGGGTGGGAAGGCAGCCAACTCTCCATAGAATCCATCCTTGGGAAATGGAGACAGGAGCCTGAAATCATCACGTGCAGAAATGTCACTAAGGGCCAGTGTAGTACAAGTTCCAAAAGAGGCCCTGACAATTGACTAGGTGCTAGCTCACCACTGCCAGGCCAGAAGAACTCAATCTGCCACCATCCTTTCCAGGGCATTGCGGAAAGACATTGCCCCAGGTTGGCTACACTAAGGCATAGTGTGAACTATGCTCCTACCACAGTGGGCTATGCGAAACTGATCTAAATGGGTAGAATTAGCATCAGGCCTCTAGCTGGCTGTCCGTGGCAGATGCAGGAGGGTGGGAAGGCAGCCAACTCTCCATAGAATCCATCCTTGGGAAATGGAGACAGGAGCCTGAAATCATCACGTGCAGAAATGTCACTAAGGGCCAGTGTAGTACAAGTTCCAAAAGAGGCCCTGACAATTGACTAGGTGCTAGCTCACCACTGCCAGGCCAGAAGAACTCAATCCGACGCCATCCTTTCCAGGGCATTGCGGAAAGACATTGCCCCAGGTTGGCTACACTAAGGTATAGTGTGAACTATGCTCCTACCACAGTGGGCTATGCGAAACCGATCTTAATGGGTAGAATAAGCATCAGGCCTCTAGCTGGCTGTCCGTGGCAGATGCAGGAGGGTGGGAAGGCAGCCAACTCTCCATAGAATACATCCCTGGGAAATGGAGACAGGAGCCTGAAATCATCACGTGCAGAAATGTCATTACGGGCCAGCGTAGTACAAGTTGTGAAAGAGGCCCTGACAATTGACTAGGTGCTAGCTCACCTCTGCCAGGCCAGAAGAACTCAATCCGCCGCCATCCTTTCCAGAGCATTGCGGAAAGACATTGCCCCAGGTTGGCTACACTAAAGCATAGTGTGAACTATGCTCCTACAACAGTGGGCTATGCGATACCGATCTTAATGGGTAGAATAAGCATCAGGCCTCTAGCTGGCTGTACGTGGCAGATGCAGGAGGGCGGGAAGACAGCGAACTCTCCATAGGATACATCCCAGGGAAATGGATTGGAGACAGGAACCTGAAATCATCACATGCAGAAATGTCACTAAGGGCCAGCGTAGTAGGAGTTCTGAAATAGGCCCTGACAATTGACTAGGTGCTAGCTCACCTCTGCCAGGCCAGAAGAACTCAATCCGCCGCCATCCTTTCCAGGGCATTGCGGAAAGACATTGCCCCAGGTTGGCTACACTAAGGCATAGTGTGAACTATGCTCCTACCACAGTGGGCTATGCGAAACCGATCTTAATGAGTAGAATAAGCATCAGGCCTCTAGCTGGATGTCCGTGGCAGATGCAGGAGGGCCGGAAGGCAGCCAACTCTCCATAGGATACACCCCAGGGAAATGGATTGGAGACAGAAGCCTGAAATCATCACGTGCATAAATGTCACGAAGGGCAAGTGTAGTACAAGTTCCAAAAGAGGCCCTGACAATTGACTAGGTGCTAGCTCTCCGCGGCCAGCCCAGAAGAACTCAATCCGCCGCCATCCTTTCCAGGGCATTGCGGAAAGACATTGCCCCAGGTTGGCTACACTAAGGCATAGTGTGAACTATGCTCCTACCACAGTGGGCTATGCGAAACTGATCTAAATGGGTAGAATTAGCATCAGGCCTCTAGCTGGCTGTCCGTGGCAGATGCAGGAGGGTGGGAAGGCAGCCAACTCTCCATAGAATCCATCCTTGGGAAATGGAGACAGGAGCCTGAAATCATCACGTGCAGAAATGTCACTAAGGGCCAGTGTAGTACAAGTTCCAAAAGAGGCCCTGACAATTGACTAGGTGCTAGCTCACCACTGCCAGGCCAGAAGAACTCAATCTGCCACCATCCTTTCCAGGGCATTGCGGAAAGACATTGCCCCAGGTTGGCTACACTAAGGCATAGTGTGAACTATGCTCCTACCACAGTGGGCTATGCGAAACTGATCTAAATGGGTAGAATTAGCATCAGGCCTCTAGCTGGCTGTCCGTGGCAGATGCAGGAGGGTGGGAAGGCAGCCAACTCTCCATAGAATCCATCCTTGGGAAATGGAGACAGGAGCCTGAAATCATCACGTGCAGAAATGTCACTAAGGGCCAGTGTAGTACAAGTTCCAAAAGAGGCCCTGACAATTGACTAGGTGCTAGCTCACCACTGCCAGGCCAGAAGAACTCAATCCGACGCCATCCTTTCCAGGGCATTGCGGAAAGACATTGCCCCAGGTTGGCTACACTAAGGTATAGTGTGAACTATGCTCCTACCACAGTGGGCTATGCGAAACCGATCTTAATGGGTAGAATAAGCATCAGGCCTCTAGCTGGCTGTCCGTGGCAGATGCAGGAGGGTTGGAAGGCAGCCAACTCTCCATAGAATACATCCCTGGGAAATGGAGACAGGAGCCTGAAATCATCACGTGCAGAAATGTCATTACGGGCCAGCGTAGTACAAGTTGTGAAAGAGGCCCTGACAATTGACTAGGTGCTAGCTCACCTCTGCCAGGCCAGAAGAACTCAATCCGCCGCCATCCTTTCCAGAGCATTGCGGAAAGACATTGCCCCAGGTTGGCTACACTAAAGCATAGTGTGAACTATGCTCCTACAACAGTGGGCTATGCGATACCGATCTTAATGGGTAGAATAAGCATCAGGCCTCTAGCTGGCTGTACGTGGCAGATGCAGGAGGGCGGGAAGACAGCGAACTCTCCATAGGATACATCCCAGGGAAATGGATTGGAGACAGGAACCTGAAATCATCACATGCAGAAATGTCACTAAGGGCCAGCGTAGTAGAAGTTCTGAAATAGGCCCTGACAATTGACTAGGTGCTAGCTCACCTCTGCCAGGCCAGAAGAACTCAATCCGCCGCCATCCTTTCCAGGGCATTGCGGAAAGACATTGCCCCAGGTTGGCTACACTAAGGCATAGTGTGAACTATGCTCCTACCACAGTGGGCTATGCGAAACCGATCTTAATGAGTAGAATAAGCATCAGGCCTCTAGCTGGATGTCCGTGGCAGATGCAGGAGGGCCGGAAGGCAGCCAACTCTCCATAGGATACACCCCAGGGAAATGGATTGGAGACAGAAGCCTGAAATCATCACGTGCAGAAATGTCACGAAGGGCAAGTGTAGTACAAGTTCCAAAAGAGGCCCTGACAATTGACTAGGTGCTAGCTCTCCGCGGCCAGCCCAGAAGAACTCAATCCGCCGCCATCCTTTCCAGGGCATTGCGGAAAGACATTGCCCCAGGTTGGCTACACTAAGGCATAGTGTGAACTATGCTCCTACCACAGTGGGCTATGCGAAACCGATCTTAATGAGTAGAATAAGCATCAGGCCTCTAGCTTGATGTCCGTGGCAGATGCAGGAGGGCCGGAAGGCAGCCAACTCTCCACAGGATACATCCCAGGGAAATGGATTGGAGACAGAAGCCTGAAATCATCACGTGCAGAAATGTCACTAAGGGCAAGTGTAGTACAAGTTCCAAAAGAGGCCCTGACAATTGACTAGGTGCTAGCTCTCCGCGGCCAGGCCAGAAGAACTCAATCCGCCGCCATCCTTTCCAGGGCATTGCGGAAAGACATTGCCCCAGGTTGGCTACACTAAGGCATACTGTGAACTATGCTCCTACCACAGTGGGCTATGCGAAACCGATCTTAATGGGTAGAAAAGCATGAGGCCTCTAGCTGGATGTCCGTGGCAGATGCAGGAGGGCGGGAAGGCAGCCAACTCTCCATAGGATACATCCCAGGGAAATGGATTGGAGACAGAAGCCTGAAATCATCCCGTGCAGAAATGTCACTAAGGGCCAGTGTAGTACAAGTTCCAAAAGAGGCCCTGACAATTGACTAGGTCCTAGGTCACCTCTGCCAGGCCAGAAGAACTCAATGCGCCGCCATCCTTTCCAGGGCATTGCGGAAAGACATTGCCCCAGGTTGGCTACACTAAGGCATAGTGTGAACTATGCTCCTACCACAGTGGGCTATGCGAAACTGATCTTAATGGGTAGAATTAGCATCAGGCCTCTAGCTGGCTGTCCGTGGCAGATGCAGGAGGACGGGAAGGCAGCCAACTCTCCATAGAATACATCCTTGGGAAATGGAGACAGGAGCCTGAAATCATCCCGTGCAGAAATGTCACTAAGGGCCAGTGTAGTACAAGTTCCAAAAGAGGCTCTGACAATTGACTAGGTGCTAGCTCACCTCTGCCAGGCCAGAAGAACTCAATCCGCCGCCATCCTTTCCAGGGCATTGCGGAAAGACATTGCCCCAGGTTGGCTACACTAAGGCATAGTGTGAACTATGCTCCTACCACAGTGGGCTATGCGAAACTGATCTTAATGGGTAGAATTAGCATCAGGCCTCTAGCTGGCTGTCCGTGACAGATGCAGGAGGGCAGGAAGGCAGCCATCTCTCCATAGAATACATCCCTGGGAAATGGAGACAGGAGCCTGAAATCATCACGTGCAGAAATGTCATTAAGGGCCAGCGTAGTACAAGTTCTGAAAGAGGCCCTGAGAATTGACTAGGTGGTAGCTCACCTCTGCGAGGCCAGATGAACTCAATTCGCCGCCATCCTTTCCAGGGCATTGCGGAAAGACATTGCCCCAGGTTGGCTACACTAAGGCATAGTGTGAACTATGCTCCTACCACAGTGGGCTATGCGAAACCGATCTTAATGGGTAGAATAAGCATCAGGCCTCTAGCTGGCTGTCCGTGGCAGATGCAGGAGGGTGGGAAGGCAGCCAACTCTCCATAGGATACATCCCAGGGAAATGGATTGGAGACAGAAGCCTGAAATCATCACGTTCAGAAATGTAACTAAGGGCAAGTGTAGTACAAGTTCCAAAAGAGGCCCTGACAATTGACTAGGTGCTAGCTCACCGCGGCCAGGCCAGAAGAACTCAATCCGCTGCCATCCTTTCCAGGGCATTGCGGAAAGACATTGCCCCAGGTTGGCTACACTAAGGCATAGTGTGAACTATGCTCCTACCCCAGTGGGCTATGCGAAACCGATCTTATTGGGTAGAATAAGCATCAGGCCTATAGCTGGATGTCCGTGACAGATGCAGGAGGGCCGGAAGGCAGCCAACTCTCCATAGGATACATCCCAGGGAAATGGATTGGAGACAGAAGCCTGAAATCATCACGTGCAGAAATGTCACTAAGGGCCAGTGTAGTACAAGTTCCAAAAGAGGCCCTGACAATGGACTAGGTGCTAGCTCACCTCTGCCAGGTCAGAAGAACTCATTCCGCCGCAATCCTTTCCAGGGCATTGCGGAAAGACATTGCCCCAGGTTGGCTACACTAAGGCATAGTGTGAACTATGCTCCTACCCCAGTGGGCTATGCGACACCGATCTTATTGGGTAGAATAAGCATCAGGCCTATAGCTGGATGTCCGCGGCAGATGCAGGAGGGTGGGAAGGCAGCCAACTCTCCATAGAATACATCCTTGGGAAATGGAGACAGGAGCCTGAAATCATCCCGTGCAGAAATGTCACTAAGGGCCAGTGTAGTACAAGTTCCAAAAGAGGCCCTGACAATGGACTAGGTGCTAGCTCACCTCTGCCAGGCCAGAAGAACTCAATCCGACGCCATCCTTTCCAGGGCATTGCGGAAAGACATTGCCCCAGGTTGGCTACACTAAGGCATACTGTGAACTATGCTCCTACCACAGTGGGCTATGCGAAACCGATCTTAATGGGTAGAAGAGCATCAGGCCTCTAGCTGGATGTCCGTGGCAGATGCAGGAGGGCGGGAAGGCAGCCAACTCTCCATAGGATACATCCCAGGGAAATGGATTGGAGACAGAAGCCTGAAATCATCACGTTCAGAAATGTAACTAAGGGCAAGTGTAGTACAAGTTCCAAAAGAGGCCCTGACAATTGACTAGGTGCTAGCTCACCGCGGCCAGGCCAGAAGAACTCAATCCGCTGCCATCCTTTCCAGGGCATTGCGGAAAGACATTGCCCCAGGTTGGCTACACTAAGGCATAGTGTGAACTATGCTCCTACCCCAGTGGGCTATGCGAAACCGATCTTATTGGGTAGAATAAGCATCAGGCCTATAGCTGGATGTCCGTGACAGATGCAGGAGGGCCGGAAGGCAGCCAACTCTCCATAGGATACATCCCAGGGAAATGGATTGGAGACAGAAGCCTGAAATCATCACGTGCAGAAATGTCACTAAGGGCCAGTGTAGTACAAGTTCCAAAAGAGGCCCTGACAATGGACTAGGTGCTAGCTCACCTCTGCCAAGTCAGAAGAACTCATTCCGCCGCAATCCTTTCCAGGGCATTGCGGAAAGACATTGCCCCAGGTTGGCTACACTAAGGCATAGTGTGAACTATGCTCCTACCCCAGTGGGATATGCGAAACCGATCTTATTGGGTAGAATAAGCATCAGGCCTATAGCTGGATGTCCGCGGCAGATGCAGGAGGGTGGGAAGGCAGCCAACTCTCCATAGAATACATCCTTGGGAAATGGAGACAGGAGCCTGAAATCATCCCGTGCAGAAATGTCACTAAGGGCCAGTGTAGTACAAGTTCCAAAAGAGGCCCTGACAATTGACTAGGTGCTAGCTCACCTCTGCCAGGCCAGAAGAACTCAATCCGCCGCCATCCTTTCCAGAGCGTTGCGGAAGGACATTGCCCCAGGTTGGCTACACTAAGGCATAGTGTGAACTATGCTCCTACAACAGTGGGCTATGCGAAACCGATCTTAATGGGTAGAATAAGCATCAGGCCTCTAGCTGGCTGTCCGTGGCAGATGCAGGAGGGCTGGAAGGCAGCGAACTCTCCATAGGATACATCCCAGGGAAATGGATTGGAGACAGGAGCCTGAAATCATCACATACAGAAATGTCACTAAGGGCCAGCGTAGTAGAAGTTCTGAAATAGGCCCTGACAATTGTCTAGGTGCTAGCTCACCTCTGCCAGGCCAGAAGAACTCAATCCGCCGCCATCCTTTCCAGGGCATTGCGGAAAGACATTGCCCCAGGTTGGCTACACTAAGGCATAGTGTGAACTATGCTCCTACCACAGTGGGCTATGCGAAACCGATCTTAATGAGTAGAATAAGCATCAGGCCTCTAGCTGGATGTCCGTGGCAGATGCAGGAGGGCCGGAAGGCAGCCAACTCTCCATAGGATACACCCCAGGGAAATGGATTGGAGACAGAAGCCTGAAATCATCACGTGCATAAATGTCACGAAGGGCAAGTGTAGTACAAGTTCCAAAAGAGGCCCTGACAATTGACTAGGTGCTAGCTCTCCGCGGCCAGCCCAGAAGAACTCAATCCGCCGCCATCCTTTCCAGGGCATTGCGGAAAGACATTGCCCCAGGTTGGCTACACTAAGGCATAGTGTGAACTATGCTCCTACCACAGTGGGCTATGCGAAACTGATCTAAATGGGTAGAATTAGCATCAGGCCTCTAGCTGGCTGTCCGTGGCAGATGCAGGAGGGTGGGAAGGCAGCCAACTCTCCATAGAATCCATCCTTGGGAAATGGAGACAGGAGCCTGAAATCATCACGTGCAGAAATGTCACTAAGGGCCAGTGTAGTACAAGTTCCAAAAGAGGCCCTGACAATTGACTAGGTGCTAGCTCACCACTGCCAGGCCAGAAGAACTCAATCTGCCACCATCCTTTCCAGGGCATTGCGGAAAGACATTGCCCCAGGTTGGCTACACTAAGGCATAGTGTGAACTATGCTCCTACCACAGTGGGCTATGCGAAACTGATCTAAATGGGTAGAATTAGCATCAGGCCTCTAGCTGGCTGTCCGTGGCAGATGCAGGAGGGTGGGAAGGCAGCCAACTCTCCATAGAATCCATCCTTGGGAAATGGAGACAGGAGCCTGAAATCATCACGTGCAGAAATGTCACTAAGGGCCAGTGTAGTACAAGTTCCAAAAGAGGCCCTGACAATTGACTAGGTGCTAGCTCACCACTGCCAGGCCAGAAGAACTCAATCCGACGCCATCCTTTCCAGGGCATTGCGGAAAGACATTGCCCCAGGTTGGCTACACTAAGGTATAGTGTGAACTATGCTCCTACCACAGTGGGCTATGCGAAACCGATCTTAATGGGTAGAATAAGCATCAGGCCTCTAGCTGGCTGTCCGTGGCAGATGCAGGAGGGTTGGAAGGCAGCCAACTCTCCATAGAATACATCCCTGGGAAATGGAGACAGGAGCCTGAAATCATCACATGCAGAAATGTCACTAAGGGCCAGCGTAGTAGAAGTTCTGAAATAGGCCCTGACAATTGACTAGGTGCTAGCTCACCTCTGCCAGGCCAGAAGAACTCAATCCGCCGCCATCCTTTCCAGGGCATTGCGGAAAGACATTGCCCCAGGTTGGCTACACTAAGGCATAGTGTGAACTATGCTCCTACCACAGTGGGCTATGCGAAACCGATCTTAATGAGTAGAATAAGCATCAGGCCTCTAGCTGGATGTCCGTGGCAGATGCAGGAGGGCCGGAAGGCAGCCAACTCTCCATAGGATACACCCCAGGGAAATGGATTGGAGACAGAAGCCTGAAATCATCACGTGCAGAAATGTCACGAAGGGCAAGTGTAGTACAAGTTCCAAAAGAGGCCCTGACAATTGACTAGGTGCTAGCTCTCCGCGGCCAGCCCAGAAGAACTCAATCCGCCGCCATCCTTTCCAGGGCATTGCGGAAAGACATTGCCCCAGGTTGGCTACACTAAGGCATAGTGTGAACTATGCTCCTACCACAGTGGGCTATGCGAAACCGATCTTAATGAGTAGAATAAGCATCAGGCCTCTAGCTTGATGTCCGTGGCAGATGCAGGAGGGCCGGAAGGCAGCCAACTCTCCACAGGATACATCCCAGGGAAATGGATTGGAGACAGAAGCCTGAAATCATCACGTGCAGAAATGTCACTAAGGGCAAGTGTAGTACAAGTTCCAAAAGAGGCCCTGACAATTGACTAGGTGCTAGCTCTCCGCGGCCAGGCCAGAAGAACTCAATCCGCCGCCATCCTTTCCAGGGCATTGCGGAAAGACATTGCCCCAGGTTGGCTACACTAAGGCATACTGTGAACTATGCTCCTACCACAGTGGGCTATGCGAAACCGATCTTAATGGGTAGAAAAGCATGAGGCCTCTAGCTGGATGTCCGTGGCAGATGCAGGAGGGCGGGAAGGCAGCCAACTCTCCATAGGATACATCCCAGGGAAATGGATTGGAGACAGAAGCCTGAAATCATCCCGTGCAGAAATGTCACTAAGGGCCAGTGTAGTACAAGTTCCAAAAGAGGCCCTGACAATTGACTAGGTCCTAGGTCACCTCTGCCAGGCCAGAAGAACTCAATGCGCCGCCATCCTTTCCAGGGCATTGCGGAAAGACATTGCCCCAGGTTGGCTACACTAAGGCATAGTGTGAACTATGCTCCTACCACAGTGGGCTATGCGAAACTGATCTTAATGGGTAGAATTAGCATCAGGCCTCTAGCTGGCTGTCCGTGGCAGATGCAGGAGGACGGGAAGGCAGCCAACTCTCCATAGAATACATCCTTGGGAAATGGAGACAGGAGCCTGAAATCATCCCGTGCAGAAATGTCACTAAGGGCCAGTGTAGTACAAGTTCCAAAAGAGGCTCTGACAATTGACTAGGTGCTAGCTCACCTCTGCCAGGCCAGAAGAACTCAATCCGCCGCCATCCTTTCCAGGGCATTGCGGAAAGACATTGCCCCAGGTTGGCTACACTAAGGCATAGTGTGAACTATGCTCCTACCACAGTGGGCTATGCGAAACTGATCTTAATGGGTAGAATTAGCATCAGGCCTCTAGCTGGCTGTCCGTGACAGATGCAGGAGGGCAGGAAGGCAGCCATCTCTCCATAGAATACATCCCTGGGAAATGGAGACAGGAGCCTGAAATCATCACGTGCAGAAATGTCATTAAGGGCCAGCGTAGTACAAGTTCTGAAAGAGGCCCTGAGAATTGACTAGGTGGTAGCTCACCTCTGCGAGGCCAGATGAACTCAATTCGCCGCCATCCTTTCCAGGGCATTGCGGAAAGACATTGCCCCAGGTTGGCTACACTAAGGCATAGTGTGAACTATGCTCCTACCACAGTGGGCTATGCGAAACCGATCTTAATGGGTAGAATAAGCATCAGGCCTCTAGCTGGCTGTCCGTGGCAGATGCAGGAGGGTGGGAAGGCAGCCAACTCTCCATAGAATACCTCCCTGGGAAATGGAGACAGGAGCCTGAAATCATCACGTTCAGAAATGTCATTACGGGCCAGCGTAGTACAAGTTGTGAAAGAGGCCCTGACAATTGACTAGGTGCTAGCTCACCTCTGCCAGGCCAGAAGAACTCAATCCGCCGCCATCCTTTCCAGAGCATTGCGGAAAGACATTGCCCCAGGTTGGCTACACTAAAGCATAGTGTGAACTATGCTCCTACAACAGTGGGCTATGCGAAACCGATCTTAATGGGTAGAATAAGCATCAGGCCTCTAGCTGGATGTCCGTGGCAGATGCAGGAGGGTGGGAAGGCAGCCAACTCTCCATAGGATACATCCCAGGGAAATGGATTGGAGACAGAAGCCTGAAATCATCACGTTCAGAAATGTAACTAAGGGCAAGTGTAGTACAAGTTCCAAAAGAGGCCCTGACAATTGACTAGGTGCTAGCTCACCGCGGCCAGGCCAGAAGAACTCAATCCGCTGCCATCCTTTCCAGGGCATTGCGGAAAGACATTGCCCCAGGTTGGCTACACTAAGGCATAGTGTGAACTATGCTCCTACCCCAGTGGGCTATGCGAAACCGATCTTATTGGGTAGAATAAGCATCAGGCCTATAGCTGGATGTCCGTGACAGATGCAGGAGGGCCGGAAGGCAGCCAACTCTCCATAGGATACATCCCAGGGAAATGGATTGGAGACAGAAGCCTGAAATCATCACGTGCAGAAATGTCACTAAGGGCCAGTGTAGTACAAGTTCCAAAAGAGGCCCTGACAATGGACTAGGTGCTAGCTCACCTCTGCCAGGTCAGAAGAACTCATTCCGCCGCAATCCTTTCCAGGGCATTGCGGAAAGACATTGCCCCAGGTTGGCTACACTAAGGCATAGTGTGAACTATGCTCCTACCCCAGTGGGCTATGCGACACCGATCTTATTGGGTAGAATAAGCATCAGGCCTATAGCTGGATGTCCGCGGCAGATGCAGGAGGGTGGGAAGGCAGCCAACTCTCCATAGAATACATCCTTGGGAAATGGAGACAGGAGCCTGAAATCATCCCGTGCAGAAATGTCACTAAGGGCCAGTGTAGTACAAGTTCCAAAAGAGGCCCTGACAATGGACTAGGTGCTAGCTCACCTCTGCCAGGCCAGAAGAACTCAATCCGACGCCATCCTTTCCAGGGCATTGCGGAAAGACATTGCCCCAGGTTGGCTACACTAAGGCATACTGTGAACTATGCTCCTACCACAGTGGGCTATGCGAAACCGATCTTAATGGGTAGAAGAGCATCAGGCCTCTAGCTGGATGTCCGTGGCAGATGCAGGAGGGCGGGAAGGCAGCCAACTCTCCATAGGATACATCCCAGGGAAATGGATTGGAGACAGAAGCCTGAAATCATCACGTTCAGAAATGTAACTAAGGGCAAGTGTAGTACAAGTTCCAAAAGAGGCCCTGACAATTGACTAGGTGCTAGCTCACCGCGGCCAGGCCAGAAGAACTCAATCCGCTGCCATCCTTTCCAGGGCATTGCGGAAAGACATTGCCCCAGGTTGGCTACACTAAGGCATAGTGTGAACTATGCTCCTACCCCAGTGGGCTATGCGAAACCGATCTTATTGGGTAGAATAAGCATCAGGCCTATAGCTGGATGTCCGTGACAGATGCAGGAGGGCCGGAAGGCAGCCAACTCTCCATAGGATACATCCCAGGGAAATGGATTGGAGACAGAAGCCTGAAATCATCACGTGCAGAAATGTCACTAAGGGCCAGTGTAGTACAAGTTCCAAAAGAGGCCCTGACAATGGACTAGGTGCTAGCTCACCTCTGCCAGGTCAGAAGAACTCATTCCGCCGCAATCCTTTCCAGGGCATTGCGGAAAGACATTGCCCCAGGTTGGCTACACTAAGGCATAGTGTGAACTATGCTCCTACCCCAGTGGGATATGCGAAACCGATCTTATTGGGTAGAATAAGCATCAGGCCTATAGCTGGATGTCCGCGGCAGATGCAGGAGGGTGGGAAGGCAGCCAACTCTCCATAGAATACATCCTTGGGAAATGGAGACAGGAGCCTGAAATCATCCCGTGCAGAAATGTCACTAAGGGCCAGTGTAGTACAAGTTCCAAAAGAGGCCCTGACAATTGACTAGGTGCTAGCTCACCTCTGCCAGGCCAGAAGAACTCAATCCGCCGCCATCCTTTCCAGAGCGTTGCGGAAGGACATTGCCCCAGGTTGGCTACACTAAGGCATAGTGTGAACTATGCTCCTACAACAGTGGGCTATGCGAAACCGATCTTAATGGGTAGAATAAGCATCAGGCCTCTAGCTGGCTGTCCGTGGCAGATGCAGGAGGGCCGGAAGGCAGCCAACTCTCCATAGGATACATTCCAGGGAAATGGATTGGAGACAGAAGCCTGAAATCATCACATGCAGAAATGTCACAAAGGGCCAGCGTAGTAGAAGTTCTGAAATAGGCCCTGACAATTGTCTAGGTGCTAGCTCACCTCTGCCAGGCCAGAAGAACTCAATCCGCCGCCATCCTTTCCAGGGCATTGCGGAAAGACATTGCCCCAGGTTGGCTACACTAAGGCATAGTGTGAACTATGCTCCTACCACAGTGGGCTATGCGAAACCGATCTTAATGAGTAGAATAAGCATCAGGCCTCTAGCTGGATGTCCGTGGCAGATGCAGGAGGGCCGGAAGGCAGCCAACTCTCCATAGGATACATCCCAGGGAAATGGATTGGAGACAGAAGCCTGAAATCATCACATGCAGAAATGTCACAAAGGGCCAGCGTAGTAGAAGTTCTGAAATAGGCCCTGACAATTGTCTAGGTGCTAGCTCACCTCTGCCAGGCCAGAAGAACTCAATCCGCCGCCATCCTTTCCAGGGCATTGCGGAAAGACATTGCCCCAGGTTGGCTACACTAAGGCATAGTGTGAACTATGCTCCTACCCCAGTGGGCTATGCGACACCGATCTTATTGGGTAGAATAAGCATCAGGCCTATAGCTGGATGTCCGCGGCAGATGCAGGAGGGTGGGAAGGCAGCCAACTCTCCATAGAATACATCCTTGGGAAATGGAGACAGGAGCCTGAAATCATCCCGTGCAGAAATGTCACTAAGGGCCAGTGTAGTACAAGTTCCAAAAGAGGCCCTGACAATTGACTAGGTGCTAGCTCACCACTGCCAGGCCAGAAGAACTCAATCCGACGCCATCCTTTCCAGGGCATTGCGGAAAGACATTGCCCCAGGTTGGCTACACTAAGGCATAGTGTGAACTATGATCCTAAGGCAGTGGGCTATGCGAAACCGATCTTAATGGGTAGAATAAGCATCAGGCCTCTAGCTGGATGTGCGTGGCAGATGCAGGAGGGTGGGAAGGCAGCCAACTCTCCATAGAATACATCCCTGGGAAATGGAGACAGGAGCCTGAAATCATCACGTGCAGAAATGTCATTATAGGCCAGCGTAGTACAAGTTGTGAAAGAGGCCCTGACAATTGACTAGGTGCTAGCTCACCTCTGCCAGGCCAGAAGAACTCAATCCGCCGCCATCCTTTCCAGAGCATTGCGGAAGGACATTGCCCCAGGTTGGCTACACTAAGGCATAGTGTGAACTATGCTCCTACAACAGTGGGCTATGCGAAACCGATCTTAATGGGTAGAATAAGCATCAGGCCTCTAGCTGGCTGTCCGTGGCAGATGCAGGAGGGCTGGAAGGCAGCGAACTCTCCATAGGATACATCCCAGGGAAATGGATTGGAGACAGGAGCCTGAAATCATCACATGCAGAAATGTCACTAAGGGCCAGCGTAGTAGAAGTTCTGAAATAGGCCCTGACAATTGTCTAGGTGCTAGCTCACCTCTGCCAGGCCAGAAGAACTCAATCCGCCGCCATCCTTTCCAGGGCATTGCGGAAAGACATTGCCCCAGGTTGGCTACACTAAGGCATAGTGTGAACTATGCTCCTACCACAGTGGGCTATGCGAAACCGATCTTAATGAGTAGAATAAGCATCAGGCCTCTAGCTGGATGTCCGTGGCAGATGCAGGAGGGCGGGAAGGCAGCCAACTCTCCATAGAATACATCCTTGGGAAATGGAGACAGGAGCCTGAAATCATCCCGTGCAGAAATGTCACTAAGGGCCAGTGTAGTACAAGTTCCAAAAGAGGCCCTGACAATTGACTAGGTGCTAGCTCACCTCTGCCAGGCCAGAAGAACTCAATCCGCCGCCATCCTTTCCAGGGCATTGCGGAAAGACATTGCCCCAGGTTGGCTACACTAAGGCATAGTGTGAACTATGCTCCTACCCCAGTGGGCTATGCGAAACCGATCTTATTGGGTAGAATAAGCATCAGGCCTCTAGCTGGATGTCCGTGGCAGATGCAGGAGGGCGGGAAGGCAGCCAACTCTCCATAGGATACATCCCTGGGAAATGGTTTGGAGACAGAAGCCTGAAATCATCACGTGCAGAAATGTCACTAAGGGCCAGTGTAGTACAAGTTCCAAAAGAGGCCCTGACAATTGAATAGGTGCTAGGTCACCTCTTCCAGGCCAGAAGAACTCAATCCGCCGCAATCCTTTCCAGGGCATTGCGGAAAGACATTGCCCCAGGTTGGCTACACTAAGGCATAGTGTGAACTATGCTCCTACCCCAGTGGGCTATGCGAAACCGATCTTATTGGGTAGAATAAGCATCAGGCCTCTAGCTGGATGTCCGTGGCAGATGCAGGAGGGCCGGAAGGCAGCCAACTCTCCATAGAATACATCCCTGGGAAATGGAGACAGGAGCCTGAAATCATCACGTGCAGAAATGTCATTAAGGGCCAGCGTAGTACAAGTTGTGAAAGAGGCCCTGACAATTGACTAGGTGCTAGCTCACCTCTGCCAGGCCAGAAGAACTCAATCCGCCGCCATCCTTTCCAGGGCATTGCGGAAAGACATTGCCCCAGGTTGGCTACACTAAGGCATAGTGTGAACTATGCTCCAACCACAGTGGGCTATGCGAAACCAATCTTAATGAGTAGAATAAGCATCAGGCCTCTAGCTGGATGTCCGTGGCAGATGCAGGAGGGCCGGAAGGCAGCCAACTCTCCATAGGATACATCCCAGGGAAATGGATTGGAGACAGAAGCCTGAAATCATCACGTTCAGAAATGTCACTAAGGGCAAGTGTAGTACAAGTTCCAAAAGAGGCCCTGACAATTGACTAGGTGCTAGATCACCTCTGCCAGGCCAGAAGAACTCAATTCACCGCCATCCTTTCCAGGGCATTGCGGAAAGACATTGCCCCAGGTTGGCTACACTAAGGCATAGTGTGAACTATGCTCCTACCACAGTGGGCTATGCGAAACCGATCTTAATGGGTAGAATAAGCATCAGGCCTCTAGCTGGATATCCGTGGCAGATGCAGGAGGGCCGGAAGGCAGCCAACTCTCCATAGAATACATCCTTGGGAAATGGAGACAGGAGCCTGAAATCATCACGTGCAGAAATGTCACTAAGGGCCAGTGTAGTACAAGTTCCGAAAGAGGCACTGACAATTGACTAGGTTCTAGCTCACCTCTGCCAGGCCAGAATAACTCAATCCGCCGCCATCCTTTCCAGGGCATTGCGGAAAGACATTGCCCCAGGTTGGCTACACTAAGGCATAGTGTGAACTATGCTCCTACCCCAGTGGGCTATGCGAAACCGATCTTATTGGGTAGAATAAGCATCAGGCCTCTAGCTGGATGTCCGTGGCAGATGCAGGAGGGCCGGAAGGCAGCCAACTCTCCATAGAATACATCCCTGGGAAATGGAGACAGGAGCCTGAAATCATCACGTGCAGAAATGTCATTAAGGGCCAGCGTAGTACAAGTTGTGAAAGAGGCCCTGACAATTGACTAGGTGCTAGCTCACCTCTGCCAGGCCAGAAGAACTCAATCCGCCGCCATCCTTTCCAGGGCATTGTGGAAAGACATTGCCCCAGGTTGGCTACACTAAGGCATAGTGTGAACTATGCTCCAACCACAGTGGGCTATGCGAAACCAATCTTAATGAGTAGAATAAGCATCAGGCCTCTAGCTGGATGTCCGTGGCAGATGCAGGAGGGCCGGAAGGCAGCCAACTCTCCATAGGATACATCCCAGGGAAATGGATTGGAGACAGAAGCCTGAAATCATCACGTTCAGAAATGTCACTAAGGGCAAGTGTAGTACAAGTTCCAAAAGAGGCCCTGACAATTGACTAGGTGCTAGCTCACCGCAGCCAGGCCAGAAGAACTCAATCTGCCGCCATCCTTTCCAGGGCATTGCGGAAAGACATTGCCCCAGGTTGGCTACACTAAGGCATAGTGTGAACTATGCTCCTACCACAGTGGGCTATGCGAAACTGATCTAAATGGGTAGAATTAGCATCAGGCCTCTAGCTGGCTGTCCGTGGCAGATGCAGGAGGGTGGGAAGGCAGCCAACTCTCCATAGAATCCATCCTTGGGAAATGGAGACAGGAGCCTGAAATCATCACGTGCAGAAATGTCACTAAGGGCCAGTGTAGTACAAGTTCCAAAAGAGGCCCTGACAATTGACTAGGTGCTAGCTCACCACTGCCAGGCCAGAAGAACTCAATCTGCCACCATCCTTTCCAGGGCATTGCGGAAAGACATTGCCCCAGGTTGGCTACACTAAGGCATAGTGTGAACTATGCTCCTACCACAGTGGGCTATGCGAAACTGATCTAAATGGGTAGAATTAGCATCAGGCCTCTAGCTGGCTGTCCGTGGCAGATGCAGGAGGGTGGGAAGGCAGCCAACTCTCCATAGAATCCATCCTTGGGAAATGGAGACAGGAGCCTGAAATCATCACGTGCAGAAATGTCACTAAGGGCCAGTGTAGTACAAGTTCCAAAAGAGGCCCTGACAATTGACTAGGTGCTAGCTCACCACTGCCAGGCCAGAAGAACTCAATCCGACGCCATCCTTTCCAGGGCATTGCGGAAAGACATTGCCCCAGGTTGGCTACACTAAGGTATAGTGTGAACTATGCTCCTACCACAGTGGGCTATGCGAAACCGATCTTAATGGGTAGAATAAGCATCAGGCCTCTAGCTGGCTGTCCGTGGCAGATGCAGGAGGGTGGGAAGGCAGCCAACTCTCCATAGAATACATCCCTGGGAAATGGAGACAGGAGCCTGAAATCATCACGTGCAGAAATGTCATTACGGGCCAGCGTAGTACAAGTTGTGAAAGAGGCCCTGACAATTGACTAGGTGCTAGCTCACCTCTGCCAGGCCAGAAGAACTCAATCCGCCGCCATCCTTTCCAGAGCATTGCGGAAAGACATTGCCCCAGGTTGGCTACACTAAAGCATAGTGTGAACTATGCTCCTACAACAGTGGGCTATGCGATACCGATCTTAATGGGTAGAATAAGCATCAGGCCTCTAGCTGGCTGTACGTGGCAGATGCAGGAGGGCGGGAAGACAGCGAACTCTCCATAGGATACATCCCAGGGAAATGGATTGGAGACAGGAACCTGAAATCATCACATGCAGAAATGTCACTAAGGGCCAGCGTAGTAGGAGTTCTGAAATAGGCCCTGACAATTGACTAGGTGCTAGCTCACCTCTGCCAGGCCAGAAGAACTCAATCCGCCGCCATCCTTTCCAGGGCATTGCGGAAAGACATTGCCCCAGGTTGGCTACACTAAGGCATAGTGTGAACTATGCTCCTACCACAGTGGGCTATGCGAAACCGATCTTAATGAGTAGAATAAGCATCAGGCCTCTAGCTGGATGTCCGTGGCAGATGCAGGAGGGCCGGAAGGCAGCCAACTCTCCATAGGATACACCCCAGGGAAATGGATTGGAGACAGAAGCCTGAAATCATCACGTGCATAAATGTCACGAAGGGCAAGTGTAGTACAAGTTCCAAAAGAGGCCCTGACAATTGACTAGGTGCTAGCTCTCCGCGGCCAGCCCAGAAGAACTCAATCCGCCGCCATCCTTTCCAGGGCATTGCGGAAAGACATTGCCCCAGGTTGGCTACACTAAGGCATAGTGTGAACTATGCTCCTACCACAGTGGGCTATGCGAAACTGATCTAAATGGGTAGAATTAGCATCAGGCCTCTAGCTGGCTGTCCGTGGCAGATGCAGGAGGGTGGGAAGGCAGCCAACTCTCCATAGAATCCATCCTTGGGAAATGGAGACAGGAGCCTGAAATCATCACGTGCAGAAATGTCACTAAGGGCCAGTGTAGTACAAGTTCCAAAAGAGGCCCTGACAATTGACTAGGTGCTAGCTCACCACTGCCAGGCCAGAAGAACTCAATCTGCCACCATCCTTTCCAGGGCATTGCGGAAAGACATTGCCCCAGGTTGGCTACACTAAGGCATAGTGTGAACTATGCTCCTACCACAGTGGGCTATGCGAAACTGATCTAAATGGGTAGAATTAGCATCAGGCCTCTACCTGGCTGTCCGTGGCAGATGCAGGAGGGTGGGAAGGCAGCCAACTCTCCATAGGATACACCCCAGGGAAATGGATTGGAGACAGAAGCCTGAAATCATCACGTGCAGAAATGTCACGAAGGGCAAGTGTAGTACAAGTTCCAAAAGAGGCCCTGACAATTGACTAGGTGCTAGCTCTCCGCGGCCAGCCCAGAAGAACTCAATCCGCCGCCATCCTTTCCAGGGCATTGCGGAAAGACATTGCCCCAGGTTGGCTACACTAAGGCATAGTGTGAACTATGCTCCTATCACAGTGGGCTATGCGAAACCGATCTTAATGAGTAGAATAAGCATCAGGCCTCTAGCTTGATGTCCGTGGCAGATGCAGGAGGGCCGGAAGGCAGCCAACTCTCCACAGGATACATCCCAGGGAAATGGATTGAAGACAGAAGCCTGAAATCATCACGTGCAGAAATGTCACTAAGGGCAAGTGTAGTACAAGTTCCAAAAGAGGCCCTGACAATTGACTAGGTGCTAGCTCTCCGCGGCCAGGCCAGAAGAACTCAATCCGCCGCCATCCTTTCCAGGGCATTGCGGAAAGACATTGCCCCAGGTTGGCTACACTAAGGCATACTGTGAACTATGCTCCTACCACAGTGGGCTATGCGAAACCGATCTTAATGGGTAGAAAAGCATGAGGCCTCTAGCTGGATGTCCGTGGCAGATGCAGGAGGGCGGGAAGGCAGCCAACTCTCCATAGGATACATCCCAGGGAAATGGATTGGAGACAGAAGCCTGAAATCATCCCGTGCAGAAATGTCACTAAGGGCCAGTGTAGTACAAGTTCCAAAAGAGGCCCTGACAATTGACTAGGTCCTAGGTCACCTCTGCCAGGCCAGAAGAACTCAATGCGCCGCCATCCTTTCCAGGGCATTGCGGAAAGACATTGCCCCAGGTTGGCTACACTAAGGCATAGTGTGAACTATGCTCCTACCACAGTGGGCTATGCGAAACTGATCTTAATGGGTAGAATTAGCATCAGGCCTCTAGCTGGCTGTCCGTGGCAGATGCAGGAGGGCGGGAAGGCAGCCAACTCTCCATAGAATACATCCTTGGGAAATGGAGACAGGAGCCTGAAATCATCCCGTGCAGAAATGTCACTAAGGGCCAGTGTAGTACAAGTTCCAAAAGAGGCTCTGACAATTGACTAGGTGCTAGCTCACCTCTGCCAGGCCAGAAGAACTCAATCCGCCGCCATCCTTTCCAGGGCATTGCGGAAAGACATTGCCCCAGGTTGGCTACACTAAGGCATAGTGTGAACTATGCTCCTACCACAGTGGGCTATGCGAAACTGATCTTAATGGGTAGAATTAGCATCAGGCCTCTAGCTGGCTGTCCGTGACAGATGCAGGAGGGCAGGAAGGCAGCCATCTCTCCATAGAATACATCCCTGGGAAATGGAGACAGGAGCCTGAAATCATCACGTGCAGAAATGTCATTAAGGGGCAGCGTAGTACAAGTTGTGAAAGAGGCCCTGACAATTGACTAGGTGCTAGCTCACCTCTGCCAGGCCAGAAGAACTCAATCCGCCGCCATCCTTTCCAGAGCATTGCGGAAAGACATTGCCCCAGGTTGGCTACACTAAAGCATAGTGTGAACTATGCTCCTACAACAGTGGGCTATGCGAAACCGATCTTAATGGGTAGAATAAGCATCAGGCCTCTAGCTGGATGTCCGTGGCAGATGCAGGAGGGCCGGAAGGCAGCCAACTCTCCATAGGATACATCCCAGGGAAATGGATTGGAGACAGAAGCCTGAAATCATGTGCAGAAATGTCACTAAGGGCAAGTGTAGTACAAGTTCCAAAAGAGGCCCTGACAATTGACTAGGTGCTAGCTCTCCGCGGCCAGCCCAGAAGAACTCAATCCGCCGCCATCCTTTCCAGGCCATTGCGGAACGACATTGCCCCAGGTTGGCTACACTAAGGCATAGTGTGAACTATGCTCCTACCACAGTGGGCTATGCGAAACTGATCTTAATGGGTAGAATTAGCATCAGGCCTCTAGCTGGCTGTCCGTGGCAGATGCAGGAGGGTGGGAAGGCAGCCAACTCTCCATAGAATCCATCCTTGGGAAATGGAGACAGGAGCCTGAAATCATCACGTGCAGAAATGTCACTAAGGGCCAGTGTAGTACAAGTTCCAAAAGAGGCCCTGACAATTGACTAGGTGGTAGCTCACCACTGCCAGGCCAGAAAAACTCAATCCGACGCCATCCTTTCCAGGGCATTGCGGAAAGACATTGCCCCAGGTTGGCTACACTAAGGCATAGTGTGAACTATGATCCTAAGGCAGTGGGCTATGCGAAACCGATCTTAATGGGTAGAATAAGCATCAGGCCTCTAGCTGGATGTGCGTGGCAGATACAGGAGGGTGGGAAGGCAGCCAACTCTCCATAGAATACATCCCTGGGAAATGGAGACAGGAGCCTGAAATCATCACGTGCAGAAATGTCATTAAGGGCCAGCGTAGTACAAGTTGTGAAAGAGTCCCTGACAATTGACTAGGTGCTAGCTCACCTCTGCCAGGCCAGAAGAACTCAATCCGCCGCCATCCTTTCCAGAGCATTGCGGAAGGACATTGCCCCAGGTTGGCTACAGTAAGGCATAGTGTGAACTATGCTCCTACAACAGTGGGCTATGCGAAACCGATCTGAATGGGTAGAATAAGCATCAGGCCTCTAGCTGGCTGTCCGTGGCAGATGCAGGAGGGCTGGAAGGCAGCGAACTCTCCATAGGATACATCCCAGGGAAATGGATTGGAGACAGGAGCCTGAAATCATCACATGCAGAAATGTCACTAAGGGCCAGCGTAGTAGAAGTTCTGAAATAGGCCCTGACAATTGACTAGGTGCTAGCTCACCTCTGCCAGGCCAGAAGAACTCAATCCGCGGCCATCCTTTCCAGGGCATTGCGGAAAGACATTGCCCCAGGTTGGCTACACTAAGGCATAGTGTGAACTATGCTCCTACCACAGTGGGCTATGCGAAACCGATCTTAATGAGTAGAATAAGCATCAGGCCTCTAGCTGGATGTCCGTGGCAGATGCAGGAGGGCCGGAAGGCAGCCAACTCTCCATAGGATACATCCCAGGGAAATGGATTGGAGACAGAAGCCTGAAATCATCACGTGCAGAAATGTCACTAAGGGCAAGTGTAGTACAAGTTCCAAAAGAGGCCCTGACAATTGACTTGGTGCTAGCTCACCGCGGCCAGGCCAGAATAACTCAATCCGCAGCCATCCTTTCCAGGGCATTGCGGAAAGACATTGCCCCAGGTTGGCTACACTAAGGCATAGTGTGAACTATGCTCCTACCCCAGTGGGCTATGCGACACCGATCTTATTGGGTAGAATAAGCATCAGGCCTATACCTGGATGTCCGCGGCAGATGCAGGAGGGTGGGAAGGCAGCCAACTCTCCATAGGATACATCCCAGGGAAATGGATTGGAGACAGAAGCCTGAAATCATCACGTGCAGAAATGTCACTAAGGGCCAGTGTAGTACAAGTTCCAAAAGAGGCCCGGACAATTGACTAGGTGCTAGCTCACCGCGGCCAGGCCAGAAGAACTCAATCCGCCGCCATCCTTTCCAGGGCATTGCGGAAAGACATTGCCCCAGGTTGGCTACACTAAGGCATACTGTGAACTATGCTCCTACCACAGTGGGCTATGCGAAACTGATCTTAATGGGTAGAATTAGCATCAGGCCTCTAGCTGGCTGTCCGTGGCAGATGCAGGAGGGCGGGAAGGCAGCCAACTCTCCATAGAATACATCCTTGGGAAATGGAGACAGGAGCCTGAAATCATCCCGTGCAGAAATGTCACTAAGGGCCAGTGTAGTACAAGTTCCAAAAGAGGCTCTGACAATTGACTAGGTGCTAGCTCACCTCTGCCAGGCCAGAAGAACTCAATCCGCCGCCATCCTTTCCAGGGCATTGCGGAAAGACATTGCCCCAGGTTGGCTACACTAAGGCATAGTGTGAACTATGCTCCTACCACAGTGGGCTATGCGAAACTGATCTTAATGGGTAGAATTAGCATCAGGCCTCTAGCTGGCTGTCCGTGGCAGATGCAGGAGGGCGGGAAGGCAGCCATCTCTCCATAGAATACATCCCTGGGAAATGGAGACAGGAGCCTGAAATCATCACGTGCAGAAATGTCATTACGGGCCAGCGTAGTACAAGTTGTGAAAGAGGCCCTGACAATTGACTAGGTGCTAGCTCACCTCTGCTAGGCCAGAAGAACTCAATCCGCCGCCATCCTTTCCAGAGCATTGCGGAAAGACATTGCCCCAGGTTGGCTACACTAAAGCATAGTGTGAACTATGCTCCTACAACAGTGGGCTATGCGAAACCGATCTTAATGGGTAGAATAAGCATCAGGCCTCTAGCTGGCTGTAAGTGGCAGATGCAGGAGGGCGGGAAGGCAGCGAACTCTCCATAGGATACATCCCAGGGAAATGGATTGGAGACAGAAGCCTGAAATCATCACGTGCAGAAATGTCACTAAGGGCAAGTGTAGTACAAGTTCCAAAAGAGGCCCTGACAATTGACTAGGTGCTAGCTCTCCGCGGCAAGCCCAGAAGAACTCAATCCGCCGCCATCCTTTCCAGGGCATTGCGGAAAGACATTGCCCCAGGTTGGCTACACTAAGGCATAGTGTGAACTATGCTCCTACCACAGTGGGCTATGCGAAACCGATCTTAATTAGAATAAGCATCAGGCCTCTAGCTTGATGTCCGTGGCAGATGCAGGAGGGCCGGAAGGCAGCCAACTCTCCATAGGATACATCCCAGGGAAATGGATTGGAGACAGAAGCCTGAAATCATCACGTTCAGAAATGTCACTAAGGGCAAGTGTAGTACAAGTTCCAAAAGAGGCCCTGACAATTGACTAGGTGCTAGCTCACCGCGGCCAGGCCAGAAGAACTCAATCCGCTGCCATCCTTTCCAGGGCATTGCGGAAAGACATTGCCCCAGGTTGGCTACACTAAGGCATAGTGTGAACTATGCTCCTACCACAGTGGGCTATGCGAAACCGATCTTATTGGGTAGAATAAGCATCAGGCCGATAGCTGGATGTCCGTGGCAGATGCAGGAGGGCCGGAAGGCAGCCAACTCTCCATAGGATACATCCCAGGGAAATGGATTGGAGACAGAAGCCTGAAATCATCACGTGCAGAAATGTCACTAAGGGCCAGTGTAGTACAAGTTCCAAAAGAGGCCCTGACAATGGACTAGGTGCTAGCTGACCTCTGCCAGGCCAGAAGAACTCAATCCGCCGCCATCCTTTCCAGGGCATTGCGGAAAGACATTGCCCCAGGTTGGCTACACTAAGGCATAGTGTGAACTATGCTCCTACCACAGTGGGCTATGCGAAACTGATCTTAATGGGTAGAATTAGCATCAGGCCTCTAGCTGGCTGTCCGTGGCAAATGCAGGAGGGTGGGAAGGCAGCCAACTCTCCATAGAATCCATCCTTGGGAAATGGAGACAGGAGCCTGAAATCATCACGTGCAGAAATGTCACTAAGGGCCAGTGTAGTACAAGTTCCAAAAGAGGCCCTGACAATTGACTAGGTGCTAGCTCACCACTGCCAGGCCAGAAGAACTCAATCCGACGCCATCCTTTCCAGGGCATTGCGGAAAGACATTGCCCCAGGTTGGCTACACTAAGGCATAGTGTGAACTATGATCCTAAGGCAGTGGGCTATGCGAAACCGATCTTAATGGGTAGAATAAGCATCAGGCCTCTAGCTGGATGTGCGTGGCAGATGCAGGAGGGTGGGAAGGCAGCCAACTCTCCATAGAATACATCCCTGGGAAATGGAGACAGGAGCCTGAAATCATCACGTGCAGAAATGTCATTAAGGGCCAGCGTAGTACAAGTTGTGAAAGAGGCCCTGACAATTGACTAGGTGCTAGCTCACCTCTGCCAGGCCAGAAGAACTCAATCCGCCGCCATCCTTTCCAGAGCATTGCGGAAGGACATTGCCCCAGGTTGGCTACACTAAGGCATAGTGTGAACTATGCTCCTACAACAGTGGGCTATGCGAAACCGATCTTAATGGGTAGAATAAGCATCAGGCCTCTAGCTGGCTGTCCGTGGCAGATGCAGGAGGGCTGGAAGGCAGCGAACTCTCCATAGGATACATCCCAGGGAAATGGATTAGAGACAGGAGCCTGAAATCATCACATGCAGAAATGTCACTAAGGGCCAGCGTAGTAGAAGTTCTGAAATAGGCCCTGACAATTGACTAGGTGCTAGCTCACCTCTGCCAGGCCAGAAGAACTCATTCCGCCGCCATCCTTTCCAGGGCATTGCGGAAAGACATTGCCCCAGGTTGGCTACACTAAGGCATAGTGTGAACTATGCTCCTACCACAGTGGGCTATGCGAAACCGATCTTAATGAGTAGAATAAGCATCAGGCCTCTAGCTGGATATCCGTGGCAGATGCAGGAGGGCCGGAAGTCAGCCAACTCTCCATAGGATACATCCCAGGGAAATGGATTGGAGACAGAAGCCTGAAATCATCACGTGCAGAAATGTCACTAAGGGCAAGTGTAGTACAAGTTCCAAAAGAGGCCCTGACAATTGACTCGGTGCTAGCTCTCCGCGGCCAGCCCAGAAGAACTCAATCCGCCGCCATCCTTTCCAGGGCATTGCGGAAAGACATTGCCCCAGGTTGGCTACACTAAGGCATAGTGTGAACTATGCTCCTACCACAGTGGGCTATGCGAAACCGATCTTAATGAGTAGAATAAGCATCAGGCCTCTAGCTGGATGTCCGTGGCAGATGCAGGAGGGCCGGAAGGCAGCCAACTCTCCATAGGATACATCCCAGGGAAATGGATTGGAGACAGAAGCCTGAAATCATCACGTTCAGAAATGTCACTAAGGGCAAGTGTAGTACAAGTTCCAAAAGAGGCCCTGAGAATTGACTAGGTGCTAGCTCTCCGCGGCAAGCCCAGAAGAACTCAATCCGCCGCCATCCTTTCCAGGGCATTGCGGAAAGACATTGCCCCAGGTTGGCTACACTAAGGCATAGTGTGAACTATGCTCCTACCACAGTGGGCTATGCGAAACCGATCTTATTGGGTAGAATAAGCATCAGGCCGATAGCTGGATGTCCGCGGCAGATGCAGGAGGGTGGGAAGGCAGCCAACTCTCCATAGGATACATCCCAGGGAAATGGATTGGAGACAGAAGCCTGAAATCATCACGTGCAGAAATGTCACTAAGGGCCAGTGTAGTACAAGTTCCATAAGAGGCCCGGACAATTGACTAGGTGCTAGCTCACCGCGGCCAGGCCAGAAGAACTCAATCCGCCGCCATCCTTTCCAGGGCATTGCGGAAAGACATTGCCCCAGGTTGGCTACACTAAGGCATACTGTGAACTATGCTCCTACCACAGTGGGCTATGCGAAACTGATCTTAATGGGTAGAATTAGCATCAGGCCTCTAGCTGGCTGTCCGTGGCAGATGCAGGAGGGCGGGAAGGCAGCCAACTCTCCATAGAATACATCCTTGGGAAATGGAGACAGGAGCCTGAAATCATCCCGTGCAGAAATGTCACTAAGGGCCAGTGTAGTACAAGTTCCAAAAGAGGCTCTGACAATTGACTAGGTGCTAGCTCACCTCTGCCAGGCCAGAAGAACTCAATCCGCCGCCATCCTTTCCAGGGCATTGCAGAAAGACATTGCCCCAGGTTGGCTACACTAAGGCATAGTGTGAACTATGCTCCTACCACAGTGGGCTATGCGAAACTGATCTTAATGGGTAGAATTAGCATCAGGCCTCTAGCTGGCTGTCCGTGGCAGATGCAGGAGGGCGGGAAGGCAGCCATCTCTCCATAGAATACATCCCTGGGAAATGGAGACTGGAGCCTGAAATCATCACGTGCAGAAATGTCATTAAGGGCCAGCGTAGTACAAGTTCTGAAAGAGGCCCTGACAATTGACTAGGTGGTAGCTCACCTCTGCGAGGCCAGATGAACTCAATTCGCCGCCATCGTTTCCAGGGCATTGCGGAAAGACATTGCCCCAGGTTGGCTACACTAAGGCATAGTGTGAACTATGCTCCTACCACAGTGGGCTATGCGAAACCGATCTTAATGGGTAGAATAAGGATCAGGCCTCTAGCTGGCTGTCCGTGGCAGATGCAGGAGGGTGGGAAGGCAGCCAACTCTCCATAGAATACATCCCTGGGAAAAGGAGACAGGAGCCTGAAATCATCACGTGCAGAAATGTCATTACGGGCCAGCGTAGTACAAGTTGTGAAAGAGGCCCTGACAATTGACTAGGTGCTAGCTCACCTCTGCTAGGCCAGAAGAACTCAATCCGCCGCCATCCTTTCCAGAGCATTGCGGAAAGACATTGCCCCAGGTTGGCTACACTAAAGCATAGTGTGAACTATGCTCCTACAACAGTGGGCTATGCGAAACCGATCTTAATGGGTAGAATAAGCATCAGGCCTCTAGCTGGCTGTAAGTGGCAGATGCAGGAGGGCGGGAAGGCAGCGAACTCTCCATAGGATACATCCCAGGGAAATGGATTGGAGACAGAAGCCTGAAATCATCACGTGCAGAAATGTCACTAAGGGCAAGTGTAGTACAAGTTCCAAAAGAGGCCCTGACAATTGACTAGGTGCTAGCTCTCCGCGGCAAGCCCAGAAGAACTCAATCCGCCGCCATCCTTTCCAGGGCATTGCGGAAAGACATTGCCCCAGGTTGGCTACACTAAGGCATAGTGTGAACTATGCTCCTACCACAGTGGGCTATGCGAAACCGATCTTAATTAGAATAAGCATCAGGCCTCTAGCTTGATGTCCGTGGCAGATGCAGGAGGGCCGGAAGGCAGCCAACTCTCCATAGGATACATCCCAGGGAAATGGATTGGAGACAGAAGCCTGAAATCATCACGTTCAGAAATGTCACTAAGGGCAAGTGTAGTACAAGTTCCAAAAGAGGCCCTGACAATTGACTAGGTGCTAGCTCACCGCGGCCAGGCCAGAAGAACTCAATCCGCCGCCATCCTTTCCAGGGCATTGCGGAAAGACATTGCCCCAGGTTGGCTACACTAAGGCATAGTGTGAACTATGCTCCTACCACAGTGGGCTATGCGAAACCGATCTTATTGGGTAGAATAAGCATCAGGCCGATAGCTGGATGTCCGTGGCAGATGCAGGAGGGCCGGAAGGCAGCCAACTCTCCATAGGATACATCCCAGGGAAATGGATTGGAGACAGAAGCCTGAAATCATCACGTGCAGAAATGTCACTAAGGGCCAGTGTAGTACAAGTTCCAAAAGAGGCCCTGACAATGGACTAGGTGCTAGCTGACCTCTGCCAGGCCAGAAGAACTCAATCCGCCGCAATCCTTTCCAGGGCATTGCGGAAAGACATTGCCCCAGGTTGGCTACACTAAGGCATAGTGTGAACTATGCTCCTACCACAGTGGGCTATGCGAAACTGATCTTAATGGGTAGAATTAGCATCAGGCCTCTAGCTGGCTGTCCGTGGCAAATGCAGGAGGGTGGGAAGGCAGCCAACTCTCCATAGAATCCATCCTTGGGAAATGGAGACAGGAGCCTGAAATCATCACGTGCAGAAATGTCACTAAGGGCCAGTGTAGTACAAGTTCCAAAAGAGGCCCTGACAATTGACTAGGTGCTAGCTCACCACTGCCAGGCCAGAAGAACTCAATCCGACGCCATCCTTTCCAGGGCATTGCGGAAAGACATTGCCCCAGGTTGGCTACACTAAGGCATAGTGTGAACTATGATCCTAAGGCAGTGGGCTATGCGAAACCGATCTTAATGGGTAGAATAAGCATCAGGCCTCTAGCTGGATGTGCGTGGCAGATGCAGGAGGGTGGGAAGGCAGCCAACTCTCCATAGAATACATCCCTGGGAAATGGAGACAGGAGCCTGAAATCATCACGTGCAGAAATGTCATTAAGGGCCAGCGTAGTACAAGTTGTGAAAGAGGCCCTGACAATTGACTAGGTGCTAGCTCACCTCTGCCAGGCCAGAAGAACTCAATCCGCCGCCATCCTTTCCAGAGCATTGCGGAAGGACATTGCCCCAGGTTGGCTACACTAAGGCATAGTGTGAACTATGCTCCTACAACAGTGGGCTATGCGAAACCGATCTTAATGGGTAGAATAAGCATCAGGCCTCTAGCTGGCTGTCCGTGGCAGATGCAGGAGGGCTGGAAGGCAGCGAACTCTCCATAGGATACATCCCAGGGAAATGGATTAGAGACAGGAGCCTGAAATCATCACATGCAGAAATGTCACTAAGGGCCAGCGTAGTAGAAGTTCTGAAATAGGCCCTGACAATTGACTAGGTGCTAGCTCACCTCTGCCAGGCCAGAAGAACTCATTCCGCCGCCATCCTTTCCAGGGCATTACGGAAAGACATTGCCCCAGGTTGGCTACACTAAGGCATAGTGTGAACTATGCTCCTACCACAGTGGGCTATGCGAAACCGATCTTAATGAGTAGAATAAGCATCAGGCCTCTAGCTGGATATCCGTGGCAGATGCAGGAGGGCCGGAAGTCAGCCAACTCTCCATAGGATACATCCCAGGGAAATGGATTGGAGACAGAAGCCTGAAATCATCACGTGCAGAAATGTCACTAAGGGCAAGTGTAGTACAAGTTCCAAAAGAGGCCCTGACAATTGACTCGGTGCTAGCTCTCCGCGGCCAGCCCAGAAGAACTCAATCCGCCGCCATCCTTTCCAGGGCATTGCGGAAAGACATTGCCCCAGGTTGGCTACACTAAGGCATAGTGTGAACTATGCTCCTACCACAGTGGGCTATGCGAAACCGATCTTAATGAGTAGAATAAGCATCAGGCCTCTAGCTGGATGTCCGTGGCAGATGCAGGAGGGCCGGAAGGCAGCCAACTCTCCATAGGATACATCCCAGGGAAATGGATTGGAGACAGAAGCCTGAAATCATCACGTTCAGAAATGTCACTAAGGGCAAGTGTAGTACAAGTTCCAAAAGAGGCCCTGACAATTGACTAGGTGCTAGCTCTCCGCGGCAAGCCCAGAAGAACTCAATCCGCCGCCATCCTTTCCAGGGCATTGCGGAAAGACATTGCCCCAGGTTGGCTACACTAAGGCATACTGTGAACTATGCTCCTACCACAGTGGGCTATGCGAAACCGATCTTAATTAGAATAAGCATCAGGCCTCTAGCTTGATGTCCGTGGCAGATGCAGGAGGGCCGGAAGGCAGCCAACTCTCCATAGGATACATCCCAGGGAAATGGATTGGAGACAGAAGCCTGAAATCATCACGTTCAGAAATGTCACTAAGGGCAAGTGTAGTACAAGTTCCAAAAGAGGCCCTGACAATTGACTAGGTGCTAGCTCACCGCGGCCAGGCCAGAAGAACTCAATCCGCTGCCATTCTTTCCAGGGCATTGCGGAAAGACATTGCCCCAGGTTGGCTACACTAAGGCATAGTGTGAACTATGCTCCTACCACAGTGGGCTATGCGAAACCGATCTTATTGGGTAGAATAAGCATCAGGCCGATAGCTGGATGTCCGTGGCAGATGCAGGAGGGCCGGAAGGCAGCCAACTCTCCATAGGATACATCCCAGGGAAATCGATTGGAGACAGAAGCCTGAAATCATCACGTGCAGAAATGTCACTAAGGGCCAGTGTAGTACAAGTTCCAAAAGAGGCCCTGACAATGGACTAGGTGCTAGCTCACCTCTGCCAGGCCAGAAGAACTCAATCCGCCGCAATCCTTTCCAGGGCATTGCGGAAAGACATTGCCCCAGGTTGGCTACACTAAGGCATAGTGTGAACTATGCTCCTACCACAGTGGGCTATGCGAAACTGATCTTAATGGGTAGAATTAGCATCAGGCCTCTAGCTGGCTGTCCGTGGCAAATGCAGGAGGGTGGGAAGGCAGCCAACTCTCCATAGAATCCATCCTTGGGAAATGGAGACAGGAGCCTGAAACCATCACGTGCAGAAATATCACTAAGGGCAAGTGTAGTACAAGTTCCAAAAGAGGCCCTGACAATTGACTAGGTGCTAGCTCACCACTGCCAGGCCAGAAGAACTCAATCCGACGCCATCCTTTCCAGGGCATTGCGGAAAGACATTGCCCCAGGTTGGCTACACTAAGGCATAGTGTGAACTATGATCCTAAGGCAGTGGGCTATGCGAAACCGATCTTAATGGGTAGAATAAGCATCAGGCCTCTAGCTGGATGTGCGTGGCAGATGCAGGAGGGTGGGAAGGCAGCCAACTCTCCATAGAATACATCCCTGGGAAATGGAGACAGGAGCCTGAAATCATCACATGCAGAAATGTCATTAAGGGCCAGCGTAGTACAAGTTGTGAAAGAGGCCCTGACAATTGACTAGGTGCTAGCTCACCTCTGCCAGGCCAGAAGAACTCAATCCGCCGCCATCCTTTCCAGAGCATTGCGGAAGGACATTGCCCCAGGTTGGCTACACTAAGGCATAGTGTGAACTATGCTCCTACAACAGTGGGCTATGCGAAACCGATCTTAATGGGTAGAATAAGCATCAGGCCTCTAGCTGGCTGTCCGTGGCAGATACAGGAGGGCTGGAAGGCAGCGAACTCTCCATAGGATACATCCCAGGGAAATGGATTAGAGACAGGAGCCTGAAATCATCACATGCAGAAATGTCACTAAGGGCCAGCGTAGTAGAAGTTCTGAAATAGGCCCTGACAATTGACTAGGTGCTAGCTCACCTCTGCCAGGCCAGAAGAACTCATTCCGCCGCCATCCTTTCCAGGGCATTGCGGAAAGACATTGCCCCAGGTTGGCTACACTAAGGCATAGTGTGAACTATGCTCCTACCACAGTGGGCTATGCGAAACCGATCTTAATGAGTAGAATAAGCATCAGGCCTCTAGCTGGATGTCCGTGGCAGATGCAGGAGGGCCGGAAGGCAGCCAACTCTCCATAGGATACATCCCAGGGAAATGGATTGGAGACAGAAGCCTGAAATCATCACGTGCAGAAATGTCACTAAGGGCAAGTGTAGTACAAGTTCCAAAAGAGGCCCTGACAATTGACTAGGTGCTAGCTCTCCGCGGCAAGCCCAGAAGAACTCAATCCACCGCCATCCTTTCCAGGGCATTGCGGAAAGACATTGCCCCAGGTTGGCTACACTAAGGCATAGTGTGAACTATCTCCTACCACAGTGGGCTATGCGAAACCGATCTTAATTAGAATAAGCATCAGGCCTCTAGCTTGATGTCCGTGGCAGATGCAGGAGGGCCGGAAGGCAGCCAACTCTCCATAGGATACATCCCAGGGAAATGTATTGGAGACAGAAGCCTGAAATCATCACGTTCAGAAATGTCACTAAGGGCAAGTGTAGTACAAGTTCCAAAAGAGGCCCTGACAATTGACTAGGTGCTAGCTCACCTCTGCCAGGCCAGAAGAACTCAATCCGCCGCCATCCTTTCCAGAGCATTGCGGAAGGACATTGCCCCAGGTTGGCTACACTAAGGCATAGTGTGAACTATGCTCCTACAACAGTGGGCTATGCGAAACCGATCTGAATGGGTAGAATAAGCATCAGGCCTCTAGCTGGCTGTCCGTGGCAGATGCAGGAGGGCTGGAAGGCAGCGAACTCTCCATAGGATACATCCCAGGGAAATGTATTGGAGACAGGAGCCTGAAATCATCACATGCAGAAATGTCACTAAGGGCCAGCGTAGTAGAAGTTCTGAAATAGGCCCTGACAATTGACTAGGTGCTAGCTCACCTCTGCCAGGCCAGAAGAACTCAATCCGCCGCCATCCTTTCCAGGGCATTGCGGAAAGACATTGCCCCAGGTTGGCTACACTAAGGCATAGTGTGAACTATGCTCCTACCACAGTGGGCTATGCGAAACTGATCTTAATGGGTAGAATTAGCATCAGGCCTCTAGCTGGCTGTCCGTGGCAGATGCAGGAGGGCGGGAAGGCAGCCAACTCTCCATAGAATACATCCTTGGGAAATGGAGACAGGAGCCTGAAATCATCCCGTGCAGAAATGTCACTAAGGGCCAGTCTAGTACAAGTTCCAAAAGAGGCTCTGACAATTGACTAGGTGCTAGCTCACCTCTGCGAGGCCAGATGAACTCAATTCGCCGCCATCCTTTCCAGGGCATTGCGGAAAGCCATTGCCCCAGGTTGGCTACACTAAGGCATAGTGTGAACTATGCTCCTACCACAGTGGGCTATGCGAAACCGATCTTAATGGGTAGAATAAGCATCAGGCCTCTAGCTGGATGTCCGTGGCAGATGCAGGAGGGCCGGAAGGCAGCCAACTCTCCATAGGATACATCCCAGGGAAATGGATTGGAGACAGAAGCCTGAAATCATCACGTTCAGAAATGTCACTAAGGGCAAGTGTAGTACAAGTTCCAAAAGAGGCCCTGACAATTGACTAGGTGCTAGCTCACCGCGGCCAGGCCAGAAGAACTCAATCCGCTGCCATCCTTTCCAGGGCATTGCGGAAAGACATTGCCCCAGGTTGGCTACACTAAGGCATAGTGTGAACTATGCTCCTACCACAGTGGGCTATGCGAAACCGATCTTATTGGGTAGAATAAGCATCAGGCCGATAGCTGGATGTCCGTGGCAGATGCAGGAGGGCCGGAAGGCAGCCAACTCTCCATAGGATACATCCCAGGGAAATGGATTGGAGACAGAAGCCTGAAATCATCACGTGCAGAAATGTCACTAAGGGCCAGTGTAGTACAAGTTCCAAAAGAGGCCCTGACAATGGACTAGGTGCTAGCTGACCTCTGCCAGGCCAGAAGAACTCAATCCGCCGCAATCCTTTCCAGGGCATTGCGGAAAGACATTGCCCCAGGTTGGCTACACTAAGGCATAGTGTGAACTATGCTCCTACCACAGTGGGCTATGCGAAACTGATCTTAATGGGTAGAATTAGCATCAGGCCTCTAGCTGGCTGTCCGTGGCAAATGCAGGAGGGTGGGAAGGCAGCCAACTCTCCATAGAATCCATCCTTGGGAAATGGAGACAGGAGCCTGAAATCATCACGTGCAGAAATGTCACTAAGGGCCAGTGTAGTACAAGTTCCAAAAGAGGCCCTGACAATTGACTAGGTGCTAGCTCACCACTGCCAGGCCAGAAGAACTCAATCCGACGCCATCCTTTCCAGGGCATTGCGGAAAGACATTGCCCCAGGTTGGCTACACTAAGGCATAGTGTGAACTATGATCCTAAGGCAGTGGGCTATGCGAAACCGATCTTAATGGGTAGAATAAGCATCAGGCCTCTAGCTGGATGTGCGTGGCAGATGCAGGAGGGTGGGAAGGCAGCCAACTCTCCATAGAATACATCCCTGGGAAATGGAGACAGGAGCCTGAAATCATCACGTGCAGAAATGTCATTAAGGGCCAGCGTAGTACAAGTTGTGAAAGAGGCCCTGACAATTGACTAGGTGCTAGCTCACCTCTGCCAGGCCAGAAGAACTCAATCCGCCGCCATCCTTTCCAGAGCATTGCGGAAGGACATTGCCCCAGGTTGGCTACACTAAGGCATAGTGTGAACTATGCTCCTACAACAGTGGGCTATGCGAAACCGATCTTAATGGGTAGAATAAGCATCAGGCCTCTAGCTGGCTGTCCGTGGCAGATGCAGGAGGGCTGGAAGGCAGCGAACTCTCCATAGGATACATCCCAGGGAAATGGATTAGAGACAGGAGCCTGAAATCATCACATGCAGAAATGTCACTAAGGGCCAGCGTAGTAGAAGTTCTGAAATAGGCCCTGACAATTGACTAGGTGCTAGCTCACCTCTGCCAGGCCAGAAGAACTCATTCCGCCGCCATCCTTTCCAGGGCATTACGGAAAGACATTGCCCCAGGTTGGCTACACTAAGGCATAGTGTGAACTATGCTCCTACCACAGTGGGCTATGCGAAACCGATCTTAATGAGTAGAATAAGCATCAGGCCTCTAGCTGGATATCCGTGGCAGATGCAGGAGGGCCGGAAGGCAGCCAACTCTCCATAGGATACATCCCAGGGAAATGGATTGGAGACAGAAGCCTGAAATCATCACGTGCAGAAATGTCACTAAGGGCAAGTGTAGTACAAGTTCCAAAAGAGGCCCTGACAATTGACTCGGTGCTAGCTCTCCGCGGCCAGCCCAGAAGAACTCAATCCGCCGCCATCCTTTCCAGGGCATTGCGGAAAGACATTGCCCCAGGTTGGCTACACTAAGGCATAGTGTGAACTATGCTCCTACCACAGTGGGCTATGCGAAACCGATCTTAATGAGTAGAATAAGCATCAGGCCTCTAGCTGGATGTCCGTGGCAGATGCAGGAGGGCCGGAAGGCAGCCAACTCTCCATAGGATACATCCCAGGGAAATGGATTGGAGACAGAAGCCTGAAATCATCACGTTCAGAAATGTCACTAAGGGCAAGTGTAGTACAAGTTCCAAAAGAGGCCCTGACAATTGACTAGGTGCTAGCTCTCCGCGGCAAGCCCAGAAGAACTCAATCCGCCGCCATCCTTTCCAGGGCATTGCGGAAAGACATTGCCCCAGGTTGGCTACACTAAGGCATACTGTGAACTATGCTCCTACCACAGTGGGCTATGCGAAACCGATCTTAATTAGAATAAGCATCAGGCCTCTAGCTTGATGTCCGTGGCAGATGCAGGAGGGCCGGAAGGCAGCCAACTCTCCATAGGATACATCCCAGGGAAATGGATTGGAGACAGAAGCCTGAAATCATCACGTTCAGAAATGTCACTAAGGGCAAGTGTAGTACAAGTTCCAAAAGAGGCCCTGACAATTGACTAGGTGCTAGCTCACCGCGGCCAGGCCAGAAGAACTCAATCCGCTGCCATTCTTTCCAGGGCATTGCGGAAAGACATTGCCCCAGGTTGGCTACACTAAGGCATAGTGTGAACTATGCTCCTACCACAGTGGGCTATGCGAAACCGATCTTATTGGGTAGAATAAGCATCAGGCCGATAGCTGGATGTCCGTGGCAGATGCAGGAGGGCCGGAAGGCAGCCAACTCTCCATAGGATACATCCCAGGGAAATCGATTGGAGACAGAAGCCTGAAATCATCACGTGCAGAAATGTCACTAAGGGCCAGTGTAGTACAAGTTCCAAAAGAGGCCCTGACAATGGACTAGGTGCTAGCTCACCTCTGCCAGGCCAGAAGAACTCAATCCGCCGCAATCCTTTCCAGGGCATTGCGGAAAGACATTGCCCCAGGTTGGCTACACTAAGGCATAGTGTGAACTATGCTCCTACCACAGTGGGCTATGCGAAACTGATCTTAATGGGTAGAATTAGCATCAGGCCTCTAGCTGGCTGTCCGTGGCAAATGCAGGAGGGTGGGAAGGCAGCCAACTCTCCATAGAATCCATCCTTGGGAAATGGAGACAGGAGCCTGAAACCATCACGTGCAGAAATGTCACTAAGGGCAAGTGTAGTACAAGTTCCAAAAGAGGCCCTGACAATTGACTAGGTGCTAGCTCACCACTGCCAGGCCAGAAGAACTCAATCCGACGCCATCCTTTCCAGGGCATTGCGGAAAGACATTGCCCCAGGTTGGCTACACTAAGGCATAGTGTGAACTATGATCCTAAGGCAGTGGGCTATGCGAAACCGATCTTAATGGGTAGAATAAGCATCAGGCCTCTAGCTGGATGTGCGTGGCAGATGCAGGAGGGTGGGAAGGCAGCCAACTCTCCATAGAATACATCCCTGGGAAATGGAGACAGGAGCCTGAAATCATCACATGCAGAAATGTCATTAAGGGCCAGCGTAGTACAAGTTGTGAAAGAGGCCCTGACAATTGACTAGGTGCTAGCTCACCTCTGCCAGGCCAGAAGAACTCAATCCGCCGCCATCCTTTCCAGAGCATTGCGGAAGGACATTGCCCCAGGTTGGCTACACTAAGGCATAGTGTGAACTATGCTCCTACAACAGTGGGCTATGCGAAACCGATCTTAATGGGTAGAATAAGCATCAGGCCTCTAGCTGGCTGTCCGTGGCAGATGCAGGAGGGCTGGAAGGCAGCGAACTCTCCATAGGATACATCCCAGGGAAATGGATTAGAGACAGGAGCCTGAAATCATCACATGCAGAAATGTCACTAAGGGCCAGCGTAGTAGAAGTTCTGAAATAGGCCCTGACAATTGACTAGGTGCTAGCTCACCTCTGCCAGGCCAGAAGAACTCATTCCGCCGCCATCCTTTCCAGGGCATTGCGGAAAGACATTGCCCCAGGTTGGCTACACTAAGGCATAGTGTGAACTATGCTCCTACCACAGTGGGCTATGCGAAACCGATCTTAATGAGTAGAATAAGCATCAGGCCTCTAGCTGGATGTCCGTGGCAGATGCAGGAGGGCCGGAAGGCAGCCAACTCTCCATAGGATACATCCCAGGGAAATGGATTGGAGACAGAAGCCTGAAATCATCACGTGCAGAAATGTCACTAAGGGCAAGTGTAGTACAAGTTCCAAAAGAGGCCCTGACAATTGACTAGGTGCTAGCTCTCCGCGGCAAGCCCAGAAGAACTCAATCCACCGCCATCCTTTCCAGGGCATTGCGGAAAGACATTGCCCCAGGTTGGCTACACTAAGGCATAGTGTGAACTATCTCCTACCACAGTGGGCTATGCGAAACCGATCTTAATTAGAATAAGCATCAGGCCTCTAGCTTGATGTCCGTGGCAGATGCAGGAGGGCCGGAAGGCAGCCAACTCTCCATAGGATACATCCCAGGGAAATGTATTGGAGACAGAAGCCTGAAATCATCACGTTCAGAAATGTCACTAAGGGCAAGTGTAGTACAAGTTCCAAAAGAGGCCCTGACAATTGACTAGGTGCTAGCTCACCTCTGCCAGGCCAGAAGAACTCAATCCGCCGCCATCCTTTCCAGAGCATTGCGGAAGGACATTGCCCCAGGTTGGCTACACTAAGGCATAGTGTGAACTATGCTCCTACAACAGTGGGCTATGCGAAACCGATCTGAATGGGTAGAATAAGCATCAGGCCTCTAGCTGGCTGTCCGTGGCAGATGCAGGAGGGCTGGAAGGCAGCGAACTCTCCATAGGATACATCCCAGGGAAATGTATTGGAGACAGGAGCCTGAAATCATCACATGCAGAAATGTCACTAAGGGCCAGCGTAGTAGAAGTTCTGAAATAGGCCCTGACAATTGACTAGGTGCTAGCTCACCTCTGCCAGGCCAGAAGAACTCAATCCGCCGCCATCCTTTCCAGGGCATTGCGGAAAGACATTGCCCCAGGTTGGCTACACTAAGGCATAGTGTGAACTATGCTCCTACCACAGTGGGCTATGCGAAACTGATCTTAATGGGTAGAATTAGCATCAGGCCTCTAGCTGGCTGTCCGTGGCAGATGCAGGAGGGCGGGAAGGCAGCCAACTCTCCATAGAATACATCCTTGGGAAATGGAGACAGGAGCCTGAAATCATCCCGTGCAGAAATGTCACTAAGGGCCAGTCTAGTACAAGTTCCAAAAGAGGCTCTGACAATTGACTAGGTGCTAGCTCACCTCTGCCAGGCCAGAAGAACTCAATCCGCCGCCATCCTTTCCAGGGCATTGCGGAAAGACATTGCCCCAGGTTGGCTACACTAAGGCATAGTGTGAACTATGCTCCTACCACAGTGGGCAATGCGAAACTGATCTTAATGGGTAGAGTTAGCATCAGGCCTCTAGCTGGCTGTCCGTGGCAGATGCAGGAGGGCGGGAAGGCAGCCATCTCTCCATAAAATACATCCCTGGGAAATGGAGACAGGAGCCTGAAATCATCACGTGCAGAAATGTCATTAAGGGCCAGCGTAGTACAAGTTCTGAAAGAGGCCCTGACAATTGACTAGGTGGTAGCTCACCTCTGCGAGGCCAGATGAACTCAATTCGCCGCCATCCTTTCCAGGGCATTGCGGAAAGCCATTGCCCCAGGTTGGCTACACTAAGGCATAGTGTGAACTATGCTCCTACCACAGTGGGCTATGCGAAACCGATCTTAATGAGTAGAATAAGCATCAGGCCTCTAGCTGGATGTCCGTGGCAGATGCAGGAGGGCCGGAAGGCAGCCAACTCTCCATGGGATACATCCCAGGGAAATGGATTGGAGAAAGAAACCTGAAATCATCACGTACAGAAATGTCACTAAGGGCAAGTGTAGTACCAGTTCCAAAAGAGGCCCTGACAATTGACTAGGTGCTAGCTCACCGCGGCCAGGCCAGAAGAACTCAATCCGCCGCCATCCTTTCCAGGGCATTGCGGAAAGACATTGCCCCAGGTTGGCTACATTAAGGCATAGTGTGAACTATGCTCCTACCACAGTGGGCTATGCGAAACCGATCTTAATGGGTAGAAAAGCATCAGGCCTCTAGCTGGATGTCCGTGGCAGATGCAGGAGGGCGGGAAGGCAGCCAACTCTCCATAGGATACATCCCAGGGAAATGGTTTGGAGACAGAAGCCTGAAATCATCACGTGCAGAAATGTCACTAAGGGCAAGTGTAGTACAAGTTCCAAAAGAGGCCCTGACAATTGACTAGGTGCTAGCTCACCGCGGCCAGGCCAGAAGAACTCAATCCGCCGCCATCCTTTCCAGGGCATTGCGGAAAGACATTGCCCCAGGTTGGCTACACAAAGGCATAGTGTGAACTATGCTCCTACCCCAGTGGGCTATGCGAAACCGATCTTATTAGGTAGAATAAGCATCAGGCCTCTAGCTGGATGTCCGTGGCAGATGCAGGAGGGCCGGAAGGCAACCAACTCTCCATAGAATACATCCCTGGGAAATGGAGACAGGAGCCTGAAATCATCACGTGCAGAAATGTCATTAAGGGCCAGCGTAGTACAAGTTGTGAAAGAGGCCCTGACAATTGACTAGGTGCTAGCTCACCTCTGCCAGGCCAGAAGAACTCAATCCGCCGCCATCCTTTCCAGGGCATTGCGGAAAGACATTGCCCCAGGTTGGCTACACTAAGGCATAGTGTGAACTATGCTCCAACCACAGTGGGCTATGCGAAACCAATCTTAATGAGTAGAATAAGCATCAGGCCTCTAGCTGGATGTCCGTGGCAGATGCAGGAGGGCCGGAAGGCAGCCAACTCTCCATAGGATACATCCCAGGGAAATGGATTGGAGACAGAAGCCTGAAATCATCACGTTCAGAAATGTCACTAAGGGCAAGTGTAGTACAAGTTCCGAAAGCGGCCCTGACAATTGACTAGGTGCTAGCTCACCACTGCCAGGCCAGAAGAACTCAATCCGACGCCATCCTTTCCAGGGCATTGCGGAAAGACATTGCCCCAGGTTGGCTACACTAAGGCATAGTGTGAACTATGCTCCTACCACAGTGGGCTATGCGAAACCGATCTTAATGGGTAGAATAAGCATCAGGCCTCTAGCTGGCTGTCCGTGGCAGATGCAGGAGGGTGGGAAGGCAGCCAACTCTCCATAGAATACATCCCTGGGAAATGGAGACAGGAGACTGAAATCATCACGTGCAGAAATGTCATTACGGGCCAGCGTAGTACAAGTTGTGAAAGAGGCCCTGACAATTGACTAGGTGCTAGCTCACCTCTGCCAGGCCAGAAGAACTCAATCCGCCGCCATCCTTTCCAGGGCATTGCGGAAAGACATTGCCCCAGGTTGGCTACACTAAGGCATAGTGTGAAGTATGCTCCTACCACAGTGGGCTATGCGAAACCGATCTTAATGAGTAGAATAAGCATCAGGCCTCTAGCTGGATGTCCGTGGCAGATGCAGGAGGGTGGGAAGGCAGACAACTCTCCATAGGATACATCCCAGGGAAATGGATTGGAGACAGGAGCCTGAAATCATCACATGCAGAAATGTCACTAAGGGCCAGCGTAGTAGAAGTTCTGAAATAGGCCCAGACAATTGACTAGGTGCTAGCTCACCTCTGCCAGGCCAGAAGAACTCAATCCGCCGCCATCCTTTCCAGGGCATTGCGGAAAGACATTGCCCCAGGTTGGCTACACTAAGGCATAGTGTGAACTATGCTCCTACCACAGTGGCCGATGCGAAACCGATCTTAATGAGTAGAATAAGCATCAGGCCTCTAGCTGGATGTCCGTGGCAGATGCAGGAGGGCCGGAAGGCAGCCAACTCTCCATAGGATACATCCCAGGGAAATGGATTGGAGACAGAAGCCTGAAACCATCACGTGCAGAAATGTCACTAAGGGCAAGTGTAGTACAAGTTCCAAAAGAGGCCCTGACAATTGACTAGGTGCTAGCTCACCTCTGCCAGGCCAGAAGAACTCAATCCGCCGCCATCCTTTCCAGGGCATTGCGGAAAGACATTGCCCCAGGTTGGCTACACTAAGGCATACTGTGAACTATGCTCCTACCACAGTGGGCTATGCGAAACCGATCTTAATGGGTAGAAAAGCATCAGGCCTCTAGCTGGATGTCCGCGGCAGATGCAGGAGGGTGGGAAGGCAGCCAACTCTCCATAGAATACATCCTTGGGAAATGGAGACAGGAGCCTGAAATCATCCCGTGCAGAAATGTCACTAAGGGCCAGTGTAGTACAAGTTCCAAAAGAGGCCCTGACAATTGACTAGGTGCTAGCTCACCGCGGCCAGGCCAGAAGAACTCAATCCGCCGCCATCCTTTCCAGGGCATTGCGGAAAGACATTGCCCCAGGTTGGCTACACTAAGGCATAGTGTGAACTATGCTCCTACCACAGTGGGCTATGCGAAACCGATCTTAATGAGTAGAATAAGCATCAGGCCTCTAGCTGGATGTCCGTGGCAGATGCAGGAGGGCCGGAAGGCAGCCAACTCTCCATAGGATACATCCCAGGGAAATGGATTGGAGACAGAAACCTGAAATCATCACGTGCAGAAATGTCACTAAGGGCAAGTGTAGTACAAGTTCCAAAAGAGGCCCTGACAATTGACTAGGTGCTAGCTCACCGCGGCCAGGCCAGAAGAACTCAATCCGCCGCCATCCTTTCCAGGGCATTGCGGAAAGACATTGCCCCAGGTTGGCTACACTAAGGCATAGTGTGAACTATGCTCCTACCACAGTGGGCTATGCGAAACCGATCTTAATGAGTAGAATAAGCATCAGGCCTCTAGCTGGATGTCCGTGGCAGATGCAGGAGGGCCGGAAGGCAGCCAACTCTCCATGGGATACATCCCAGGGAAATGGATTGGAGAAAGAAACCTGAAATCATCACGTACAGAAATGTCACTAAGGGCAAGTGTAGTACAAGTTCCAAAAGAGGCCCTGACAATTGACTAGGTGCTAGCTCACCGCGGCCAGGCCAGAAGAACTCAATCCGCCGCCATCCTTTCCAGGGCATTGCGGAAAGACATTGCCCCAGGTTGGCTACATTAAGGCATAGTGTGAACTATGCTCCTACCACAGTGGGCTATGCGAAACCGATCTTAATGGGTAGAAAAGCATCAGGCCTCTAGCTGGATGTCCGTGGCAGATGCAGGAGGGCGGGAAGGCAGCCAACTCTCCATAGGATACATCCCAGGGAAATGGTTTGGAGACAGAAGCCTGAAATCATCACGTGCAGAAATGTCACTAAGGGCAAGTGTAGTACAAGTTCCAAAAGAGGCCCTGACAATTGACTAGGTGCTAGCTCACCGCGGCCAGGCCAGAAGAACTCAATCCGCCGCCATCCTTTCCAGGGCATTGCGGAAAGACATTGCCCCAGGTTGGCTACATTAAGGCATAGTGTGAACTATGCTCCTACCACAGTGGGCTATGCGAAACCGATCTTAATGGGTAGAAAAGCATCAGGCCTCTAGCTGGATGTCCGTGGCAGATGCAGGAGGGCGGGAAGGCAGCCAACTCTCCATAGGATACATCCCAGGGAAATGGTTTGGAGACAGAAGCCTGAAATCATCACGTGCAGAAATGTCACTAAGGGCAAGTGTAGTACAAGTTCCAAAAGAGGCCCTGACAATTGACTAGGTGCTAGCTCACCGCGGCCAGGCCAGAAGAACTCAATCCGCCGCCATCCTTTCCAGGGCATTGCGGAAAGACATTGCCCCAGGTTGGCTACACTAAGGCATAGTGTGAACTATGCTCCTACCACAGTGGCCGATGCGAAACCGATCTTAATGAGTAGAATAAGCATCAGGCCTCTAGCTGGATGTCCGTGGCAGATGCAGGAGGGCCGGAAGGCAGCCAACTCTCCATAGGATACATCCCAGGGAAATGGATTGGAGACAGAAGCCTGAAACCATCACGTGCAGAAATGTCACTAAGGGCAAGTGTAGTACAAGTTCCAAAAGAGGCCCTGACAATTGACTAGGTGCTAGCTCACCTCTGCCAGGCCAGAAGAACTCAATCCGCCGCCATCCTTTCCAGGGCATTGCGGAAAGACATTGCCCCAGGTTGGCTACACTAAGGCATACTGTGAACTATGCTCCTACCACAGTGGGCTATGCGAAACCGATCTTAATGGGTAGAAAAGCATCAGGCCTCTAGCTGGATGTCCGCGGCAGATGCAGGAGGGTGGGAAGGCAGCCAACTCTCCATAGAATACATCCTTGGGAAATGGAGACAGGAGCCTGAAATCATCCCGTGCAGAAATGTCACTAAGGGCCAGTGTAGTACAAGTTCCAAAAGAGGCCCTGACAATTGACTAGGTGCTAGCTCACCGCGGCCAGGCCAGAAGAACTCAATCCGCCGCCATCCTTTCCAGGGCATTGCGGAAAGACATTGCCCCAGGTTGGCTACACTAAGGCATAGTGTGAACTATGCTCCTACCACAGTGGGCTATGCGAAACCGATCTTAATGAGTAGAATAAGCATCAGGCCTCTAGCTGGATGTCCGTGGCAGATGCAGGAGGGCCGGAAGGCAGCCAACTCTCCATGGGATACATCCCAGGGAAATGGATTGGAGAAAGAAACCTGAAATCATCACGTACAGAAATGTCACTAAGGGCAAGTGTAGTACCAGTTCCAAAAGAGGCCCTGACAATTGACTAGGTGCTAGCTCACCGCGGCCAGGCCAGAAGAACTCAATCCGCCGCCATCCTTTCCAGGGCATTGCGGAAAGACATTGCCCCAGGTTGGCTACATTAAGGCATAGTGTGAACTATGCTCCTACCACAGTGGGCTATGCGAAACCGATCTTAATGGGTAGAAAAGCATCAGGCCTCTAGCTGGATGTCCGTGGCAGATGCAGGAGGGCGGGAAGGCAGCCAACTCTCCATAGGATACATCCCAGGGAAATGGTTTGGAGACAGAAGCCTGAAATCATCACGTGCAGAAATGTCACTAAGGGCAAGTGTAGTACAAGTTCCAAAAGAGGCCCTGACAATTGACTAGGTGCTAGCTCACCGCGGCCAGGCCAGAAGAACTCAATCCGCCGCCATCCTTTCCAGGGCATTGCGGAAAGACATTGCCCCAGGTTGGCTACACAAAGGCATAGTGTGAACTATGCTCCTACCCCAGTGGGCTATGCGAAACCGATCTTATTAGGTAGAATAAGCATCAGGCCTCTAGCTGGATGTCCGTGGCAGATGCAGGAGGGCCGGAAGGCAACCAACTCTCCATAGAATACATCCCTGGGAAATGGAGACAGGAGCCTGAAATCATCACGTGCAGAAATGTCATTAAGGGCCAGCGTAGTACAAGTTGTGAAAGAGGCCCTGACAATTGACTAGGTGCTAGCTCACCTCTGCCAGGCCAGAAGAACTCAATCCGCTGCCATCCTTTCCAGGGCATTGCGGAAAGACATTGCCCCAGGTTGGCTACACTAAGGCATAGTGTGAACTATGCTCCAACCACAGTGGGCTATGCGAAACCAATCTTAATGAGTAGAATAAGCATCAGGCCTCTAGCTGGATGTCCGTGGCAGATGCAGGAGGGCCGGAAGGCAGCCAACTCTCCATAGGATACATCCCAGGGAAATGGATTGGAGACAGAAGCCTGAAATCATCACGTTCAGAAATGTCACTAAGGGCAAGTGTAGTACAAGTTCCGAAAGCGGCCCTGACAATTGACTAGGTGCTAGCTCACCACTGCCAGGCCAGAAGAACTCAATCCGACGCCATCCTTTCCAGGGCATTGCGGAAAGACATTGCCCCAGGTTGGCTACACTAAGGCATAGTGTGAACTATGCTCCTACCACATTGGGCTATGCGAAACCGATCTTAATGGGTAGAATAAGCATCAGGCCTCTAGCTGGCTGTCCGTGGCAGATGCAGGAGGGTGGGAAGGCAGCCAACTCTCCATAGAATACATCCCTGGGAAATGGAGACAGGAGACTGAAATCATCACGTGCAGAAATGTCATTACGGGCCAGCGTAGTACAAGTTGTGAAAGAGGCCCTGACAATTGACTAGGTGCTAGCTCACCTCTGCCAGGCCAGAAGAACTCAATCCGCCGCCATCCTTTCCAGGGCATTGCGGAAAGACATTGCCCCAGGTTGGCTACACTAAGGCATAGTGTGAAGTATGCTCCTACCACAGTGGGCTATGCGAAACCGATCTTAATGAGTAGAATAAGCATCAGGCCTCTAGCTGGATGTCCGTGGCAGATGCAGGAGGGTGGGAAGGCAGACAACTCTCCATAGGATACATCCCAGGGAAATGGATTGGAGACAGGAGCCTGAAATCATCACATGCAGAAATGTCACTAAGGGCCAGCGTAGTAGAAGTTCTGAAATAGGCCCAGACAATTGACTAGGTGCTAGCTCACCTCTGCCAGGCCAGAAGAACTCAATCCGCCGCCATCCTTTCCAGGGCATTGCGGAAAGACATTGCCCCAGGTTGGCTACACTAAGGCATAGTGTGAACTATGCTCCTACCACAGTGGCCGATGCGAAACCGATCTTAATGAGTAGAATAAGCATCAGGCCTCTAGCTGGATGTCCGTGGCAGATGCAGGAGGGCCGGAAGGCAGCCAACTCTCCATAGGATACATCCCAGGGAAATGGATTGGAGACAGAAGCCTGAAACCATCACGTGCAGAAATGTCACTAAGGGCAAGTGTAGTACAAGTTCCAAAAGAGGCCCTGACAATTGACTAGGTGCTAGCTCACCTCTGCCAGGCCAGAAGAACTCAATCCGCCGCCATCCTTTCCAGGGCATTGCGGAAAGACATTGCCCCAGGTTGGCTACACTAAGGCATACTGTGAACTATGCTCCTACCACAGTGGGCTATGCGAAACCGATCTTAATGGGTAGAAAAGCATCAGGCCTCTAGCTGGATGTCCGTGGCAGATGCAGGAGGGCGGGAAGGCAGCCAACTCTCCATAGGATACATCCCAGGGAAATGGATTGGAGACAGAAGCCTGAAATCATCACGTTCAGAAATGTCACTAAGGGCAAGTGTAGTACAAGTTCCAAAAGAGGCCCTGACAATTGACTAGGTGCTAGCTCACCGCGGCCAGGCCAGAAGAACTCAATCCGCCGCCATCCTTTCCAGGGCATTGCGGAAAGACATTGCCCCAGGTTGGCTACACTAAGGCATAGTGTGAACTATGCTCCTACCACAGTGGGCTATGCGAAACCGATCTTAATGAGTAGAATAAGCATCAGGCCTCTAGCTGGATGTCCGTGGCAGATGCAGGAGGGCCGGAAGGCAGCCAACTCTCCATGGGATACATCCCAGGGAAATGGATTGGAGAAAGAAACCTGAAATCATCACGTACAGAAATGTCACTAAGGGCAAGTGTAGTACCAGTTCCAAAAGAGGCCCTGACAATTGACTAGGTGCTAGCTCACCGCGGCCAGGCCAGAAGAACTCAATCCGCCGCCATCCTTTCCAGGGCATTGCGGAAAGACATTGCCCCAGGTTGGCTACATTAAGGCATAGTGTGAACTATGCTCCTACCACAGTGGGCTATGCGAAACCGATCTTAATGGGTAGAAAAGCATCAGGCCTCTAGCTGGATGTCCGTGGCAGATGCAGGAGGGCGGGAAGGCAGCCAACTCTCCATAGGATACATCCCAGGGAAATGGTTTGGAGACAGAAGCCTGAAATCATCACGTGCAGAAATGTCACTAAGGGCAAGTGTAGTACAAGTTCCAAAAGAGGCCCTGACAATTGACTAGGTGCTAGCTCACCGCGGCCAGCCAGAAGAACTCAATCCGCCGCCATCCTTTCCAGGGCATTGCGGAAAGACATTGCCCCAGGTTGGCTACACAAAGGCATAGTGTGAACTATGCTCCTACCCCAGTGGGCTATGCGAAACCGATCTTATTAGGTAGAATAAGCATCAGGCCTCTAGCTGGATGTCCGTGGCAGATGCAGGAGGGCCGGAAGGCAACCAACTCTCCATAGAATACATCCCTGGGAAATGGAGACAGGAGCCTGAAATCATCACGTGCAGAAATGTCATTAAGGGCCAGCGTAGTACAAGTTGTGAAAGAGGCCCTGACAATTGACTAGGTGCTAGCTCACCTCTGCCAGGCCAGAAGAACTCAATCCGCCGCCATCCTTTCCAGGGCATTGCGGAAAGACATTGCCCCAGGTTGGCTACACTAAGGCATAGTGTGAACTATGCTCCAACCACAGTGGGCTATGCGAAACCAATCTTAATGAGTAGAATAAGCATCAGGCCTCTAGCTGGATGTCCGTGGCAGATGCAGGAGGGCCGGAAGGCAGCCAACTCTCCATAGGATACATCCCAGGGAAATGGATTGGAGACAGAAGCCTGAAATCATCACGTTCAGAAATGTCATTAAGGGCAAGTGTAGTACAAGTTCCGAAAGCGGCCCTGACAATTGACTAGGTGCTAGCTCACCACTGCCAGGCCAGAAGAACTCAATCCGACGCCATCCTTTCCAGGGCATTGCGGAAAGACATTGCCCCAGGTTGGCTACACTAAGGCATAGTGTGAACTATGCTCCTACCACAGTGGGCTATGCGAAACCGATCTTAATGGGTAGAATAAGCATCAGGCCTCTAGCTGGCTGTCCGTGGCAGATGCAGGAGGGTGGGAAGGCAGCCAACTCTCCATAGAATACATCCCTGGGAAATGGAGACAGGAGACTGAAATCATCACGTGCAGAAATGTCATTACGGGCCAGCGTAGTACAAGTTGTGAAAGAGGCCCTGACAATTGACTAGGTGCTAGCTCACCTCTGCCAGGCCAGAAGAACTCAATCCGCCGCCATCCTTTCCAGGGCATTGCGGAAAGACATTGCCCCAGGTTGGCTACACTAAGGCATAGTGTGAAGTATGCTCCTACCACAGTGGGCTATGCGAAACCGATCTTAATGAGTAGAATAAGCATCAGGCCTCTAGCTGGATGTCCGTGGCAGATGCAGGAGGGTGGGAAGGCAGACAACTCTCCATAGGATACATCCCAGGGAAATGGATTGGAGACAGGAGCCTGAAATCATCACATGCAGAAATGTCACTAAGGGCCAGCGTAGTAGAAGTTCTGAAATAGGCCCAGACAATTGACTAGGTGCTAGCTCACCTCTGCCAGGCCAGAAGAACTCAATCCGCCGCCATCCTTTCCAGGGCATTGCGGAAAGACATTGCCCCAGGTTGGCTACACTAAGGCATAGTGTGAACTATGCTCCTACCACAGTGGCCGATGCGAAACCGATCTTAATGAGTAGAATAAGCATCAGGCCTCTAGCTGGATGTCCGTGGCAGATGCAGGAGGGCCGGAAGGCAGCCAACTCTCCATAGGATACATCCCAGGGAAATGGATTGGAGACAGAAGCCTGAAACCATCACGTGCAGAAATGTCACTAAGGGCAAGTGTAGTACAAGTTCCAAAAGAGGCCCTGACAATTGACTAGGTGCTAGCTCACCTCTGCCAGGCCAGAAGAACTCAATCCGCCGCCATCCTTTCCAGGGCATTGCGGAAAGACATTGCCCCAGGTTGGCTACACTAAGGCATACTGTGAACTATGCTCCTACCACAGTGGGCTATGCGAAACCGATCTTAATGGGTAGAAAAGCATCAGGCCTCTAGCTGGATGTCCGCGGCAGATGCAGGAGGGTGGGAAGGCAGCCAACTCTCCATAGAATACATCCTTGGGAAATGGAGACAGGAGCCTGAAATCATCCCGTGCAGAAATGTCACTAAGGGCCAGTGTAGTACAAGTTCCAAAAGAGGCCCTGACAATTGACTAGGTGCTAGCTCACCGCGGCCAGGCCAGAAGAACTCAATCCGCCGCCATCCTTTCCAGGGCATGGCGGAAAGACATTGCCCCAGGTTGGCTACACTAAGGCATAGTGTGAACTATGCTCCTACCACAGTGGGCTATGCGAAACCGATCTTAATGAGTAGAATAAGCATCAGGCCTCTAGCTGGATGTCCGTGGCAGATGCAGGAGGGCCGGAAGGCAGCCAACTCTCCATAGGATACATCCCAGGGAAATGGATTGGAGACAGAAACCTGAAATCATCACGTGCAGAAATGTCACTAAGGGCAAGTGTAGTACAAGTTCCAAAAGAGGCCCTGACAATTGACTAGGTGCTAGCTCACCGCGGCCAGGCCAGAAGAACTCAATCCGCCGCCATCCTTTCCAGGGCATTGCGGAAAGACATTGCCCCAGGTTGGCTACACTAAGGCATAGTGTGAACTATGCTCCTAACACAGTGGGCTATGCGAAACCGATCTTAATGAGTAGAATAAGCATCAGGCCTCTAGCTGGATGTCCGTGGCAGATGCAGGAGGGCCGTAAGGCAGCCAACTCTCCATGGGATACATCCCAGGGAAATGGATTGGAGAAAGAAACCTGAAATCATCACGTACAGAAATGTCACTAAGGGCAAGTGTAGTACAAGTTCCAAAAGAGGTCCTGACAATTGACTAGGTGCTAGCTCACCGCGGCCAGGCCAGAAGAACTCAATCCGCCGCCATCCTTTCCAGGGCATTGCGGAAAGACATTGCCCCAGGTTGGCTACATTAAGGCATAGTGTGAACTATGCTCCTACCACAGTGGGCTATGCGAAACCGATCTTAATGGGTAGAATAAGCATCAGGCCTCTAGCTGGATGTCCGTGGCAGATGCAGGAGGGCGGGAAGGCAGCCAACTCTCCATAGGATACATCCCAGGGAAATGGTTTGGAGACAGAAGCCTGAAATCATTACGTGCAGAAATGTCACTAAGGGCAAGTGTAGTACAAGTTCCAAAAGAGGCCCTGACAATTGACTAGGTGCTAGCTCACCGCGGCCAGGCCAGAAGAACTCAATCCGCCGCCATCCTTTCCAGGGCATTGCGGAAAGACATTGCCCCAGGTTGGCTACACAAAGGCATAGTGTGAACTATGCTCCTACCCCAGTGGGCTATGCGAAACCGATCTTATTAGGTAGAATAAGCATCAGGCCCCTAGCTGGATGTCCGTGGCAGATGCAGGAGGGCCGGAAGGCAACCAACTCTCCATAGAATACATCCCTGGGAAATGGAGACAGGAGCCTGAAATCATCACGTGCAGAAATGTCATTAAGGGCCAGCGTAGTACAAGTTGTGAAAGAGGCCCTGACAATTGACTAGGTGCTAGCTCACCTCTGCCAGGCCAGAAGAACTCAATCCGCTGCCATCCTTTCCAGGGCATTGCGGAAAGACATTGCCCCAGGTTGGCTACACTAAGGCATAGTGTGAACTATGCTCCAACCACAGTGGGCTATGCGAAACCAATCTTAATGAGTAGAATAAGCATCAGGCCTCTAGCTGGATGTCCGTGGCAGATGCAGGAGGGCCGGAAGGCAGCCAACTCTCCATAGGATACATCCCAGGGAAATGGATTGGAGACAGAAGCCTGAAATCATCACGTTCAGAAATGTCACTAAGGGCAAGTGTAGTACAAGTTCCGAAAGCGGCCCTGACAATTGACTAGGTGCTAGCTCACCACTGCCAGGCCAGAAGAACTCAATCCGACGCCATCCTTTCCAGGGCATTGCGGAAAGACATTGCCCCAGGTTGGCTACACTAAGGCATAGTGTGAACTATGCTCCTACCACATTGGGCTATGCGAAACCGATCTTAATGGGTAGAATAAGCATCAGGCCTCTAGCTGGCTGTCCGTGGCAGATGCAGGAGGGTGGGAAGGCAGCCAACTCTCCATAGAATACATCCCTGGGAAATGGAGACAGGAGACTGAAATCATCACGTGCAGAAATGTCATTACGGGCCAGCGTAGTACAAGTTGTGAAAGAGGCCCTGACAATTGACTAGGTGCTAGCTCACCTCTGCCAGGCCAGAAGAACTCAATCCGCCGCCATCCTTTCCAGGGCATTGCGGAAAGACATTGCCCCAGGTTGGCTACACTAAGGCATAGTGTGAACTATGCTCCTACCACAGTGGCCGATGCGAAACCGATCTTAATGAGTAGAATAAGCATCAGGCCTCTAGCTGGATGTCCGTGGCAGATGCAGGAGGGCCGGAAGGCAGCCAACTCTCCATAGGATACATCCCAGGGAAATGGATTGGAGACAGAAGCCTGAAACCATCACGTGCAGAAATGTCACTAAGGGCAAGTGTAGTACAAGTTCCAAAAGAGGCCCTGACAATTGACTAGGTGCTAGCTCACCTCTGCCAGGCCAGAAGAACTCAATCCGCCGCCATCCTTTCCAGGGCATTGCGGAAAGACATTGCCCCAGGTTGGCTACACTAAGGCATACTGTGAACTATGCTCCTACCACAGTGGGCTATGCGAAACCGATCTTAATGGGTAGAAAAGCATCAGGCCTCTAGCTGGATGTCCGTGGCAGATGCAGGAGGGCGGGAAGGCAGCCAACTCTCCATAGGATACATCCCAGGGAAATGGATTGGAGACAGGAGCCTGAAATCATCACATGCAGAAATGTCACTAAGGGCCAGCGTAGTAGAAGTTCTGAAATAGGCCCAGACAATTGACTAGGTGCTAGCTCACCTCTGCCAGGCCAGAAGAACTCAATCCGCCGCCATCCTTTCCAGGGCATTGCGGAAAGACATTGCCCCAGGTTGGCTACACTAAGGCATAGTGTGAACTATGCTCCTACCACAGTGGCCGATGCGAAACCGATCTTAATGAGTAGAATAAGCATCAGGCCTCTAGCTGGATGTCCGTGGCAGATGCAGGAGGGCCGGAAGGCAGCCAACTCTCCATAGGATACATCCCAGGGAAATGGATTGGAGACAGAAGCCTGAAACCATCACGTGCAGAAATGTCACTAAGGGCAAGTGTAGTACAAGTTCCAAAAGAGGCCCTGACAATTGACTAGGTGCTAGCTCACCTCTGCCAGGCCAGAAGAACTCAATCCGCCGCCATCCTTTCCAGGGCATTGCGGAAAGACATTGCCCCAGGTTGGCTACACTAAGGCATACTGTGAACTATGCTCCTACCACAGTGGGCTATGCGAAACCGATCTTAATGGGTAGAAAAGCATCAGGCCTCTAGCTGGATGTCCGTGGCAGATGCAGGAGGGCGGGAAGGCAGCCAACTCTCCATAGGATACATCCCAGGGAAATGGATTGGAGACAGAAGCCTGAAATCATCACGTTCAGAAATGTCACTAAGGGCAAGTGTAGTACAAGTTCCAAAAGAGGCCCTGACAATTGACTAGGTGCTAGCTCACCGCGGCCAGGCCAGAAGAACTCAATCCGCTGCCATCCTTTCCAGGGCATTGCGGAAAGACATTGCCCCAGGTTGGCTACACTAAGGCATAGTGTGAACTATGCTCCTACCCCAGTGGGCTATGCGAAACCGATCTTATTGGGTAGAATAAGCATCAGGCCTCTAGCTGGATGTCCGTGGCAGATGCAGGAGGGCCGGAAGGCAGCCAACTCTCCATAAGATACATCCCAGGGAAATGGATTGGAGACAGAAGCCTGAAACCATCACGTGCAGAAATGTCACTAAGGGCAAGTGTAGTACAAGTTCCAAAAGAGGCCCTGACAATTGACTAGGTGCTAGCTCACCTCTGCCAGGCCAGAAGAACTCAATCCGCCGCCATCCTTTCCAGGGCATTGCGGAAAGACATTGCCCCAGGTTGGCTACACTAAGGCATACTGTGAACTATGCTCCTACCACAGTGGGCTATGCGAAACCGATCTTAATGGGTAGAAAAGCATCAGGCCTCTAGCTGGATGTCCGTGGCAGATGCAGGAGGGCGGGAAGGCAGCCAACTCTCCATAGGATACATCCCAGGGAAATGGATTGGAGACAGAAGCCTGAAATCATCACGTTCAGAAATGTCACTAAGGGCAAGTGTAGTACAAGTTCCAAAAGAGGCCCTGACAATTGACTAGGTGCTAGCTCACCGCGGCCAGGCCAGAAGAACTCAATCCGCTGCCATCCTTTCCAGGGCATTGCGGAAAGACATTGCCCCAGGTTGGCTACACTAAGGCATAGTGTGAACTATGCTCCTACCACAGTGGGCTATGCGAAACTGATCTTAATGGGTAGAATTAGCATCAGGCCTCTAGCTGGCTGTCCGTGGCAGATGCAGGAGGGTGGGAAGGCAGCCAACTCTCCATAGAATCCATCCTTGGGAAATGGAGACAGGAGCCTGAAATCATCACGTGCAGAAATGTCACTAAGGGCCAGTGTAGTACAAGTTCCAAAAGAGGCCCTGACAATTGACTAGGTGCTAGCTCACCACTGCCAGACCAGAAGAACTCAATCCGACGCCATCCTTTCCAGGGCATTGCGGAAAGACATTGCCCCAGGTTGGCTACACTAAGGCATAGTGTGAACTATGATCCTAAGGCAGTGGGCTATGCGAAACCGATCTTAATGGGTAGAATAAGCATCAGGCCTCTAGCTGGATGTGCGTGGCAGATGCAGGAGGGTGGGAAGGCAGCCAACTCTCCATAGAATACATCCCTGGGAAATGGAGACAGGAGCCTGAAATCATCACGTGCAGAAATGTCACTAAGGGCCAGTGTAGTACAAGTTCCGAAAGAGGCCCTGACAATTGACTAGGTTCTAGCTCACCTCTGCCAGGCCAGAATAATTCAATCGGCCGCCATCCTTTCCAGGGCATTGCGGAAAGACATTGCCCCAGGTTGGCTACACTAAGGCATAGTGTGAACTATGCTCCTACCACAGTGGACTATGCGAAACTGATCTTAATGGGTAGAATTAGCATCAGGCCTCTAGCTGGCTGTCCGTGGCAGATGCAGGAGGGTGGGAAGGCAGCGAACTCTCCATAGAATACATCCTTGGGAAAGGGAGACAGGAGCCTGAAATCATCACGTGCAGAAATGTCACTAAGGGCCAGTGTAGTACAAGTTCCAAAAGAGGCCCTGACAATTGACTAGGTGCTAGCTCACCACTGCCAGGCCAGAAGAACTCAATCCGACGCCATCCTTTCCAGGTCATTGCGGAAAGACATTGCCCCAGGTTGGCTACACTAAGGCATAGTGTGAACTATGCTCCTACCACAGTGGGCTATGCGAAACCGATCTTAATGGGTAGAATAAGCATCAGGCCTCTAGCTGGCTGTCCGTGGCAGATGCAGGAGGGTGGGAAGGCAGCCAACTCTCCATAGAATACATCCTGGGAAATGGAGACAGGAGCCTGAAATCATCACGTGCAGAAATGTCATTACGGGCCAGCGTAGTAAAAGTTGTGAAAGAGGCCCTGACAATTGACTAGGTGCTAGCTGACCTCTGCCAGGCCAGAAGAACTCAATCCGCCGCCATCCTTTCCAGGGCATTGCGGAAAGACATTGCCCCAGGTTGGCTACACTAAGGCATAGTGTGAACTATGCTCCTACCACAGTGGGCTATACGAAACCGATCTTAATGAGTAGAATAAGCATCAGGCCTCTAGCTGGATATCCGTGGCAGATGCAGGAGGGCCGGAAGGCAGCCAACTCTCCATAGGATACATCCCAGGGAAATGGATTGGAGACAGAAGCCTGAAATCATCACGTGCAGAAATGTCACTAAGGGCAAGTGTAGTACAAGTTCCAAAAGAGGCCCTGACAATTGACTTGGTGCTAGCTCACCGCGGCCAGGCCAGAAGAACTCAATCCGCCGCCATCCTTTCCAGGGCATTGCGGAAAGACATTGCCCCAGGTTGGCTACACTAAGGCATAGTGTGAACTATGCTCCTACCCCAGTGGGCTATGCGACACCGATCTTATTGGGTAGAATAAGCATCAGGCCTATAGCTGGATGTCCGCGGCAGATGCAGGAGGGTGGGAAGGCAGCCAACTCTCCATAGAATACATCCTTGGGAAATGGAGACAGGAGCCTGAAATCATCCCGTGCAGAAATGTCACTAAGGGCCAGTGTAGTACAAGTTCCAAAAGAGGCCCTGACAATTGACTAGGTGCTAGCTCACCCAGGCTTATTCTACCCAGGCCAGAAGAACTCAATCCGCCGCCATCCTTTCCAGGGCATTGCGGAAAGACATTGCCCCAGGTTGGCTACACTAAGGCATAGTGTGAACTATGCTCCTACCACAGTGGGCTATGCGAAACCGATCTTAATGAGTAGAATAAGCATCAGGCCTCTAGCTGGATGTCCGTGGCAGATGCAGGAGGGCCGGAAGGCAGCCAACTCTCCATAGGATACATCCGAGGGAAATGGATTGGAGACAGAAACCTGAAATCATCACGTGCAGAAATGTCACTAAGGGCAAGTGTAGTACAAGTTCCAAAGGAGGCCCTGACAATTGACTAGGTGCTAGCTCACCGCGGCCAGGCCAGAAGAACTCAATCCGCCGCCATCCTTTCCAGGGCATTGCGGAAA
>JALMGA010000015.1:0-70000 GCA_023333525.1 Aspidoscelis tigris stejnegeri
AACTGAAATAAGCTTGTAATGGGGATGCGGCCCTGGTTATCCCACCACCTTCACTAGTGAGGCTGGTGGGCACTACGGAGAGGTCCTTCTCGGCGATAGCTCCCAGGTTATGGAATAGTCTTCCCCTCGAGGTGCGTCATGCCCCTTCCTTAAAGATGCACCTCTTTGCCCTGGCCTTTGGCTGAGACAATTATATCCCCCCCCTCCAGTCACAGGCACAATGAACACAATATGGAGTGTACTATTTTTAACCCTAACCTACATCCAAATTCTGGGGTGATTGACAGGATAGGACCAATATACAGTAAAAGATAATAAAATCAGTCATGAAGTTGGGGGAGACCAGAGAGATCTAATAATTAAAAGCCTGTATGACTAAATACATTTGCACTAAATGCTAAAAACTAACAAGTTTGGTGGTCGAGCAAACTGAATCTCTGTTTTGTGCAGGTCACACATGGTAATTTGCATTCCACCGAATGCAAGTTCTGCAAAATGTATGGAACGTGGTATAACAGCCATGGGTCTTACCTGGTTTGGAGGCAGTTCTGGGATCCTGCACCTGCTTTAGGACTGTAAAATGTGGCTTTACAATTTGGAAAACTAGTATGAACAAGCACAAATACACTTAGATTTCATGGAACAGCCACATCTGCTACCCTGAAAAGATCTCAGAGAGGTCTTCTGGTCCTGTTTTTCAAAATTCTACCAACAACTACATTAATAGCACCTTTTTTTCCCTTTGTGTTTAAATTGAAATAGCTCAGCTCCCCCCATCTGTTTTTAAGTTGGGTTGCTAAGATTTTTTTAAAAAAATTCTCTCTCATTTAAAAACTGCAAAAAGTATACTGGTGTTAAATTGTTTTGTTGCCTATAAAGCAATCAAAGGGAACAATAAGACAATATGTACGTGCCAAAAGAAATAGTTCACTTTGTAGTAAATTTCACTTCTCCTGTGGTGCTATGTTGTTTAGGCTACAAATTCCGTTAAATACTGTAATACAAATTTTTAATACTGACATGACTTCTTGGCTATTTATTTCCATGAATTTCTACCATACCAGCATTAAAAGAAAGAAGAAGAGCTTTTACTATTGCACAGTGTCTCAATTTAGGGTACAACATGTTTCTTTAAAAACTGCCATTTTAAATTGCACTTTAAATTAAAAGAAAACAAAACCAGAAAGTGAATATATTATTATAAACAAGAGGCTGAGAATGGCAGTCCTAAGATAGATGAAATTCGTTTTACTGAAGTACTTTAGACGCTTTTGACGCTGTAGCCCAGATATTATCTTGAAATGAAATTTTTACCTCTTTGAGTTATGAATCTTTGCAAATAAGATTTTATAATAAGAAAACTGTCAGTTGCTTAATTACAGAGTAATAAATAGCGATTCTGATATATTTTTTCCCCACTCCGTCAGCCACGTGCCTGGCTATTGTTGGAAACCGATAATCACATAGTGTGGAACATCTTGCATTTAAAACTCATCCTTTATACGAGTAGTTCACTACATCCTTCATGGGAAGAAAACAAATAAGGTTATTTTGAGAATGGAAGTCAGTAACGGAGTGAACCAGCTTCACATTTTAATTGTCAAGCTCACAGTCAAACCAGAGTTCTCTTCTCTGCCAGGAAAGACATTCCCTAGGTAAGGAGGAGGCCTGGCTTTTGCTCCAGATTAAAAAGCTAGCCTAACTTAACATTTGGTTAAGTTGGAAGAGATGGAGCCATAACGCTGCAACTCAAGGAGGCGTAAAGGTTATCCAAAAGCATTTATAATGAGGAGAAGGGAGTGGAATTTTAACAAGGAGTATTAAATTCTGGAAGAGCCGCCTTTTACTGCTGACAGACTACATGGGCTGTGAGGAATGAGAGGCCGACCAGACCAAAAGGATACCAGAGGGGGTGGAGAAGGAAATCAAGGTTAAATGAGGCCAGAATGAACTTAAAGGGTTATAATAAAACTGGGAACAATGAGGAAGAAACTTAGAAAGCCTGGTTCTGCTCAGGGAAAAGCCAAAAAGCAGACTTGCTAGTCAAAAAGAACTCAGGCTGACCTCTGAAGAAATAGATGGATGCACCTTTAAATATGACCAGGAAGAGCTAGAATGCCTGATTTTGAAGAAAGGAGCAATATTTCTGCATATTCAAATCTGCAATATCATTTGTTCCCAAATTTCTATATTCTTATTCTGCCTTTCCCCAAAGAGGTTTGTTTTATGTTATCCTAACAACAATCCTGGGAGAGCAAATTTGCTTCATGGCTGAACTGAAGACAAAGTCAGTGGCTTTTTTTTTTTTTTGGCTTGGATTTTCTTCAACCACTGCTATGCCACGTTTCTCCTCTATGCTACATTCAGACCTAAATTTTAATCTGGTTTCAGTTCACTTGCAGAATGAGGGAAAACATCAGCAAAGTGATTAGCCATTTTCTTTTTACTTCATCTAAACCAGTGGTTCTCAACCTGGGGTTCGGGAGCCCTTTGGGGGTCAAACTACCCTTTCAGAGGGGTCATGACGAGTCTCCCACCGCCCTTCCCTCCCACCTCCCAGCTGCTCCACCCCCGTGGTTGGGGTCTCCACAACATGAGGAACTCCATTAAGGGGTCGCGGCATTGGGAAGGTTGAGAACCGCTGATCTAAACCAAAGGTGGATTTTCTGAGTTAGATAATGCTGAAACAAAACATCTTAATACTTTCCTAATAGGTTCTAGTGGTTGGGGAGCCGGACTTTTATCCGGGAATGCCAGGTTTGATCCCACCCTCCCCCATGAAGCCAGCTGGTTGACCTTCGGTGAATCACAGATCTCTTCTGAGCTCTCACAGCCCCACCTACTTCACAAGGTATCCTGTTGTCAGCCATTCTGAGCCCCCTTAAATGGGTGAGAAAAGCGGGGTAGAAAAGCCAACTCTACTTCTGAACGTGGACTGAAGCCAGATTAAAACTTAGCTATGACTCTAGAGACAAGATGCATGTTTTCTGCAGACGTCGTTCAAAATAGTCCTGATGTTCACAGTCATCAGGTGCAGCATGTATAACTTTTGCAAAAGCTGTCGACTTGATTTCACATTTTTGCAGTGAATCATACAAGTCCCATTTTGCCAATGAGCTTTGCACAGCTGAGTGTGCTTGAGACAGATGTTCACATAAAGGAGGTAAGTTTGAACATACAATACCTCTATTCACCATCAATTGTCTCTAAAGCATCACCTACATGAATAGTCAAGGACATAGATTAAATATACAGCAATGCTCAGCTCAAACCACTTAATTGCTTTTCATAAATGAAAAGTTTAATGCATGCCAAGTCCACAATACGTAAATCAAGCAGGTGTTTTCTGTTAGGTTGAGACCAGACAGTCCGACCCATCATGAATTGTCTTGCCCTTCCTTCCTGTAGTTTCAAAATAGATCTGTCCATAACCAGGCAAGTTTCCCCCTGAAGATTTTATAGTTGGAGCATGAACAGAGTATCATCTACTTCCGCTATGCACATGCTAGTTTGGTCTAGTGGTTAAGGAGGCGGACTCTTATCTGGGAATACTGGATTCAATTTCGCACTCCCCCACAAAGCCAGCTGGGTGACCTTGGGCAAGCCACAGCTCTCTTCTGAGCTCTCACAGCCCCACCTACCTCACAGGGTGTCTGTTGTGGGGAGAAGAACAGAAAGCTTTGTCAACCGCTCTGAGTCCGCTTAAGTAGGTGAGAAAAGCCAAGTAGAAAAGCCAACTCTTCTTCTTCTTAGACCAGACATGATATGCAAATATGCTGAATTCTCAGGTTGGCCAGTACAAAACAAAAGGAAAGCCTCCTTACCTTTCCTGGGAACATGCCTCCCCCCCCCCCCGCCCTGCTTTCCCAGTCAAACATAGTGCCAGCATTTCTTCCAAAATAGCAACCCAGACCAACTGGGAAAAGATGGACTGGACCTGAAGAAAAGCCCCATTCTGCGCAAAGACTTTTTAAATTATTATTATTGAAAAAGTTCTTTTCATGGCCAAACCCCTAGCAAAATACAGATTTGAGTGAATAGTTTGCTTTCACATTCAGGAGACTGGTTTGCTTTGGTTAGATTTTTGGATATTTGAAAAAAACAGATTTTCATTTTGCTGTGAATATCTACAAATACAAATTTTTATGGAAGTTGCGAACATGGGTTAGATTTTGTACATCCCTGGCTAGGAATACAACATGATTTGCATGGAAGATTATGCTTTAATATGTTGATTCAGGATGAATACCTTTTGGGATTTTTTTTAAAAAAGTTTAGTTTCCATCATAAGTGCTTGCTCTCTTTTTGAGATACTCCTGTTTTTAATAACCAGCTGCACATATTGGAAAGAGGGTTCAAAAGAGTCTCCTCACCCCCAAATATTGTCCTTGGTTCTGTGTAATTCCCTGACATGCATCTCCCTGTCACAGTTTACCAATTGAGAAACAACAACTTCCTTGCAAGAACTCAGCTCTTGTTTGGATTAATTAAGATAAGCAAGATATAAGTGGTGGAGGACACTAATTAAAGTAGATTAAGTTGGCAACTCAGTAGCGTGTATGTGTGATGAAGAAAATAAATAGTTTTGTAGGAAAATATTATGATACCAAAATTCCAGATATTTGCATAAGCATTAGAAAGAAGGGCTAGAAATCTTAAAATAAATCAAAACGTTGGAATTTTAGGTCCTGAACAGAAATTTGTTCAAAAAAAGTTAAGGTGCAGATTACTTGAGATCAGGCTTGGGTCATGGTCACACGTTTAGTTTAGGATGACTTCAGCTTGTTCTCAGGTCATGCTACTCACATTATTTTTATTCAGTTCGTTTTCCAAGCTGGCCTACCCCCCATTAGTTTGTTCTAACCAGAGTCCTCTTTTTTTTTTTAGAGGACTCAGCCTATCCTGGCATTCCAGGCCATCTTCGCTACCTCGGTTGTGAGAGGGGGAATGGACTAAAGGAGGCTGAACCGTGCTGTGATGGGTGGGTCCAGTCCATGCACAGAGTTCATGAGGCACCTCCCTTTCTCTCCTTAGTTTATGTGTATGATTCCTCTATCTAGCACAGCGGTTCTCAACCTTCCTAATGCCGCGACCCCTTAAATGGAGTTCCTCATGTTGTGGAGACCCCCAACCATGGGGGCGGAGCAGCTCGTAGGTGGGAGGGAAGGGCGGCAGGAAACTCGTCGCGACCCCTCTGAAAGGGTAATTCGACCCCCAAAGGGGTCCTGACCACCAGGTTGAGAACCACTGATCTAGCATCTTATGCAAATTTGTTATTTTTTTAAAAAAAATAATCACACGGAGAAGAAAAACACATGAAAAAGAAAGGGGGCATGGAGGTGGTCGAGCAGGCTTTAAAAAGAACCATAAACATACACCATCACCTCCCTTGAGTGACACAACAGCACCCAATAAGAAAGGAGCAAGATTTGATGCAGCAAAAGGGGTGAAGAGCCAAGAGATCTGTGGAAGCTCAGATCGATTGCGGAAAAAGGTGTGAGCAAAGAACCCCAGAGCGCTGACGGATTGAGGACAACCTATAATGATCTATGTGTAAATAGAACTGGCACGTCCTCAGTCTGAATTATGAATAGGACATCCTGTCTTATGTAGGTGTGACCAGGGCCTTAGAGATAAATGTGAAAACTAGATTAGAGGGAAGAACATAGTGGATCTCCTAGGATAAGTGTGAAAAATGCATTCTTCCAGGGCTACATGGAGTGCATCCATGTAGCATACAACTTCTGGGATAGGGCAGAGGATGGCTTGTCTGGGTGATTTCACAGATTACAACATGTTTCGCTTTCTTTTGTGACTTCAACATTTCTTTCAAGAACTTAACAATGAATACACACCAGGTCTACTCTGGAAGCGAGCACGATTTCACACGCCCTTCTGTTAATATGCTGCACTTGGAGCATAAAGGTAAATAAATAAAGTTGTTATTTTTGCATAATCTCCCAGCCCAGCATACCAAAGATGCTACTAAATGTGTTCATTTAAACTTAATATTGTGTAACCTGTTTTTCATCCCAAGGTGGCTCACAAGCATCAATTTTAAAAAAAGAATAGCCCACTCAAGAAAAACAAAAAACAAACTACTGAGCTAAAAGGATTTTAATGAATGTTTCACAAAATTGCAAAGCAAAATTGAACAAAGGCTTATTGTTCTCTTTTTAACCCATCAATGACAGTTTGGCCATTGCCAAAAAAGGAAGACAAAAGATTTCCAGAAAAGAGACATATGTGAATATATATATGTATTGGTCAGAATTACTATAATTAAAAAACAATATAGTATATTAGTATATCCCATAATTACAGCAAATAATCATGTCCAGGTAACCCACGTATCTGCTCAGCTTGTGGTCCAGATGTTAACTTTGAGTTGGTATCCTGGAGAATCCCAGCTTGCTCTCTCCTCTTAAAACTCTCTGTCTTTAAATTGGACTTTATCTGGATGGGATCTCAAAGAGACAAGTGTCCTCCGTCATGTTAACCTAGCTAGAAGCAAAATGGTTTCTTGACGGTGAAATCTTTCCATGGAAATAAAAAGGCCATGGGGAGAGACAAGGTGAAGAACATGGATTTCTGAGGGCCTTGGGCAGACAGACTCCTCTCCAGACCTAAGCTTTCTCCCCAAGTAAACCCTGGCTTAGCCCAGGAGAGAGGCATTGTGCTAGCTGCTAACAAAAGCCAGAGAAAAGCAGCGGCCCACTGTGTGCAAAGCTCAGAAGCAGGCTAGGCTACCCAGCACATGCTTGGGAGGTTGCTTGCAGCTATGTTCTCTGGCTTTCACGTCCACTTGGCTTTTTACACTGGAAGGATCCTAAGTGCTCTGATTTTAGGCCAGCAAAATCAAAGCAGCAATAAAAAGGGGGGCAGAAGAAGGGTGGCTCTTTTTTTAATAAATTGGCTTCAGTTTAAGCAATTTTCAGCCTAAAATGCTTGATGACGAATAATGATTTTGGGGTAGTTGAGAAAAGGTTAACAGCTATGCTCATTTGGAGTGAGGTTGATGAAATGGGTTCTCCTTCCCTCCCTCCTTCCCTTTCTTTCCCTTCCTTCTTTCTGCTATACTCTCTGTCTCTCAGCAATGGACACATTGCACATGGGTCTCCTTTCCAGTGAAGTGTGCAGCTGTGCTCTGGTCTTTCTCCCCTTTTTGCTACAATGTATCATCTCATTTTGCAGCACTTACCAACCAGCACAAAGCATAGGCAGGATTCAGAGACATAAGCAGGTTCACCTTTAGTCTGTGACACATGGAAAGAAAGAAAGGGAGAAAGAAAGAAAGAAAGAGCAGTAGGAGATTGTCTCCTGTCTCTGTGGAAATTGACAAGTTTTATCTGCCTACCCTTCCATCAATCAAGAGTGAAGGAAGTGATGAAATCATGACAGACAGCAGATTTCCCCACCCCACCCCCCATCTGTCTACATTTCCCAGGCCATATGCTGGGACAAACCTATTAAAGTCCAGGGTTTCAGGTTAATTCATACAGGCTGCCTCATCTCTTGATGAGTCCAAAGCACAGTGGTCACTCACATAGAGGAAGCAGCCTTTCCATATTGGCTCTCACAGATGGCATTACAATATGTATGTAAGGGCTCTGCTCAGTCACAAGACAAATAGAAATGCTAAAACAGCAAACGACGGACATGCAAGTGCAAATCTGCCTTTGATAAGAACTAGGAGGAAGCCACACTAACATTACCCAAAACTGTCATGCAATTTTGTAAAATGTCTTAGGCCAAACCTGCTTTTAAGACCCTGTGGTGGTGGTGGGGGGGCAATGGATTCACTTTCTGTGCTCAACTTCTAGTATCAATTTCAGTTGAGGCAACCATGGATTACTGAGGGAAAGTCCCAACCTATCAGAACCTTGGCACAAAAACATGGAACCAAACACATTCTTGGAGCTTTAATCTATGGATGTAAGTAAGGAGACACTTCCAGATGGCATCTGGTGAGGTACATGTGGCATTAATTCCCTGGGAACTTCCAGGAACTCTGCCACATCCTCCCTCCCTCCCTTCTTTTTCTCATGCTTGGAGGGCTCCCAGATATCTCCAGCAAAGTAATGCTAGATGGACCTTACCTGACATCCTGGTGAATGAGATTGTTCCAGCACAACTCTTCAGACTCCTTCACTGCATTCAGAAGAAATATTTTAAGCCTGACCATGGCTGGTTGTATGTGTAGATATGTCCTGAGTAGGGCTGTTCACGAATGCAATTTTCAACATTCAATTTGATTCAAACAGAATATTCAGATGTGCAAATTGGTAGAAATAGAGAAAAATGAATGTATTAAAATGTGTACAAATATTCATACGAATATTTGATGCAAATTTGATGATATGAATGTTGACAACATTCACGTGTATCTGTACACATCCCATTTTTATCCCGTACTCATCCTGAATTTTCATTTCATATGTATCCATACAGATGCCTAAAGATACAAATAAGATGCGTACGGATACATATGTAATGCATACATATCCGTACACATGCAAATGTCTGGATTATTCAAATGAATGATTTGAAATATTTGCATTCATTTGAATATAAAAAAATGAATGTCTGGTCGTTCAATTTGAATTTGAATGTACAAATTCGGCTGAATTTGATCGAATAATGAATATTTTGAATATTCTTGCACGTCCCTAGTCCTGAGTGTGCACTGCGTACAAAGAAATGGCCAGGAGGATCCTTTAACCCTATCAGAAGTTGTCTATGTCTGACCTTGAGCTCTGCACAACTGCTCAAGCCTTTCCGTGCCCCTCGCATAAACATCTCCGTGGCCAATCAAGATGATACCTCCAACATTAAATTGCAGAGGAAAACAAAATCCTTAGGGTTTTTACAGACTTCATCCTACAGCTCTTGACAAGGTATCTAGGGGCACATTAAAACCAAGCTGGTCAAGAAAGCAGGGCAGACAAGTGATCCATGCAAAGGGCTTGACCTTTGTGGGGCTTTAAATAGAAAGGCCTGTCTGTAAACACTGTTAATTAGTCCTCTCAAAAGCCTAACAACGATTAAAAATGCAGGGAAGACTATTTTGTCAGCAAATTTTGGAAGGCTAGTTGAAAACTTAAAGGCTGGTTCAGAGCGTGTGTGTGTGTGCTCTGCTCGCCTACTCTCAATAGTAGAAGTAGCTGAAGAGTTAAGAGTAATAACGTAAGCAAAGAGAATGCGCTGCTCCTATCTTCTAAAACTCTACTCTTCTCTCCCAAGTGCAAGAGCCAGACCGATCTGTAGATGATATTTAAAACAATCAGAATTCTCTCTCACTCCCCCTACAGCAAGGAACTGGTGCCGGGGAGCTGCCTTTAACTCTATAATTACAGGTTGCACGTAAATGAATGCTGATGGTCATCTAACCAATTATGGTTTAACTATCCCTTGTTTACAGTAAGGTGTAAAACATGCCTTTAGAGTACAAAGGATAAAGCTGCCTAAGCTACAATTTGTTCTTCATCCCATTATGCTTCCCCAAAGCAAAACCAGGCGCTCTCTTGCATAGGTTTACGCACTGCAGAACATATACTTCTCCTCTGTTGATTCGCGTTTGCTTTATTTCAAATGGGTGTTCTTGTTTACTTTTCAAAATTTACATAAATGTCAGCATTGTATAATTTCTATGTTAACAAAGCAGTGAGCAAAATCCCTTGTATGTTTATAAAATATTATTGTTTAATTCGCGTAGTTTAGGAATTCCAAATGTTGAAAATAGGAAAGAGGCCAAATGCCATCTGTTTATAGCTATGATGCATCATCATATGTGCACTTAAAAAAAAAGTGGGAAGGAGATTTCTTGGTCAATCGACTGTATTTTCAGCGAAGGTTCAGAGGGATAAATTTACGCGTTGTTAGTTCTTGCCAGCATTCCTTGGTGAGATCTATTTTATAAGCAATTAAATAAAAGAAGGCATTTACTTCAGGATACGAATTAATTGCAAATTCTACTCCTTTTCCCTTCCCTCCCCCATACTTTCTCATTGTGGTTCTGCTGGAAATTGCAATATCTGGCAGGATAAAAACAAAAAAACTTTAGTTCAAACTGGCATCTAATGCTGTGGTCACATCTAGGGTTTCATCCAGCTTCAGTCCACCTTCAGAACAAGAGAACACCTCAGCAAAGCAGCCAGTGATTTTCTTTCTACATCATCTATCCCAAAGGTGAATTTTCTGACTTATTTAACACTGAAAGAAAACAGCCTGTAACTTTGCTGATGTATTCTCTCACTCCGAAAGTGGACTGAAGCTGGATTAAACCTTTTAAATGGGACCACAGTCTTAGAGAAACAGCTTCAACCACATCTATTTATGATATTTCTTGTGGTATGGAACTTGTAATGCAGCACACTGTTCATATGCAGCTGCTTCCTGGGAGTTACCATTCCATACCTTGCCATATCCCTGTGGGAACAGGGATGTTTGTGGCATTTGGAACTGTAGTGAGGGCCAGATTTCCTGAGGCATCATCATGATGATAGTGATGGTGATCTTGTTGCCCTGGTATCTGAATTTCCATGCCCTTACTCTGCTAATTGAAAGACAATGTTCTGTGGAAGTAACCTATGAGGTAGACAGACAGACGGATGGACGGGCAGACGGACGGACAGACAGACAAGATCCTACCCATCCACATAGTGCCTGCTTCTTTTAACGAGTGTTCTGTCTTTCAAACAAGACTAGCAACAGAAGCAGCAGCAGCTGATAGGTTCACACATCATTCTTTGGTACAGTAATTTCCTTCTTTCCTCAATCTTTCCCTTACACACACACACCTACCTACTCACCCCTGACTTTTTCATTCTTCTGCCCAGGTACGTTTGGGTGGTGGTGGTGGATATAAATAGCCTCTGTAAGCTGGGCTCTCAGAAAAAAAGAAGGGGAAGCATACTTCTTCTTTACAGTGATGCCTCAAAAACACACATTATCTCTTCTTTCCACTCTGTGTACAGGTACAGCCTTATCCCCTTTCTGAACCTGCCATTAGACTGGATCAGAAAAAGGACTACGGGTCTCCTTTCCATGTACTTATGCAGTTTAAGGGAGCCCCCTCCCCTTCCTAGTATGCTTTATCTACATAGGACTGAGTGTAGGCTGGACTTGGACACCCAAAATGGCACCCTGGTCTGTTCTACCAGTAGACTCTTCTTTTTCAGGGCCCACCTGTATACTAGGGCATACTGAACAATGTAGATGGCATGCCTCTGTGGTCTGCCATAGGACAGGAGATCTATTTTGGTAGGGCAACAAAGTGTGCCACTGAAATGGGCCCCCCAAGAGGCACCTTCCACAGACTCTGAAGCTAGTGTGCACTTCACAGCTGGTGTGGGGGCATTCACGGAACAGACCATCCAAGTGTGGCCAGGCTTGTTCTGCACAAGGAGCAATTCATCCCAGTCTGGGCTGTGTTGCTTATACCTGACTGCTGGAACCCCAGTCTCTGCCCTCTTCCTGCCCAATAAACGTATTGTAAAGAAATATTTTTTGTCTGTCCATATGGAATGTTAAACTATGCTCCCCATATAGGATTGTAGAAGAGAGGCCTTAATTTTGCTACCTATTTTTCCATTATAACCAAAACTGATCTAATATCTAGTATGGACCAGTCTGTCTCCTTCTCTTAAGAATAAGTTACTTAAGAAGCCACATAATGGGCGCCTCCAAAAGCTGTGTTTGGACATCGCAGCTTATGATCACCCGCAGCATTTCCAAGGATACTGCTTGGATATTGCAGGCAATCATAGCTTCCTGTCTGTCTGACAGGAAGAAAATGTGTATTCCTTCCACAGCTTCTGAGCTTCCTATCTGACAGACAGGAAGTGGCAGCAGTTTCCCTTCACAGCCTCAAGTTGTCCCACCTGTCAGACGGAAAGTGGCTACAAAGGGATGGTGCATCTTTTGCCGTGTTTGCAGGCACTCTTATGTTTCTATCCTGCAACACTTCTCTCTTCGATATTAATATCCCTTTGATATTAGTATAGGCCTGAGCACTGCAACAGTTACATGAGTTTAGATTGGTGACATGACTATTGTAGTTAACTATTTATAGACAATATTATTCCCATGTAAACCTTCTACTGCAATCACACATACCTCTGATAAGATGAATCTGTGATAATCCGCTCTTTTCTCCAGGCACTTAAAAAAAACAGCTTTCCAAATTCCATGCTTGATGTATCTTTTCTGTATGCTTCACAACCAATGAATCTGCTTGTGATCAGTGCAATCCTGCTCAAGAGTTACTGGATTATTGGTGACATGTGCCAATAGAAGATGCTTCTTCAGTGTAATTCTAGTCCTAAGCCATGGTCAGTCAATGCAAGGCTTTGAAATGCCAGAGACTATACCTGAATGAGCCTTGGGTCACCTGGACAACTTGTGACCTTGTGATGGGAAGCAATGCAAAAGTGCCCATCCCATTGTAGCAAAATGGCACTTGTTACACATAAGAAAGATAGGAAAAGTAGGCACTTATCTTCACATGTGGTGGGAATGCACCCGGATACAAACATTTTAGTCATTACTGGAACATGAATGTCAAAAATATATCCAATTCCCATTCAAAATTTCTGCCAAAGTTTGCCTTCTACACCTCTTTCTAGATTTAGACACTTTCCCTAAATATAAACAGATTTTACTGCATTTTGTGTTGTTGATGGGGGGGGGGGGAAGTAATTGCAAAAAACTGGAAGGTCTCCCTGATCTTAAATCTCAGTACTTAGTATATTAAAATGTTAGGCACTGCTATGTCAGAATTATCCATCCAATTTCAAGGCTAAAGCGGAAGAAGGAAGAAAACTCATTCTTAGAAGTTTGGTATCCCTTTTTGTCGAAATCAATTTTATTGGTAGTAAATATGCTCTTCTAGAGAGAACATTACATTTTCTAAATCATTTCCACAAACTAAAACATTGTATACAGTCTGTATTATTTCAAAGATAGGTCACAGCTGTACTAACAAGTCCAAATGTACAACAAATGATTGCTCTCATTTTGTTTCAAGGTTCTTAACAAGACTGTTTAGTAATGCTGTATTCTTATAAGTTATTCTGTAGAATTAATTGCAGTTGTTTTGTAATTGGTTAAAAAATAAAAGAAAAAGAAAGAAAAAAGAAAATTAAAAAGAAGAAAGACAGGAAATATACTAAGGTATATGATCAAGAGAATAACTGAATAACAGTTCTCACAGGGAGAGAGAGGCTAGGAAATGGCTGAGATGCTAACAAGGAGCAAAAGGTGGTGCAGAAGACAGAACTGTGCAGTAGCAGCAGAGATGATGTCTATGGAAGGGCCTTTCTGCACTTGGCCTTATTCTGGAATATATCCTGGAATAGGGGGCTGCTGTCCATATGCCATTGCAGACTTTGGCAGGGCCCAGGCAAACCCTGTTCTGCCATGGTCTGCATTAGCATGTGAACATTTATTTAGTGTATGACAAATCCACATAAGATATACATTAAAAGCACTTTAAAAATACAACCAATCTAAAACAGTACACTTCGTATTTAAAACAATAGTGTCTGTACTGGGGGAAAAAATATAAACACTTCAGCCAAAGGCCAGGGCAAAGAGGTGCATCTTCACCACCCTGCTAAATATATACAAGGAAGGGGTGTGGTGCACCTCAAGGGGGAGACTATTGCATAGTCTGGGGGCCATCACTGAAAAGGCCCTCTCCTGGGTGCCCACTGCCCTCACTACTGAAGGCGGTGGGACAACCAGGAGGGCTCTCACCTCTAGATCTTAAGGCATGGGCAGGTTGATATGGGAGAAGGTGCAGAACCAGGAGATACTTTAAGATTATCTGGTTGCCACACCTTCAAGGTTTAAGATGGTAGCCTCGAAGTAACTGGTCTTTAGCACCATCCAGGGAACACATGTGACCTAAGGAGTGTCATGGATGCAATCAGTCATTGTTCCCCAGCATGTGAACACCACCACCCCAACCCAAGATATATTCCATAATAAAGCTAAGTGCAGAAAAGGCTGAAGTCATCCAGGGGAGCAAAAAGCATTCAAGCTCGCAGGTTCTTCTCACTGTTAATCATCAAAAAGTGAGATTGCTGGGCCTCTAAGTAGACATTTAATCCCTCATCTTCCTTAGCACTCCAGCTTCAATTCTGTTTTTTCATGAGCTCAGAGGTGGCCAGAAAAACACAGTGGCAGAAATGTAGGTAGGAACTGAACAGGTGGTCACCAGCCAGTTGCCCCCCTGCTTATACTTCCAGATTTCACCAGATGACCACCAGGTTAAGTGGCAGGAAACAGGAAGAGGATGTGCACCAGAAATGGAAATGTGCACAACTCAACAACAAATAGGCATGCAGAGAACCCCAAAGGTATGTCTTTTGAAACAGTTGCCAGAAATGGCTGCATTATATCCTTTCATTTAGCAAATGTTTTAAGTCCTTATCTTTTACTGCCCTCTAGTCTCTTTGTTTCTCTCTTTTTGTTTACGGGCTTGCACACTTGGACAGAAGGAAAGGGGAGGCTTTTCCAGGCAGTTGTAAAAACCCCTTTGCAGTTTCAAAAGGTTGTCAGATCTCTTGAGAAAACTTGTTGGGAAAATAGCGGTTAGTCTTTAAAAACGCTGCTCTGCTAAAATTGCATGCAAAGACCCACACTGAATACAAGGTGTGCTTGCTTAACTGAGGGATATGTCCTTTGTTATTAAGTCACTAAGAAGATTTGCCTTCCAACTCCACGTTAATTAGCTAACATGTCAAGTCCTGTAGACGTCTTTCCACCTTTAAAAGCAGGAGAGTCCCTGAGAAATGGGCTTAAACTTCTGAGCGAGGCCTGGAACACTGAATACCCAGATTAGTGGCTGGCTTTGTTGTGCTTACATTAGGGCAACCCAGCTGCGGTTTATCCTACTATTGCTAATGATGCTTGGAGTGATGGAGGTGGCATGTAGATCTCACATATGGGGTCCCTTCCCTAAGGAGGAGGAATAATAGCTGCTACTCAGGTGGCATCCTGGAGAATAAGAGCAGATCTGCCCCTGTGTTTCTGCCTGGTGTGTGGTGACTCTGAGGTCTTTCAAGCGGTATAATTGAAAGGTACGTTCAGAAGCAGAGCCACATACCTTCTTTTACCGCTGAGGGATAGACGTACAGGTGGAAGACCATAGTGATAAGCTGGTTGTGCTTCCACCCCTGGAACAATACACAGCTGCAGGTGCAAGAATCAAAGCATGCCATGCTACAGTCATTCAACCTCCTCCCATTCTGTATACAGTGTTGAAATTTCTTTAACTTCTCCTCTTAAAAAAAAAAGGGCCTTTGTTTCTGTTGCAACATTTAAATTACAGCATCTTGAATTATTTAGATTCACCCAGTTAGAAAGCTAAAGCTTCTTTTGCTGCAGTGTACTGAATGGAAGCTTTGAATTTGAAAACAGAAAAATCTGCCCCCTTTTCCCAGTACCCTTTCTTCTTCTTACTATCATGGCTGTCCTCATGCAATTGGGAATAGTCAAATGCACCCCATCGCTTTCCATGAATAACTTCAATAGGGCAGTTTGGGAAGGCTCCTGAAATCTCAATTGCTCTTGCAAGGCAGTGCAAAAAAGTATGTGTTCAAACAACAATAGGATGCTTTTAAATAGAGAGAAACCTCCCATGCAAGCCAGTCATGCACAGTCAACTCACCACAACTGTTTGGCCATGGCTGTGCATTTGTAGAAAATCTAAGATTCTTTTAGGAATCTGGATGGCCGCTGGTGATAACCAGCACCTTGAACTGAATCTGGAAACAGATGGGTATTATGGGAGGAATATGCTCCCATCTTGGAATTCCAGATAGAATACTGGCAGCCGTGAGCTATGTCATCTGAAGCTTCTGAATGCTTTCTACGGGCAGCCCCATGTAGGACACATTACAGTGGTCTAACCATGTAGAGCACGAGTCACTGAGACCAGGACAGACTTCTTAAGATTAAGAGATGCAGTTGGTGCACTAAATGAGGACATGCAAAATAACTCCTGGACACAGCTGCTACCTGGGCATCCAGGAGCTAAGTTGGGTCCAGAAGAACCCCCAAGGTGCAGGCCTGTTCTTTAAAAGGGAACACCTCCCTGTCTATAACAGGCTGAATCCCATTTCCTTATCGGCTATCCTCCTGACAAACAGTGTCTTGTCTGTGTTTAACTTCAGGTTATCCATGCATATCAAGTCTATCACAGCCTCCAGACTTTGGTTTAAGACAGCCACTGTCTCCTTGGCCACTGATGACATACAGAGGCAGAACTGTATGCCATCAGAGTACTGATGACTTCACAGCCTACCTTCTGATAGATCTTTCCCACAGAGAGAAAACAGAACCCTGTGGCACTCCAAAAGCCACTAGCCAAAGGGTAGAGGAGGAGTCCTCCATCATCACCTTCTGGATTCTGCCCTCAAGATAGGACTGGAACCTCTCTAAGATTTACCCTGCTAGGTGATCCAGGAAGGTACCATAAAAAATAATATTGAAGGTGCTGAAAGGTCCAATATAACCAACAGTGAGGCACCACCCTTGAGTTCTTGGCACAGAGCTACTATGAATCTAGATAATCCATTCATCCAAGATCTACTGCAGTTATAGAACTACTCATCCACTCAATCCCTTTGCCCAAAAGCAGGAGGTTGGAGACTAGCTGGTATTTGTTGAGGTCATCTGCATCCAAGGAGAGCTTCTTCAAAAATTGTCTATTACTGTCTCATTGAAGAAGGATGGCATATAGCTCTCTCTGAGAGAAGAGTTAACCATCTTCACAAGTCATTGATACACCACCACCCTGACAGATTTCACTACCCATGATGGACAAGGGTCCATAGTACAAGTCATGGTCCCCACACTACTAAGCACCTTGTCAACTTCCTCAGGCTCCACAAGCCAGAATGTCTCCAGAGGAACAAGACAAGACATCTCTCGAGGCACATCCCATTCCATTCCAGGGGCAGTGACAGGTGGCGGGTGATATGGTGGGATGTTGTTTCAGGAGTGTGGGAACGGTGAGAGTACTGGCAATAACAGTGGCAGCAGGGGTGTTACACGATGGGGTTGTTGCAGGAGGGTAAGAAGGCAATGGGGTAGTGGTGGCGGCAGGGGTGGTGGTGGGGTGATGTGAAGAGGGGAAGTTGTAAGAGGCTGAGGGGTTGGGGGAAGCCCACCACTGCTACGACTGCTACCATAGTGTGGTGGCAGCAGCAGATCTTTGCCTGCCCCTGAGCCCATTTTTGGCTAAAACAGTGCTGGGGTTATCCAGTTACAAGAGAGTCCCTTTATGGCCAGGGATGTTCTTGGAAAAAGTTGGATGCCCATTTTGGCATCTGGTCCCTGAGGACTTTAGATGACTTCAGTTCTTAAAAGTGAGGTATCAACACCACTAGGAAAACCTCACTGGAAGTTTCAGAAATGTCACAGACTTGCACTAGAAAAGGTTGTCCCTGTAGGAAACTGGGAGCAGGTACCTTTACTTGAGTGATATGCTTGCAGTGGGCGGCTCCACTGAACAGCCTAGAGTTTGGAACAGCCCCTCTCCAGAGGTCCACCAGATGCCTACATAATATGGTTTTCTGTACTTGGTTAAAACATACCTCTTACCTGTGACAGCCTGGGACCTTTGGGTGAAGGGCAGGACAAACAGACGGATGGACGGACAGATTGATGAACGGTTAACTCCACACTCAGCATATCAGCGGGGGTTCAGTCTTGAGGTTTGCAGGGCAGAAGTCACTATTGCCAAGCTATCCATCCTCTGGGGTGGTCACAGCTCTTGCTGGTGCCAAAGACAGCAAGGTAGATGGATGTGAAAGCATTTTCATTGACAACTTCCCAGACCTTCACTGCACTTCCTTTTTGGAGTGCTACCAACACCAATGCCTTAGCATTTGTCCAGAAATGCTATGGTCTATCTTGGATATGAACATTTAGGATAAAACAGAGTAGCCTGGATTTTCTCTCTAATTTTGGACTGTGTTTAGAGTTATATTTGAATGTCTTGAGAATCTTGACATTTTAATAAGTATATTAAAATATATAGTGGATCCATAAAAAAGGGCCAACACTTCATCACACAGTTGAGTGACTGCATAACACCTACCTTAGGAATGAAAAGAGCTAATCGGTGATTGATATGACATATGTGTAGGAGTCTGAATTTGCAGCAATTAAGGGGATTTCCTATGTGAACCAAGAAGTAGCTTTGCATGTATGCAAATGTTCAGATTATCTGAGGCCAAAAATGGATTTTACATGGAACAGAGAGGCAGCAAGATTTAGATTACATTAAGCTTTTATAACCTGAGAAGGAAAACAGTTCTGTCTTAGTGGTCAGTGCCAATTATTGCTTGACTAACAATGCAGCTGGGGAGACCAATGGTGTTCAGAACTACATTTTAATCCAGCTTCGGTCCACTTTCAGGATGGAAGAACACAGCAGCAAAGTGACTTGTCGTTTTCTTTCCATGCTATCTAGCTCAAAGGTGGATTTTCTGAGCTACATAAAACCAAAAACAAACGGCTTGTTACTTTGCCAATGTGTTATCTCACTCTGAAAGTAGACTGAAGTTGGATTAAAATTTAGGTGTGAACACAGCCTAAGGGTAAGCAGCTCCCTATAATGGTTCCTTGGAATGGTGTCAAGTATCTTGAATGCAATCCTCTGTATATTTTAACAAAATCCTACTGATTTCTGCATAGTTTAATTCACATTCCACAGCTTGCTTCTTTTCACTGGAAAGGCTGAGCTACCTGAGATTCCCTCTAGAAGAATATATTTTGGAGTTGATTTTTAAAAACAAATTCCTGGGTTGGATGGTTGTGTAGCAGTCAAGAAGATGAAGAGGGAGATCTAATTTTTTTCTTATAAAAGTGCCAAGTCTGATCTGTTTTGCTCTGTAGAGAGAAAGATGGAGATTTCAGTGAGGAACAGCAGGTGCAAGACGCTGAACTCTTCGGCTTGTTTCTTTCATGTGGACTTTTGCTCCCCCTTCGCAACCCTGTTTTTCTTCAGTTGCAGACTCCTGCTTTACAGGGTAGAATTGTATGCTAAAAGCGAAGACCAATCTTCATCCAGCCATCCGGTCCTGACTGGAAGATGCTAGAAGCACCCAGAGAGACAAATCTCCCATTCATTTGTTTGTAAAAGGTGTTTGTGTAAAATAACTCTTTAGATGAAAAATACTTTTTAAAAATTGCACCTCCCCTGGTGAATTTGGAAAATTGTCTGTTGCACCATGTTCGGAAAACTGATCTATTTATTTAATAAACTCTCCAGTCCACCATTTGGAAATTATTGTACGGCTTAAGGAAACAACGGTAAATTTGCATACAGATGTATACAGCTCCTGTAGTCGGCTTACTATAGATTCTCTGCTAATCCCTTTTTGTTCACATTTACAACCCTCCTTAAATAATGCAGCTTTCTGTTTCCAGTGGCATTTGAGTGTGCAAAAGGCTGGTTGGCTAGCCCTTGTGACCGTCACAAAGCTTTCTCTCCCCCAGATGGCTGGCACTATAGCTGTCATAAAGCCACTGTTCCTTTTTACCATGTCTGGAGCAGAGGTAGTTAAGAATCACACAAGCTTTCCCTCGTTCCTGCAACAAAACCTCCCTCTCGGTCCAAACTTGAAATTATGTAATAATCCCCCCTCTTCGGATTAGATTTTCTGCTTTTAAAATATCCATATTAAAATCAAAGTATCCGTAACCCTTTTCTTTTTACCATATTTGGAAACATCAACTGCCATGGAGCCCTAAAGATTTCCATGGACTGCTGATATACACTACACACGCACAACACACTTCTGTTCTTTTGGAAACAAAAACTCCCAGACAGTGTTGGTGCATCTCTGAAAGGCCCTGTCTAGTGTACAACAGAATGAACAATCCTGGCAGCAATAACATGCAATATGATCCCATTGTAATACTGTTTGATGCAAGAGTATGTTTGATCAGTTACCAGTGATGAATATCATATCTCATCAAACAATATGATACGGTCTCATTGTATGGAATTATGGCTGCTGTCAATCAGAGAGTTTTCTGCTCCTTTAACTGCCACCTCTGGGAAATGGAATGAAATGATAGCTACGCACGCATTAATAAAAAGCTCTTGCATGTATTCCATGCAGACCTGTTGAGATTTTGTTTTCTTTCTTTCTTTCTTTCTTTCTTTCTTTCTTTCTTTCTTTCACACAGACCTTTTTCTTCATCTTTTGTTTATAACTCTCTCCAACCTGAATGACAGTCCACTTGATTTACTAACTGAAAAAGTTCTTTCTTTCTCCATTCAAAGTCTTAACAATATGACCAGGCCGTAATTTACCTGTTATACATGCCTCCTGCCTGAAGTATGTAAATGCAGCTAGATTGTTGTGATATTAGATTAGTTTTCAGGATGAAATCTAAAGTTTTTCTGTGACCCCCAGAGCCCAGGTCCAATCCAAGAAACTGGCTGGACCACTCAGTTCAAACACACCAGAGCTTTGAAGTGAACTGTGGCATGAAAATGGCACCTTGACCAGTCCAAGTGTGGACTCCTTCTAAATAGTCCATGCAGCTGCCTAGCTGGTATATGGGATTGAGTGGCCCAGCAAATGGGCTGTGAACCAATATACCACATCCTGTGCCATTTTGCTGGAAGTGTGCCATTTGAGGGTGTCCTGGCCAGCAACCTAAATTCCCAGGTGCCATATCTGGGTGAGGATGGGCCATGCATAATGTATGTGGCCCTTAGCATGCTGCAGCAGCAGTCCAGCCATTGTGGGAAAAGTTATATAGAACAGGCCAGGCCAGTGCAGCATGGGATACCGTGCTTTGTGTACGGTGTCTATTGTGGCTAGCGGGTGAATGGCAAGCAGTTAAAAGGAAGCAGTATTGGGGGACAGAATACAATGAACTAATGGTAAATGAAGCATAGGCCCATAGTTCTATGCAGCTCGTATTTGGATTAGGCACACACTACCCAAACTTGAAGCATGAGTGTGGGAGAAAGGGAGATTCAACCTCCAAGCCCCAACTGCTGAAGAAGGATCATCTGTGCTCTGTCATCCTTAGAGTGAGATGCTGGAGATCTGAGCAGCATCGCATTGTCTACTGTGGAAGCTGGAGTTCCTGGAATGTCTGCAAGCTTCACTTGTGGGACTGTTGCTGTCAAGGAAGTCCTGGTAGTGGGGAGTGATTCCATCCTCCTTCACACAGTGGCACACCAGTTGCTTCTGAACGTTCCCAAACAGAAACAAAGGCTCTCAACTCCCTGTAGATGCCTTTATATACATCTTGTTTGTCCCTCCAACCTGGAGGCAATACCAAGACATCCATTCTAGTAGCCACAGATACATCTGTCTTTCATGAATTTTTCTAAGCCTTTCTTAAAGCTATCCAGGCTGACTACTGTCGCTATTTCTGGTAGTAAATTCTATAGACCAGTGAACCTCTAGGTGAAAAAATACTACCTCTTTTTGGTCCTAAATCTCCTGACCATCAGCTTCATAGGGTGCCCCCTGGTTCTAATGTTATATGATAAAGAATTTTTCTCTGTCCACATTTTCCACATCATGTATGAGTTTATATACTTCAATTAGGTCATCTCTTAAGGCTGAAGAGGCCCATGCACTGCATCCTGACTTCACGTCCCCCCCCCCTTAATCACTCTAGTTGCCCTTTTCTACCCTCTTTCTCATCCCACGATATTTGTTCCAAGGTGTGATGACCAGAATTATACACAATATTCAAAATGTGGCTTCACCATAGCTTTATAAAGAGGCTCGGTGATGCTGGCTGACTTATTTTCTATTCACTTTCTAATTACTCCTAGCATTGAATTTGCTTTTTTCACTGCTGCTGTGTACTGGGTCGATAACTGTGCACTGGGTTGAATAATGTGCCAAGGTTAGAAAGGAGGGGGGAAATTGTCACAGTGGGCAAATGGTGCTGGAAGGCAAAAGGTTTGGTCTAGGAGGAGACGTGTTACAAGCATTAAAGCGACCACTCTTTATGGTCTGCTTTCCAACCAGCAAAAGTTTGAGGTCAATTGGCTCACTGCTCTGTTGCTGCTGCTCTTGAACACCAGGTCAATCCAGAATAAAACATCACTCATCTATGATTTGCTTCTGGATGAAGGGGCTGATCTGGCATGCATGACCTAAACCTGAGCAGATGAACTAAGTGGGTCTTCCCTCACCTAGCTCTATGCCAGGTTATTTGGTGCAGCACTGTTCTAGGGTGGTAGGATCGTGAGGGCTGTTGCTGTTTTCCATAGGATCTCTATCTCTCTTGCAAGGAAGCCAAGTCACACTGTGCCTGAATATGAGAGGCTGTTTTTATTGTTGGGTCAAAGAGGCAGAAAAGGGATGCTGCTGGTGTGTTGACCATTCCACTGCCCAGCAGGCTCCCTGTCTTGAGCTGGTTGAGACAGTCTTAGATGTGATGTTGGAAGACTCTATCCCAGCAGTATTGACGGACTTCAAAATCCATGCAACCTTCAGTGGACCAGCTCAAGTCTTCCTGCTCTCCATTATACTACTAGCCCAACTCATACAACAAGACATACCCTCAAACTGGTATCTGCAACATCATGGATTAGTGAGAATCTGTTGTTATGAGATCTGGTGGTAAGATTTGGTCTGCAATGGCTTCCTTCCACAAGAGAGGGAATCCCATTGAGATGGTCTACCTTTGGAGACTTATGGAACCTGGGCAATTTCTGAATGATCTGGGGGATTTTGTTGTTGTTGACATGGATGGTACTCTAGCTAAGGCTGTGAGGCAAATAGGACTATCAATTTGACTATGCCCAAGCATTGTTGATGTTGATTTGGAGCCTATAATGCATCATTGTACTCCATAGAGTTATGTCTTAACACAGCAGGAGTCAACAGTATTCACAGTTTTAAAGTTGGGTGAATTAGTCAAACAGTAAAGCAAATGAAAGAGTGAATTTCCCCAAATAAATAAGCAGTAACTTGTAGCAAGAGAGAAAGTTTTATAGTGTAAAAGTTCTTATGGTCTTTCAGGAATAATAATAAAAAAAAAAAGTTAGGAGAAGTGAAGTTAATGTGAAAAGATAATGAAAGGAAAGTGATGGGGAAAAGCATTAAAGGAAATGAAGCAAGAGGAAAAAGGCAGTAGGAATTAATACCTCTTAATAGAGACAAAATTCACAAAGTGCATGTACACACAAGGCATGCAATCTCTGGAGTGAGTTCTCAGCATTCTGGTGAAGGTAGCATCTCTGAAGGCATGGGGGGAGGTCAGATACATTGGGTCTTGCTTAGTAATTTAGTTCAGAAATGGGAGATGACATAGGTCTCACCTAGCTCAGTGATGCATCTCCCATTCGGGGAGGCGGTCCATACCTCTCTGGCTCAAAAGCAGCCATTTCAGCAAGAATTTTAGGTTGAAGACCAGTATACCATATTAACTCGCACACATAGAAGCAGCATTTTTTTGGGTGTGAAAGGGGTAATCAGCTTGAATCTCTCTTGAGAATGCAGTCAAAGAGATTGTTCCTTTGTATCTCCTCAATGGGAGCACATGAAGTTCATGCCATTTTGAATCATGAAGGAAGGATGCAATGGGGACCTTAGGGAAACCAAAGACCCACAGTGTAGCTTTTGTTCCAGGAGGCAAAGTGAACAGAGGAGCTTGATTTCAGCACTTAAGAGGCAGAGTGGACCCAGCAAAAGCCAGAGATGTAGCATCAGAACCAGCAAAAGCCAGAAATACTGAATGAACAAGGGGCTTGTTTTTATACCCTGGGGACAGTGGGAAACCTGGCTGTTCAGGAAGAGATGAACAAGGAAATGAGGCAACATTCAGACTCTCCAGGTCACATAAACAAGTCACACTAATTTAATCAAGGTATTCAATTTAGACACCCATATTATGTATGCCTAGGTACTGCCTCCAGGTTGGCGAGATAAGCATGATACCTCTAAGGGCCATTCAAGAGCAGGTGAAGGTTTTGCCTTTGCCTTCTGCTTGAGAATGTCCATTATGTGACACTGGATTCTGAACTAGATGGGCTGTGGCTTGATCCAGTAGGGCTGCTCATATGTTCTTCCTTGTAGGTGCTCTCACTCTAGGCAAGTATTAATCATCTTTCTTAAACAACTGAAGTGATATACACTTCTTTGTTACAATCCACTTGCCTCTAGTCTTAGGACTACAGGCAGGTTCGCAAACAGTTGTTGGTTCCTAAGCCTTCTCCCCATTATGCACCTCAACTCCATCCTGTACTTACAGTCTTTTAAGTTAAGGGTCAGAGGGAAAGGGTTTGCTTCCACAGGAATGGTGGCAAAATCCAGACAGTGTTTTTAAAATTAGTTTCCTTTCTTTAAACCTGGCTCTGATCTATTACTGTCTATAATGGAGTTAGGTAGTATCAAACACAATGAAGGACATAGGACATAACAATGTAAGAAGTGGGATCTTAGGTACTGGAACAGACTCACAGCCCATCTAGTCCAGCTGCCTGTTCCCACAGTGACCAATCAGCTGAAAAAGGAAACCCACCAGAAGGACACAAGAACATGGCTTCCCAGCAGCTAGTCTAGAGGCAATCCATTCATAGCCCTGATTTCCACGGAATGGTCCGACTCTTTTCTTGAAACTGTCCAAGTTGGTAGCCAATGCCACATCTCGTGGTAGCAAATTCCAAAATTTAACTATGCATTGGTTTTTAAAAAAATCATTTAATGTTCCAATGTATGACAGGGTCTCCCATCGCCTTTTTGTTTCTGTTTTGCCAGCCATTCTTGTACTTCTCTTCTGTTAGTACAGTGAGATGTGAGCACCTCTTCCCATGTGTTTACCTTTATCTCTAGATTGCATTTTCTTTCCTTTTGCTCAGATTGTTGCTATCATTACTATCTTTCCTGTTCTTGACACTTTGAACGTAAGCTTTGTCCCCCCATCCTGTAGTATTCCAAAAAGTGCCTTGTTCATGGATGTTGCCATATAGAAATAATTAGTAATGTTCAAAGTGGGTCTTAGTGCACACCTCAGTAATTACAGTATGCTGTTATGCTAATTTCACCACCAAAGGAATACAATAGCTTGTCATATTGCCATCTTCAGCTGTCATGCTGTCATCAGGCATCCTAGACTACGGAGGGTCAGCTTTCAGTGAGAAGGCCTTCTTGCAAGCTGGGAATCTTTTCAAGATCACGCCCAAGTGTGAATCTATTGTGCTGCACCTTATTGCAGGGAGAACGCTAATTTGGTAGATGCACTCTGCCGTATTCTGATCTTGTCTGGTCATGCAAGCTGTGTGCAAGAGAACTGCCAAGAGTTAGTTGGGATGGCAAATTTCTGCCAAAAGGATGCTGTGGCATGATGTGTTGTGCTGTCAAATCTTAGGAAAATGATAACCTGATAAGGTGTGATTGCCGTATATGCTGAAATGGTAAGTAGGAACCCCAGTGCAAGGAGAAATAATATCGCTGAGTCGCCGCCTGAGCTCAAAAGAGCTTGCAGTTCAAATATTGGACATATGACAAGAGAATGGTGCTCTTGTTGACGCTTCCATTCTTCTCTTTAAATTTGTTGTTAACAAGACTGCTTTCCTCCTGAGGTGATTATACCTCCAAAGGCTCCTTCTGCTAAAGAAAAAAAAAATTGCCTAAGTGTTCTCTGGCCGTTTTCCAGTTTGGATGGTTGCACTCAGACTAATTTATTAGTTTTATTTGGATATTTGTATTCTCCCCTTTGCATGTCTCAGTATTGTACTGGAGATGCTATTTAGACTGCCTTGCATTTCAGGAGAAGGAAAAAGCAGTGCAATGTGTGGAAGAATGGAGACTTCCACAGCTGGTTTTCATTTCACTTAACACAGTTTTGGGGCTGCAATGCCATGTTCTATAGTTCTGCCTCAACCTCAGCTTTCAGATATAACTACAGTATCCATCTTCAGAGGCCATGGCTGTGTTCAGACATAACAAAAGGGGCATCTCACTGGAACTTTTCGAGATGTCCATTTCCTAGAAGACAAACCCCCTATGTTACACAGTTTTTAAAAATATGTATTTTAAAAGCCTCCCGTCTTGCTGGTTTTCTTCCTTCTTAACATGGCATTGCCCTTCTCTGCTCAGCTTGCTTGCTCTTATTTGCAGCTACAAGCCCATTTTTCTAGGGTCCTCAGTGGCTGCTGCTCATAGGAGGCTGGAATTGACCCATAGAAGGCTGGAGTTACTCCTTTCATGTCTGCAAAGGGATGCACAAACATAAACCATGGGACAAGGTAAAGTGTTTTGTTTTTAATTATGTTTGTCCCAAAGGTTTCAAATTCATTTCGACCCCTCCCACCTCACATATACAGTCTGTGCTAGGAAACGTGGATCAGAGTTGGGAACACAAGGGTCACACACTACTGTCTCTGAGCTGCCCCTTTTGTTATGCCTGGGCTTAGCCTGAGTTGTAGCTAACTCAGTCAATATAATTCAGTGGAGCTCAAAAGAGACCCAAATTGCAACCTTAACCTCACTTTCGTATGCATCAGTCTCACTGAGCACAAAGGATGTACAATGTCACTTTCCTAGGACAGGGACTACGGAGTCATAGGGCCTATTCGCACTTGGCTTTATTCTGGAATATATCTTGGAATAGGCGTATGCTGTCCACATGCTAGTGCAGGCTATAGGATGCCCCAGATGAGGCCTGTCAGAGTCTGCATTTGCAGGTGGACAAGAACCCCCTGTCCTGAGATATATTCCAAAATACAGCCAAGTGCGAATAGGCCTATAGTTCCAAACAGAATGGGTTTCTGCTAGTAAATTAGCACAATATGATGCTAACATTTTGCTGTGAACACTTTTGATCCACTGACTTAATTGGAATGTAAGGACACAGAAATGTCTACAGGAATATAACCAGCAATATGTGGTAGCTAGAACTTAATGAGTTAATTTTCTGTGGACATTCTCTAAAGAAGGTCAGTTATCTGTTAATAATCAATATAAAAAAAAACCCCTAAGTCCCAGATTTTTTCTCCCCTAAAGCAGACTGAACAACTAACATTTTGGCACAAGGATGGAGGGGAAAGTTGTGCCAGCTGACTGATGAGCACCCATCGTTTTTAATTAATTGGGTTGAAAAATGTTTTGTGTCAGGTTGAATTTAGGAACTCATTCAGCTGTGATTCTTCGGAAGTATCACACATACATGCGCACGCACACGCGCACGCACTCACACACACACTGTATCTTTATGTGTTGCCATTTCAACCCATAGAAATTCTAGAACAAAATGTTCAGAAGAAATGACTGCATAAAATTCAGAAGTATAATAGAAATAATATTCTCTATGTCTACACCAAATGAAAGTTACACAATGAAACTTATATTGCTTATAAAGATTTGTTGGTTAACCTCCATGGCCTTATTAAAAGAACTATATGAATGAAGGCACCACCCAACAATTTTAGACAACCAAAATTCATATGAAACCTATTCATTAAATTAGAAAGTGACATTGTATGCATGCTGCTAGCACAGAGCATCTTTTTTCAGTGTCCGCACACGCCTGTGAGAGTGTATATGTACATATAAAACGATCCATCACATCATCTTTATTCAGAGAATTTGTGGAATATCTCTGGGTTGCGCTTTAAAATAAATGAGTGTTTCTGTCATCCATCCCTTACTAGAATCGGTTCTGATATACTCTTTGTTCGTGCTGTTACAGGCTTCAGTTGAAGGGTTCTTTTGTATTAACTTTTTAAAGTTACATTACAAAGAGGTTTTAAGATTTCCCAACAGGGCTCTTTTTATTTAAACAGGATCTTTTGATCTCAAACCTGCTGAGGCCTAGTGAAATCCTTACCAATTCTCCAGTTACTCTTCAGTACTGGAATTTGAAAAGACCCACCTGAAGGATTTAACTCACTGTATGGTTTCTGCCATCCTTTTAGATCGTTCTATTCATGTAGATAGTCAGGGGGTCGAGGGCACCCTTTGTGATCTGTTAAGCAGCCTAAGGTGCCCTTTGCATAAGATATACTCCTGGGGAAATAAAAACCAGGAGGACTACAAACCTATATACCTTCCTTCCTGCTATCTTCACTTAAAGGAAAGGTGCAGGGGGTCTGCTTAACATCCTCCTTTGCTACCTAAATACCTTTTGGACACAGCTGCTCAATAAAAGGACTTTCATTGCATCTGTTACCCTACTGTGGTGCATAGCAAATTAGATTTAAAAGGGTATTTCCCCCCTTACAGCTATTTCTATCATTTTCTTTAAATTTTCAATTTAGTGTCTAGTGACAGAATATTCCATAATATACTTTAGAACTATATAACACCAATTATGCTAACTGTGAACATTATTTCAAAAGAATTAGAGCTATATTAAGTTATAGACAAACCATTGGGGAAAAGGTCAGGTTGGTAGCAAAAAAAGAAAGAAAGAAAGAGGCATAGAAACTCAGCGATAGGAATTTCCTTCCCCCCTTCCTCATCCTTACATTTTGTTCTACACATGCAATATGGTTTTCTTTTCTGAGGCGTGCTTCATTAATTAGATAAGCGTAAACCATGTCCCCTTGTTATTTCACATCTACTCGTTTCTCCATTAAGAACTACTGTTGACTATTATCGGTTGCGCCGGAACATTATTTTTAATTTTGAGCCACTGAGTAGCACAAATGATTACCCAGTAGCTGCATTATAGATAAAAGATCAGTTAGCTTAACAGCCTTGAAAGAGTACTGTGAGCTGAAAATACATTCTGCCTTCCTTTCAGGATCACAAGCCAGAGACTTCTTCATGGAGCTGCCTGTACATTCAGCTGCCAAGGGAAGGCAGAAGAATATGCAAAAACAAACTATTCTTACCTTCCTTGTCTGAGGTAAGTAAATGGAAAGAGTGCAGGTACTAGGCTGTCAGTCCCACAAACTAATCACAAATGATAAACAGAAGGTCGGTTGCATCAAATGTGTTAAAATATTGTATTTTTTAAAATGTTTTCCCTACAAATATTTGTAACACCCCCCGGCAAAAAAAAAATATCTCTTTACACTGTTCAGGGCAGCATACAAGATTAATTAAATGTTCTACCTTCAAATCTATTGAAGGGTAGATACCAACATATCTCTATTACCCCCGGAACTTGTCCATGTAAAAATGGTGACATAGAAACAGTAGAACACATTACTTTATTTTATAATCTTTATAATATTTCCCATCAAGAATTAATAAATCCCACGCTGAGCCCATATCCAGGGAGACCCAATTCGGAATACATCAAATTGCTGCTGAAACAACCCTAGCGGTTGCAAAATTCTTGGCCGTAGCTATAAAAAAGAGGGGGAAGTTAGGAAATGAAACCTTGCAATTGAGTGACCTTGACTAAAGGTACTTTGATTTAGTGATTTGTACGAATGTCTTTTTTGCATTTGAATTTGAGTCGAATTGGATGTCAAAACATTCTATTTGATTCGAATTTTAAAATCCACATCCTCAGGCTGCAGTAATTGAAAGTGATCCAAGCAAACTGGACCAGACAGTTCTCTGGACACCTTGGTTGGACTATGTCCAATTGTGACATCTAATCCCCTACAAATCTGAGCAACTTTATCCTCAAAGTGCTTCGCAAATTTGTCACAGCAGATATTGCTTGGCCCTGGCTCATGGTTCTTTGAGCCCGATTTTATCAGACCATTTACTACTCTAAAAAGCTCTGCTGGACAGCTACTTGAGGATGCAATGGCCGTGGAGAAAATAACCCTTTTCAAGGCTGTCTGGATACAGACTCAAAAATGTAGATGGACCGTACAGAAGGGAATGTTTTGGTACGCAAAAACAATTTGTAAAACTAGCTAAGAGATGAGCCTTGTCATAAATCCAGTGGAATAACTTTACTGTTTTTGTTCTTGTTCATGTTCTTAACTAGCCTGTGTTATATCATGCAGCTAGAGTTCAAGAAGTGGATGCCTGGCCTACAATGATACTTTTTGCACTCAACTGATTGGTCAATGCGTGGGGGATGTTCCGGCAGAGTGCATCTGCCCTTCATACAGCCATTTCTTTTCAGGAAATGGCTCTGTGTGTGTCAGAGCATCCCCCGTGCATATATCTGTAGAGTAGTTAAAACTGTTCCATGCTTATACTAGTGGCAGGGCTAGGACAACCCTGCACACTGCAGTTCCACATTTTTGCCTGGAAGACATGCAGAGGAAGTATGCAACCAGTGGCACAGGCATGATTGTGCGCCATGTCGCCAAGTTGTCCTGGCAAAGGCTACAGTGCTGTGCAGATGCACTGTTGATGTCACTGGGGTTCCCATTCCCATTTAGCTGGAACTTAGTAAAGTGCCAGCTAAGTTACGAATTATTTAACTGTCCACAAGTGCAAACATCCCAGTGCTTTGCCTCCCAGTGACAGGAGGCAAAGCGCAAATTCATCCAACGTCGGAATGATCTGCTATTGCCAGTGCTTTCTAATGATGTCTTCAAGTCAAATTTGTTTACTGCTGACTACATGTACACTGCTGACACTACAGTTCCTTCTATAACAATGTGGAAACAGTTTTCCATTATTTTCTTCCAGAGAAATGCTTTCTGCATGTAAAGCTGATATTTTCCCACTAAGCTGGAGTAGCAACTTCTGTAGGTTTCTCCTCACATCATAATTTTAGGTGAAACCTAACTCCAGATTCCCACTTTTATCTTGATTCAGTTATGTAGAGTGTAGACAGTTTCATGGCATCCATTGTCTGGTGATTCTCCGAAGGGAGATTGTGCGTGTATCACAATTTCACCTTTAATGGAGATTTTATATACTTCATCATCCAGTCTTAAGCAGTGATTTCAACTGACAGTGCCCATTCCAGTAATTATTTCTTCTACTTTATGTTGTGAGCATCTTAAAATAGATACCTGGTGATGACCTGACTGAGCTCAGAAAGACCTGGCTAAGGAGTGATGAAATACTATTCCCAGCTTTGTGTTGCCAGCCTTTACCTATGACCTTTGTTAAGTAACTTAACCTGTTGTCCTCAGCACCCCCAGCAAAATGGGAGACCTTAATGCTCACTTAGTGGGATAACAGAACTTAATACCTACCTAATGGGATAATAATGCTTACCTATCTACCTCATGAGGCTGTAGTGAGGATTAATTGGTTAATAAGTACTTTGAGGAAGGTAAGCAACATACAGCAGAAGAGTTAACCAACACCAGACATTTGAAGCTTAAGGAAATAGCAGCACCTACTTATTCTTGACAGACACACTGCTGTCCATTGCGACATGCTAAATATTCCCAGTCCTTGAACTGACGATTAACAATTCTATCCTTAAAGTATCTTCACTTGTACACTATGATATTGAATATAAAATCTACGTAAAACAAGGCAGGTGTACTTATAGGCTGAGGGTTTTGTTTCTTTCCTGTTCTGCATAATTTAAAAGCACAGTCCTTCTGTCACAATTGGATGCATTTCGTAGGAAGGAAGCCTGCCATTTGTTGACAGAGTGAATGATATCTACAACAGGAAACAAAATCTGAAGAAACCCCTGGACAAACCCATTTGAATCTTTCAACCTGTGGCTACAGAGAGAATTTCAAAAACAGTTTTCAGATCTCCTAAATCTAAAACCTACCTGCATAATTTAGAAAATAAAAGTATAAGATGGAATAAGATGCCGGTGAAACAATATAGAGAAATATATGGGCCATTAAGGCAGGTACTGGAGATATGGAGAAAATATAAGCAGACGTTATACCACAAATATCAAAATACACATCTATAGAATATATGAATAATGACCATGAGGTGTTAGGATCTGGTCAGTACATATTAGTACCTCTTGATCCAAAGATATGAACAATGCCTGAAGCTTTTTATTCAGGTGTTGTCACCTTAGGCTGCTCATTTCAATGTCCTGTCCTCTTAGGAGTTGAGGGTTTGTTTGTTTTTAATGGTTCTTGATTTATTTTACTTTATAAGCCACCACGAGACCTTTTGGTGTAAAATGGTGTAGAATTCAGGCATGCAAAAAACCAGGGGACGTGGGAGTGGCTGCAACTAGTTGTAAAGCAACTGTACATGGAATGCGGAAACTTGCAGCAACTTCCATTCCCAGCATCTCCTCAGAAGAAGGTAATGGCAACTCATTTCTCTCATCAGGCAAATTGGTTTGTTTGTTTGTTTATTCCCACCCTATACCCAATTCACTACCGAGCCTAATTCAAGGAGTTAACTCTGACTTATAAGTCCCTAAATGACTTGGGCCCCAAATATCTAAAGGAACGTCTACTTCCATATTGACCTGCCTGTGACTTAAGATTTGGAGGGGAGGCCATCCTGGTTGGTTCACCACCCTCAGTAGCAAAAGGGGTTGGCATCCAGGAGGGGCCCTTCTCAGTGATGGCCCCTAGGCTATGGAATAGTCTCCCCCTTGAGGTGTATCAATAACCTTCACTGTATATGTTTAGGAAGGCAGTGAAGATGCACCTCTTTGCCCTGGCCTTTAGTTAAATGGGGATACACTTTTCTCTTCCCACTTGCCGATGCTAATATTTTAATACATACTGTTATTGTTTGAATAATGTTTGATTTGTAAACGTTCTTATCCACCCAGAAAACCCTGGGTATAGGGTGGGATGTATGTATGTTTGTATGGATAGATGATGATGATGGGGGGGGGGGGAGAGAAGGAAGGAAGGAAGGAGGTCACAATAAAATCAATATAAAACAAATAAAATAAATTTACTAGAAACAATAACTCTGCCTGCACAGGGAAGGGATAGTGATAGCCCAGCCAAAGGGCAGGGCAGACAAGAGCTATGGGTTATAGACTAGAGAATGACACCTCCTGTGGGCTGAGGCCCATTTGGCTACCACAGGAGTTTCTTATAAACAGCGCCGGAATAGGAGAACTTTCTGTTTTCTTCTCAGTCCTTTAAGGTTGTCATATAGGAAGTATTAAACCTTAAGAGTCTCTTCATTAAGCCTTCAGGAAGCTGTCTGCTTGTTAACCATTACCATGCATTTGCCTTCTCCTTACAAAGCTGTTGAGGTTAAATATTAAGCGCATGCAGTGAAGGACACCTGTATTTGCTGGTCCCTTTATGTGACTGTAGGAGGGAGGGGGGGAAGCTTTACAGCTGTCTAAATTAGCATAATTAAATCCACATCAATTAAAAAAAGAAAAAAAGAAGAAAAGCCCCTCAATCACCTCTTTCCCCTTCACATGCAGATAGTGGCATTTGTCTAAGGTGCTAAAACACAAAGGGACTTTTTTAACAGCTGAAGACCTGCCTGAAAGGAAGAGCAATTGTATTTGTATATTGTCCCATGGTTCACCTTAAGACTAGTGGAAGTGATTAGTGGCTGTTCTGCAAATGGGGCCCATTTTGCATTTCAATTATGCTAGAATGCAGGACCGAGCTTTGGAGAAGTGCATTTTACAAGGTGCCTCTATTGCTCTTTTATCCACACCCCAACGAATGGTCTGACATTCTGATTTTGACTCCTTTGCCATTCCCCCAAACCACTTCTCCTTCTCCCTCTTCTTTTTTTTTTCTAATGTGTTTTGTTTAGTTTTACATGGGGAAGCCCCCATGACCCCGGGACAGCAACAAGGCCGCTCTGTGTGATGCTAGCAAAAGAGAATTCTTCCAGATGAAAACTGACATGGGGTTCAGGGGTTAATTTCTGGAACAGGCACATTTGCATACAAATGAAAAATGATGGAATTTCTCTTCTCCTAAATTTTCAATGTCATCAGCATCAAACAGCAGTCAGTGCTCCCTTGCTGTTTGAAGAATATTCATTACTTCAGAAGAAGGGGCACCTTGTTTGGTATTAATCTCCTTTGCAGGTCAATGACTTAATTTGCTAAACTTCATCTGAAGTGCCATTCACTTTTGGAGTTCTCAGCTATTCTGTTATTTTTCATAACATGCTCTTAAGGCTTTTACGACAAAACAAAACAAAAACCCTGCAAAGGGATATACTTTGCCAGCAGACTGATGCAAGGTTAAGGGAAATACAAGTTTAAAATCAATCAATCTGTAATCAAATTTACAAACTGGACATCACCTTTTCGGATTAATTTCTAAGAACCAAAAGCTGGTGTGTGCGTGTGGGGGACATGCACCGACATCACACACAGATTTTTGCATGCATACAAGTATGCAAACATATATATCATGTATCTCAAATATGCACATTTCAAGATAAACATTTTCTCTTTAAGGAGATGTACAAAATAGAATTGTGTCAGTGCTCCGGGCCTCATCAGGGGCCCGCTGGAACCGCGAACTGGCTTTCTCGAAGGTAAATACAGACCTTCCGGTTTTACCGGAAGGCCTGCATTTACCCTTTGGAACACTTTCGTGGTTCCAGTGGGCCCTGGAAACAGCTTGCCCGGCCACCTCCTTGGGGCCCACTTACCTGAAGGGCGAGCTCCGGTGGCAGCGCAGGCCTCTTCTGGGGCCCGCTGGACCTGTAAAATGGTTCTCAGGTAAAACTGGAAAGCCTGTATTTACCCCTCGTAACCCGTTCATGTTTCCAGCAGGGCCCGGAGCAGTGACAGTGGCACAGAGGTAAGATCTGTGGGGAGGGGGTGGGAAAGGACAGGGGGGTGGGAGGGGGTGGGAAATGAGGGGTGGGGGATTCCATGGGGGGTTTTATTTGGCCAGAGCCAAAATTTTCCACATTCTATTCACCTCAAATAGAATGTGGAAAAATTGTTTCGTCCATGCCCCTAGTAGAATAGGACATCAGAGACCTTTTCGCACTTCAGTTGGATGGCTGGTACACATGGGGGCCAGTTTGACCATTTGCATTGGCCGTGGGACCCCAACACGCCTCCCAGGTTGACCCAGTCCCACCCTTTGAATCAGGATTCCAGCCAGTGAGCCAATAGCACCCAATGCAAATGCTCTGCTTGCCGGATGGATCAGGTATGCCTGGGCCCGGTGTGGAACATGATTTTGTGTTCTACACCCTGGCAGCAATTAGCAAGCTCTGGGACAGGCCGGGGCACTTCTGGGTGGAACCGGCCTTCCCAGAATGCAAATGACCTGTCTTAGAGCGAATAGGCTTCTGTTTTTTTGAACAGCAAGGTTAATAGGTACCATTGTTCTATCAAAAGGTAAAACCAAAACAACTATTAATTCCTTAGAAAAGATCTTAAGGCCTGTTGGCACTTAACTGTCTGGACTAAGTCTATCATTCCAGTGCAGTTAGGTTCAGGGACAGTGGCTAGTCTTCTCACTCTGAATGCCATTGCCATCTCCAGCTCCGGTCATTGTGTGGATTGTTGGTGTGGGACCATCCTAAACACCATAGGGACCTCCACTGTGCATGTGGCTGTTGCCATGGCAGTTGTGATGTGGTGCACATTTGTGCAGCCACAGCTGCACCATGCTGCATTGCCTCTTTGCAGCTTCACACCCAGAAGTGGGTGTGAATGCTGCTGACTGGGAGCGTATTATACAGTCCCAATCAAGATGAGAAATATTTCTTTGGTGCTTTGGGATAGAGGTGGCAACATGACATCTGGACTGAGTGTCCCTGCACAGTAACAGGCCCTTAATATCCTTTTGAAGGAGAAGGAGAGTTAGCTTTTCTACCCTGCTTTTGTATCCAAACGCATTTTAAAAACCCTAAACTGGTTGGCTAGCGCCACATCTTGTGGCAGTGAATTCCAAGGTTTTACTTTCTCAAGATCTGTTTAGCTTTTAATGGCACTGGGGGACCACTTCTTCTTTTCATTTTAAGAAAGGTTTTGCCATCCCTTTAGTCAGCTCAGTTGCCCATTTTTGGACCTTTCCTCTCAATTCTGCTATATCCTTTTTCAAACGAGCCTAGAAAAACTGTTCATTTTTTATATTCCAGAAGCAGTTGCACCATTGATGTGTATGAGAGCATTATAATATTTGCATTTTAATTTTCCATACCATTCCTTATTGTCCTTAACAATCTGTTGGCCTTATCTGACTTCAAATGCACATTGTGTTGACACCTTCATTGAACTATCTACTATTTCTCCAAGCTCTCTTTCCTGATCAGTTACATCCAGCTTTGATAGCTATAAGTCCGTCCGTCCGTCCGTCCGTCCCTCCCTCCCTCCCTCTCTCTCTACCTATCTATCATCTCTCTCTCATCATCATCATCGTCTGTCTGTCTGTCATCTTTTTATCCTGTTCTGCACTTGAAGGGGTGGGTTACAACAGTTAAAAAATAATCTCCATATCAATCGCCATTTACTAACTCTCTGTGCATCCCAACGATACCTTTCCCAGTGCGCTCCAATCATTTAATACCCCATACCAAAGATAAAGGGGCCAGTTCCATAAGTTCCACTTTGAACTTCCATCCCCAATTATTGAATGTGAAGCTAATATCAGTTGCTCAACAGTTTTTCTCTTACTTTTTAATGATTTGTACCATCTATTAGTATCAGTAAACATTTCTCTTTATCCTGTTCAACTTTGATTTCCCCTAAATTTATCAATTTTTGTTATTATCTTTGCATTCCCACCAGGGGTGCATATATAACGCTTTCTTTCTCCCACAGTGCCTTAAAGCTTTATTCATGTCTTATTTGGCATGCTGTATTATACCATTTATGAATAAACTTCAACTTCTGGAACCGCCTTCCCCCTCGATTACGCACTATTACCTCACTCTCTTCTTTCAAATCTGAGCTGAAGACAACCTTGTTCAGGGAAGCATTCCCAGGCTTTATGTGACTTTACTCTCCCCACCCAGGAGAGTCTGCCTATTAATGCTCTGCTGTCTATTTTAATCATTTTCTCTGTTATTGTATGTTATTACTGTTTTTAGATTGTACGCCAATGGCAGGTTTTACTCTTTTTACTTTTTACTCTTTGATTATTTACTTTGTACAGCGCTGAGTACATGTACAGCGCTTTAGAAATAAACTAATAATAATAATAATAATAACTTTAATTCTTACATATTTGTTCCTTTGAATACTTCTGATAAATTGTTTCATCTGCACTTTATCCATTTTAACTCATCTTGCCACCTCATTAACTAACATTTCTTCCACATTAACCTTATATACTCTTCCTACCGTACCTTTTTTTCTTCCAGTTTCCTTTTAATTATTACATCCCCTTCATTGTCTTCTACATTTATAGAACTCTGAATCTCTCTTGTCTTTTAATGAAGGGCCATAGTGCTTTAGCTTGTAACCATTCTTGTCCTTCATGTATTCTTGCCAGCTGTTCTTCAGCTATTGGCTCTCCATTACATCTTTAAAAATCTCTCACATTTCTCCAACATACAGAGATCCCTTTGGAGCTCTTCCCAGTCCCTTTTTGTTTTTACCACTCTGAATATAGAATCTTCTTACCCTAAGAAAAGGAAATGCTTCATAGCTTTAGAAAACACTTTAGTTGGTTGTACTAAATATCTGACCCTCAAAGCTTTAATATCTTGTTTAGGGGCTGAGAGATTTGCTTCAAAGTGCTACTCACTGGCATGAAGCTTCATGGGTGGATTTGGCCCACTCATTTTCCAGCCTACAGAGTAGTTGTGAGACTATTGTGATAGAATGGACAGAATGGATGGGTGCTGGAGGCTGTGAAGTATGCAGTCACCATAAGTGTGTGATATTCATTGATTTGATTGTCTATCACCAATAGTAGCCTTCTTTGAAGAAGGACTCTGTAAAGCAGTGGTTCTCAACGTGGGGGTCGGGACCCCTTTGGGGGTCGTATTACCCTTTCAGAGGGGTCGCGACAAGTCTCCCGCCTCCCTTCCCTCCCACCTCCCAGCTGCCCCGCCCCCACGGTTGGGGGTCTCCACAACAGGAGGAACTCCATTAAGGGGTCGCGGCATTAGGAAGGTTGAGAACCGCTGCTGTACAGCTACAGATCGGAGAGCAGTCATTGGTAAAGATAAAATGTGCTGGACTACTAAGTGTAGTTGTTAGTAACTCCTGCCTGAAAAAAGCTGCAAACGAGTGATCGTTGGGGTTGCTATATGGAATCTCAGGAAGGGTTTCTATTAGGGATGTGCACAAATGGGTTTTTTGACATTCAATTTGTAACAAATCGAATGTTAGAAAGTCCATATTTGTATGAATAGATTCCCTTCAAATGTGGTAGGATTCTATTTGATATGAATCTATTTGTACAAATTCGTACGAATATCCAATATGAACGGATACATATCAGATACGTATCCCGTAACAAATCCACTCTGAAAGCGTCAAATCTGACCTGAATCCACTTTTAATCTCATCTCGATCTGTGTCGAATGCACTCTGGATCCATTGCAGATGTGACTGGTGCAGCCGCTTTCCCACCTCTCCAGTTTAACGAATGTCCAAACTATTCATATGGAGGTCCAAACTATTTGTACGGATATCTAAAACATTCACATTTGTATGAATGTTAATGTATGAATATTGTAACATTTGATTCGTGTATGAATGTCCAAATTCATATGAATTCATACAAATAATGAATGTTAGAAATATTTGTGCACATTCCTAGTTTCTATAGCTGAGTGCTGGAGGGAATTTCAGCAGGTCTCACTTGCAATTTGTTGCTTCCCACCCACCACCCACCACCACCCCACTATTATTGCTTCCTATCTAGACAGTGCTGGCCTTGCACATTTTGGTGATATGCAATCTGGGCAATTTGACCACCATTAAATTCCCATATGGACATGGTACCATCTCCACATGTCCACACATGCTCCCTAGATGGTGCTCTGATCACTGATCTGTCCAGAAAGGCGAGTTGGTCCCTAAAAAGTGCTAAAACTGGAAAACCTGCTACCGGTGCTGGGTTTTCCAGGAACAGTTAAAAGCACTTTTTTGGCATGAACAAACAGAGCTATGTTGGGGTTGCCTATGATATCTTTCGTGACCCCACCAGAGCAGTGCCATCATGGTGCTATGTTTGTCCTGTCTGGATGCAGCCTAATACAAGTTTGGCTACGAATCAACAGTGGATGGCATAGTTCAGTGGTCTCAGTGGTCCATTCTCGCTCTGTCTTTTGTAGCCAACCTAAAGGATCCTGAACATTTAAAGAACTTTTAGTGGGCTTAGCCCTGAAAACTACTCTGGGGGAATGGATGGTTTGGACAAAACTTTTACAGTTTCACACCCTTGGGTAGCTCATGCCAAAGGAACTTCAGAGAGAAAAGTATTTCAAAATCCTGATACCCTTTCTAGACAAGAAGCTTTTCATTGATTAGAATCTGCTTTTGCCTCAAACTGTACAGTAGTAAATATCATAAGGATGTAATTAGAAAATTTGGTACAATATTTAGCTCTAGTCCCTCTGTGCCAGAATTGTTTAAACTGCTGAGGAACTGCAGTTCGTTTGCATCCCAGTGTGTTCTGAAATGCAGACTTCAAAGAAAATGTTATATCTCCCAACTCCAGCTCATGAGTGTATTGGAAGTATAATACAGAAAGGCTTAACGATCCCTGCTGAGGAAAGGGCAATTTGACACCAAAACTACTGTAAAAACTGCTATTGCAACATTGGGGTGCAGAAAGTGCTTGTTAGATAAATACAGCTAAGGTCTTGGTGCTCAGTCTTCCCAAATAATTTGGGAAAATCCAAGCTGGACAGCCCTAAGTACAACGGGGTGTGTTTTTAAAATGTACACAGCTTTGCTTTTTCCCCTTGCTGATTTTCCTAATTCTGCTTCTGTCTGCAATAAAACAATATAAAATTCTGAGATACAAAACTTCTGTAAGCTAATATTTTAGAGAAAAGAATGTTCTTGATGAATTTGTTGAAATCTTAATTTCTTCCCAAGCCCTACAGCTTGTTTATAATAATTTAGTATTCCTGCATGCCCTGCCTATATTTGAGCAAGAAATCCCTAGACATGATCACATTATTTGTTAGATTCACATGGAGTTATTTGAAAATAACTTCCACTGAAACTAAGGGGCCTTTCCAGAATAACTTGTCACATTGGTATCAGTTGGGTATAAGGTCAACTATCTTAGTCTGAGTTTGACTCAGCATGTGAAATAAAGGGGAAAAGATGGAGACTGTGAATTGATGTTTAAAAAGTTTCCTTAAATTTGAATGAATATTATTGTTTTGTACATTTATTCTCACACATTTATCCTCTATCGGTTTAGAACAGCAAAGGTTAATTGCTATGTGTATTAGTGCTTAGTAGAAGGGTGAAAAGTTTGTCTACAAAAGATATGACTTTCTCAGGGCATTTGGAAAAATGCATATATTCACAATCCACATATGGAAATAAGAACACATATATACTGTGTGATCCTTGCAAAAGTCGTTCATCAGAGAAACGACAAGAATTACAGAATTATTTCCAGAAAAAAAATATGTCTAGAATGGTAATGGACTGATCACATCACAAGAGGAAATGATGATCAGTTGATAGCAAAAGTGCTGAAATGAATACCAAAGTTGAATCCAGATGTCAGCTACTTATTCAGCTGTATTTGGATATTCTGGAATAAATCATGGATATTTTGGAATTTCCCAATATAGTAGAACAAGTAAGCAACATCTGGATGCAGCCAAGAAAAAGCTAATGGTAGATACCCTCATGGTAGATAGAAGTGCAATTATTATTATTTAAACAGGGTGATAAATTAGGAACATAAGAACATAATGGGAGCCACAGCCCATCTAGTCCAGCATCCTGTCCCACACACCAATTGCCCATGGGCATCTCAAGCAGAGACAAGGGCAAGCTTTCTCCTGCTCTCAAACCCCAGTAAATGACCTTAGAGGCATCCTGCTCTGAAAGATGTACTTAGGCATCCATTCTAGTAGCCATTGATACATCTGCCATTCATAAATTTGTCTAACCTTTACTTAAAGCCATCTAGGCTGGTAGCTTTTACCACTGCTTCTGGCAGCAAATTCCAGAGACTGATGACCCTCTGGGTGAAGAAATACTTCCCCTTGTCTGATCTGTCTCTCCTACCCATAGCTTCTGGTTCTAGTGTTCTGTGATAAAGAAAATAAATTTTCTCTATCCACCTTTTCTATGGAAAGAAGTGCCCAGGACAAGATGTTATGGAAGAAACTTGGGGAGACATTCATTCAGCAGTGAACTAAAGGTAATAAAACACTTAAATGGCAAAACTCTAATGATAACAGTTCTCAAGGGCCCTGGTCATGCAAGTAGTTTAGGTTCACCTTAGGTTGTCCTCAGCTCATGTTGCTCACATTATTTTTATTTAATTCATTTTCCAACCCGGCCTACCCCTGTTAGACTGACATAACTGGAGTCCTCATTTTTATAGGACTGACAAGGACTCAATCCATCCTGTCATCTCAGGATGCCTTTGCTTCCTCAAGTGTGAACAAGGGGGAGACAGACTAAAGGAGGCTGAACTGTGCTGTGGTGGGTGGGGTCCAGTCTTTCTTTCAGCCAATCGGGACGTGTGGAGTTCATGAGGCATCTCCCCTTCCAGTTTATGTGTATGATTCCCCTAACTAGAATTTGATGCAAATTTATTATTTTTTAAAAAATTAATTGCACGGAGAAGAAAAGCACATAAAAAAGAAAGGGGGCGTGGAGGTGGGGAAGCAGGCTTAAAAAAGAACTGCAAACACACACCCTTACCTCCCTTGAGTAACAGAACAGCATCAAATCAGAAAGGAGATAGTTTTGACACAAGAAAAGGGGTTGGGAACCAAGAGGAGGCTCAGGTCGATCTCGGAGAAAGGTGTAACCGATGTGGCCCAAGGTGGGGATAGCCTGAGGACAATCTATAATTATTTTGGTGTGACCAGCATTGGTATGACCTCAGATTGAATTAAGGAATAGGCCATCCTGTCTTAGATTTGTGTGACCAGCGCCTACATGTTCTTCTTTCAATATGGACAAATTGTAATATTAAGTAGGTGATGGCTTATAATAATGGTTTATTTCCATTCCATACTTAATATTCTTAGGAATGCTCATCTCCACAGTTTAGGACTGATGCTATAATTAGAATGAGATGGCTGCTAGGGAGGGCACAGACCTCAGCTGTTCCTCCTGACTCCCAGACCATTACCATTTTCCCAGAGCTGGCACTTTGGAACCTGCAGTATTGTAATGATGCTGGCCTCAGTTGTTAGCCTGTTTCCTAACTTCCATCCTTCCAATACATTAGAGACAATGATACTAAACACAATAAGAGGACAGGAGTGCAGGCCGTACATACATTTCATTGCAGCTCACAGCTGGTGGAACACCATAGATCTTTTAGATTTCATTGGTACTTGTTACTAATACTCTTGCACTCCAAAGTTGAGAAACCGATTACCTGCATACATTTTTTCCAGCTCCAAAGATATCCATGTAACATGATTAAAAAGTGTTTATACGCTCAGCCTGTGACAGCACAACCAGCACAGCCAACAAAAATAATTACTTTTCCATACATCTCAGAAACCACAAACGGACTAGTGTAACCACTTGGAATATCTGTGGCACACAAACTGACTAAATCACTTTAAAACATATTAAGGAGAACCAAAGATTTGGTGTCCAAGGAAAACAAAACAGGAATGGTCTATAAAATAAAATGCCAGGATTGTAAACACTACTTAAACCAGACTGGCAGAAGGCTAGCAGAGTGCATCCATGAACTCCAGCTAGTGGTAAAAAGACAGGACAGAAACTCCGTAGTTCCACTGCATAGTAGGGATGTGCACAATTATTATTATTATTATTTTTTGCATTTGAATTCAAGTTGAATTTTATTAACTTAAAATACTGTAACAATACTGTAAAAAGCATTGTCAGCCTGGCCTCTGTATTGCCGTCTTTGAACCTCTGTAATACCAGCCTTTACGCACCTACTTTTTATGTGCTGTAACTGAGAAAAATGTAACCTTTAAGAAATAATTCAAACCAGTGTTGTCTCAAGGTCAATTGGAATCCTGAGAAAAGTTGTCTCTTGTGAAAGCCACCCTGATTGCATGGAGGGAAGGTGTAGGAAAATGAAAGATATATGTGCCTGCTGATGTTATTTTCTGCATGAAATTCTATCAATAAATGTTGACATGCTAGAGCTAAGAATGACCCCTTCTACACTGGGCCTTATTCTATAGTATATTCTGGAATAGTCCATGTAGTGTGGGCTACAGCAGATTCCGGACAGGGTTTGCTCAGGTCTGTACCAGCATGCAGATAGCAGGCTCCTATTCAGGAATAAGGCACAGTGCAGAAGCTGCCCAAATCTTTGTGTTCTTGAACTAGGGCCTAGGAAAGTGATCTTGACTTTGACATTCAAAACCTGGTGAACTGGCAGGTTGATACCAATCAAGGTAGCCTTCAGTATTCACATGTATATTTTAAATTGATATGAAGCTTTCAGTGATAAAGACAACCGTTTTGCATGGCACCTAGAGACAAACCAGTAGCCAGTTAAGCAGGTACAAAAAGAAATTTGTCCCAAGAATTCATACCATATTTTGTGTGGGGTTTCTACAGAAAATCCGGATTAAAGGCCAAAAAGATCCGGATTTCCCCCACAGCAGTGGAAACAATCGGGTTCAAAATGGGTGCCGTAGTGGAAATGGGATCATCCGGCTGACAGCCAAAAGGTACAAAAATGGGTGCAAAAATGGGTACAATTGACAGTGGAAAAACACCCTAGATGGCATGCCCCCAGGACCCAGAATTCCTGGAAGTGATTTTCAGCATGCTCCCTTCACACCCTGCAGCTATCTGCCATTCCTAGCTGTCCAGATGTGGCGGGCAGCTGCAAAGCTCATGCCATGTGAGCTACACAGCTGTGGGAGTGGGGGTTGATCAGGATCAACACCATCCATGCAGGCAATACTGTTCAAGTATTTCAGCTTAGTAGAGCTTGCTTTCAGCAAATGTACAGCAAGCAGTGTGTGTATGGAGCTCACAGCCAAAGACAGAGGCTCTGTTTCTTTCCACTTGCTTGATGGTTACAGAAGATATGCTTGTAAGATTACAAATGGTGAATAAATGCATGGATAGATGAAAAGAATAAAAGGTATGCAACTTAACTACTGTCACATAAATGCATGCTATAACACTACATTATTACTGAGAAACAGAGAGATGAATCGACATGTGGTTATAGAAAACATTCTATTCCATGTGAACATGTTAGCCCAATCCTAGCAGGGAACTGTTTTTCGGTGTCACATCAACCTGCTTCTTAGAACAATAATCATTTCTCACAACACTACAATACTGTTATGCCTACACACTACTGGAAAACAGGATACAAGATTACAAGGCACCTGTTACTATTCTGTTCAAGACGGCCTTGTGGCCTAGCTGTGCGAGCCCTGATCCTGTCATTACATTTCACAGGGGGAAATGCCCTGACAGATGCCCATATGGCCTTAGCCTCTCTGTGATCTGGATTGGTAGATCGGGGGAATCTGGAGCTACCAATCTGGATTTACAGCCAACACAGTGCAGAAAGGTCCCTAGTCCAGCAACAACTGAATGCTGTCCTGCATTGTATTTCAGGATCTTTAATTTCAGAGTTATCTTTAAAACTGCAGCTCTGAAAAATGTCATTTTTGCTTTATTACTAAGTAACCCAGCCTTACATGATTGTGCTTGTGGTGTGTTATGCTGAGTGGCTGTCAGGATAAGGGGCAGGAAACTCCAGATAATTATATTTAATTTGGGCTCAGCATGGGCTAAATATGGGAACAGAAATGCAAGCACCTTTCCATTTTTAGTTTTAGCATCTCAGTGGTGTAGCACCGGAAAGGAATTTCACTTGCAAAATCCTGTGTGCAACAACACTTTGGAGGATGCATGTATACAATTGTTTAAGGAACACAGGGTTACTGACACAGATGCCGATTCGGTAGGACATATGGAACATTTACACTTGCCTTTTCATTCTTTCTTGCTACAGCTGGTGCTGATTTAGTACGTGAAATTTTACTAGCAGGAGTGCTAATCAAGACAGAGATTCTGTGAGGATTTAGTCATTTATGTAAAGGGGAAACTATGGGTATCATTAAAAAGTAGGAGATTCTCTATGGGAGGAACATTATCATTATCAAACTCATTTTTAAACTAAAGAGGGAGAGAGAATAGCCTTGGAAGTATAATTTGAAGAGCGGAAAAACCTCAGCCTTCTCTTCTCATGTTCAAGGACTATTGCAGACAAAACAGATAAAGTTTTGGGGTAAATTCCAGGCAGATTCTGACTTGAGGACAAAAGTACTGAAAGGATAGAGGTGTTATTACTCTTCTCATTGTTTCTACTACTCCAATAGTAGTGTTTTTGCAGTATTATTATGTTGTCTTCTTGTTGTTTTTCCAGAGCTTTTTGTTTTGTTTTGTTTTTAAACCTGGTCTCTCTTAAAACAGGGAGCAACAATGCTGCATTTTGCCAAAGAATCCCATCTTATGCACAATTACTCAAGAGGGAGTCCAGCTGAGATCAGTGGGCTCAGTTCCAAAGGAAGCATGTATAAGGAAGACAGCCGGAAGCAGACTCCAGAGAACATTGTGCCATTTACAACACTGTTGGCAAACATTACTATAAGGATTTGTGGACCTAGCACAATAGAGGCTCATAAAGCAAAAGGAAAAGATATATGCTGCTTTCCGTCTCAGAGAAAAATCGGAGTATAGTTGTAGTAAATAAATCCTCACTTAGAACTCAGTGTCAGGATCCAGCACTTGCAACCAGGGTCTCCTTTCTTGTGTATTTTATCCTTCAGTCATTCCAGTGCTATAGGTCATTCACCAACAAATCAAGGGAACTAGTGTTGAATAAGTTGTAAGTAGGGATGTGCACGAGTGTTTTTTTAAAAAAATTGATTTGTATTGAGTCGAATTCAAGAACATTCATGTTCATTTGAATAGATCCCCTTTGAATCCAGTGGGATTCAAATATTCCCACAAATATTCAACCCCATACGAATCCCATATGAATGAATATGAATCCCATAGAAATCTCACACGAAGCTTCATATGAATGTATTGAAACATTTGATTTGAAAACAAATGTCTGAATTTGGCCAAATTCGTACTAATTTTCAATGTTTTGAATATTCATGCAGATCCCTAGCGGGAAGACCACATGCAGAATACTGTATGGTTGATTTTGAAGCATTTGTCTAGGGTGCTGCTTCAAATAGATGGTTAGATCACTAAATGGGAGATTGCTCTGGTGCTGATGGATGGGGAAGACACTCCAGTCTGCCCCTGGAAAGGACACATTTTTGTGTCGCCATTGTGGCACCGTTTCCCATGGCCAGTTGTGGCACCTTGAAATCATGGTGCTTCTGACAGCAACTGTGCCTGTACAGGGGGCAAATAGAGCAGTGGTGTCAGCAGGTGCCTTTTAGTGCATCTGTGTGAAATTCTGTTTCAAAGTGGAGATGCACCCAGTAGCTCAAGAGTAGTTTACAAAGCTATGAGTGGGAAGGGGCAGTAAATGGAGCTGGCATTCCTGGGCAGCAACTAATCATATAAGGCCATAAGCACCTAAAACATGTTACAGCTCATCTTCCTCCTCCTTTCCCTTACAAAAGTGGATGTCTTTTGCTCTTGGACGTGGCATGTATCCGCATGTTTCTGTGCATGGTGACACACACATTTAGGTAATTTCATACCATTGCATAGTAAAAAAAATCTCACCTTTCATGGTGACTGACAAGAACCTCATGTTTTTATTTAAATGCTGTATTAGCACTAGGGAAGTGCACAAATTATTTATTTTGTATTCAATTTGTATTGAACTGAATGCAAGAAAATCTGTATTCATTCAAATAGACCCTCTTTGAATGTGGTAGGATTAATATTCAATATGAATGTTCAATCCCATACAAGTGCATACAAATCTCATATGAGTGCATACGAATCCCATACCAATCCCATACGAAGCTTCATATGAATGTATCAAACATTTTGATTCAAATTCAAAGGCCCAAATTTGACTAAATTTGTATGAATTTCAAATGTTACGAATATTCATGCAAATCTCTGAGTAGCACAAATGGTTGCTTCTGCAAACCGTATGGAAAACAGGGCCCCCCACAAGTTACTGTGGCATGGGTACAACTGAGTAATCTCTCCTTACAGATGGGCATGCATTTGTGTGGAAGTGGCAGCAAAAATCACTGTTGTGTGCTAACGGTGTTGCACAGATGGCTCAGTGGTAAAGGAGACATGAAACCCACAAAACAAGTAGGCTTCTGGCACCTGAGGTGACTGACTACATACTAGAAACTGTGGTCTTTGGTTCCTTATGGAATGACTGCCAGTTGGCTGTGCTTATAACATTGTAGTCAAGAAGGAGCTGGTTTGTAGTTTTGGATCATGGAAGGTATCTATGGCTTGCCTTCACTTCTTCGACTGGTGTGGTATCTATGGCCCTGGTCACACAAGTGTAAAACAGGACATCCTATTCATTAATTTGAACGGAGGTTGTACCTGTCCTGGTCACATATAGGGGAGGTACCTCATGAACTCCATGTGTGCACATTGGCTGAAAGGAAAGATTGGACCCATCCACCACAGCACAGTTCAGCCTCCTTTAGCCCATTCCCCCCCACCTCCACTTACAACTGAGGAAGCAAAGACGTCTTGGCATGCCAGAACAATCTGAGTCCTATAAAAATGAAGACTCCAGTTAAAACAGTTGAACAGGGGTAGGCCAGCTTGGAAAACAAATTAAATAAAAATAATGTGAGTATCACAACCTGAAGATGATCTGAGGTTGTCCTAAACTACTAGTGTGACCAGCGCCTAAGAGTAGCAAGCAGGACTTGGAGTGTTGCCCTTTTTTGAGAGAAGCACAAACATTACTGTGACAGTGCCAGAGATGGATGGCATGCCGAACTGCTTGGAGTTTTTTATCACCACTAAATAAATAATAAGCTTGCCTCTAACACTACTGAAATTGACTTTAGCATCTCAGGCACCCAGCTTCATATCAAGATCTTGAGAAATCCATAAGTAACCAAACTTGAGCCTAGGATTTTGCTATTCCTAAGGCAATAGGAAAGAAAATTGCCATAGTGGAATCAACTTTGAGAAGATGATTTCAATCAGCTAAGAAATAAAAGCCCAAGGTAGGATGGCATGAGGGGGCCATGCTGTTTGCAGGCTGGCTTCTCATAATAAACTGTAGCAGACCAGGTACTCCTTACTTGAAAATAAATCCTCCTGTGGTTTTAGGCAACAATCTTGCTCACACCTCAGCTGTTGGAATGGATGCTGCAGGAGAATAATGTCTTTGAATAATGGATGTTTTAAAATTATTGCATTAGGTAAACTAAATGTACCCCTCCTTTCCCTTTCTTCTTCCTCCCAACAGTTTTGGTGACTCAGTTACAGGAACATTTGTTCTGAGCAGGAAATCACACTTTGAGTCATTGGGATAGACTCAATGTAATTGGATGAGATCTACAATCAGATTTCAAGATTTGTTTTAAACACCCTTTGCCACCATCAGCTGTGGCTTGTATGTCTCAGCACCACCCATGGGGAAGTGCCAATTGCTGTCTCACTCTCCCAAACATTTGCAACTAATGTGGGCTGTCAATTGATTGGATTCGAGGAAAGGCAATGGCGCTGGGAGAGAGCAGCTTAACTTGTCTGCTGTTAATATGTGTCCAGCTTAAACTGTGTCCCTTGCAGCTTCTCTTTTGTTGGTATATTTATTGCAAGTGTATATCACTTCAGCATAAAAGGGGTTAATTTTCTCTGTATATTAGTGTTGCAATATGGGAACTGCTGATTGGTTAACTCTGCTGTAATAGTTTGTATATCACATGCTCTTGCTCTCTCTTCAAGCTAGTAGTAGAATAGATGGGCTCTACTCTAGACACGTATATCTGATGTAACTAAGTCATGAGACTCACAAGTTTTGATAAGTAAGTTTTGATATGTTGAACAAATCATGAAGTTGTATGCTTCAAGTCTGTTCTTCAACATGCTCTCTGCTACTAGTATAATTTTCGGAGTGTAAAAGAAAACCAATGATCTTCAGCCAGAGGATGGAAGTGTCCCTTTGAGTCTCCACCTACTGTCTTTCTAGCTTCAACCCTTCTTATTAGGGTCAAACGTGTAGATAAGCCATGATAGCCTTGGATTAGATGGTAACACACTATTTTAGTAGCTGGACAAGATAAATTGTTATTCAGTGGGCCTGAGAACAGAGCAAATGGCTTAAGGCATGTTTCTGCTCCCATGAAGAAAGCCGGCTGGTGTAGAGATGAGTTAGACTTGGCCTGGTCATTGTGGCTGCCCATTTCTACTACTGCCAGCCAGGTTGCCCTGATGAGTGCAAGTGCCTGTATATGGCAGCTGATTTTCTGGCTCCCTTGCAAGTTGGTTTCACGGTGTAGATGTGTGTCCCCCTTAGCTCAGCTGACAGCTTTCCACAGCTGCTATGGGTCAAATTTAGGGGCTAGGGCATCCTCAGAATGGAAAAATCCCACTTTGCTGCTAAGACATCCTTCCTCTACCCTTGGGGCTGCAGCAAGATACACCAGACACATTTATGATCTCGCAATATGGAGAGAACCTTAGCTCTGTGGTGAGTTCTACAGCAAAAGATGTAGAGAAGATGGCAGAACTTCTAAGGCTGGAGGCAAGAAGGGTTCATACCTGGGGTTCTTCTGGCATTTGGATTTCTGGTGAAGAAAAGTCTTCTGTATTGAAGGGAATCCTCTTGCTTAATGTCATTCTCACATTGCCAGATCATCAAAATTCCAGGCAGGAAAAGGTCAAATGACGAACAGGTTTCTGAATTTGCAGTTTCAGTTATACCAATGCCCCTGGGTTGAATTCCAACTTTACTGTATGTAAGCATCCAAGGTTTCTTAGCAGCCACATGGGAGTGGTTTGCCATTGCCTTCTGGGTTGGATGAGAACCTAGAGTATGCTGCACACAAAGTAGAACCTCTGTTACTGAGCTATAGCACTGTCTATGTCTCTCACTAAAAGTAAAGGTGCTACAAAGTCAGAAACAACTTTTGAGGACAGCTTGGATAAATGGTGCATAAACCATTAGGGAAGAGTATAAACATGGAAGAGTATAAACTCTGGAAGGGGGCCTGGTGACACTGATGTACGGTTGTTGCATGCCAAAAGACAGCCTGGTCTTGGTGTTCTGCTAGCACAGTTCCAAGAGGACTGTGAGAATCTTACCCTAACCTAACTTTCATATTTTAACATGACAACAGGTACCTAAGTAGAGAATTGCCAGAAACATTGACCCTTTCCACATTCACCTTTAGACTATGCCAGGAAGGGGTCCAAGCTAGCCTTCTGCACTCTGGTATGGGGTAGGTAGTGGAAGCCCTCCTTCTTTTATCATGCATTGTCTACACTGGATGAAATGAGAGGCCTAACCTATTCTGGTCTGCTGGTAGACCTCAACATGAGGTCTACAAGAAAATATATGGGGGGGGGAGACCTGGAAGTACCACTGGAACTGGCAACCGAAGTTGGCACCTCCCCTCCCCCAAATAAAAGGATTCAGCCTTTGAAATCTAGATGCCAACTTTGTGGGTTGGGCTCAGCCTTTGCAGTACTTGGACCTGGGCCATTAGGGACTGTCCAAGTGTGGATGGGCCTATCCCAGCATGGGATGGGTTGCCTATCCTTAATCGAGTGTTTTGCTCAGCTCTAGTATGTTGGGAGGGTGGAAATAATCTTTGCCTTTAGTCTTTGGTTCTCAGTCTAACACTTGTGAACAGGCAACTGGCAAAACAGTGCCCTCTCTGGTCTAGGGATAGGATCAATGTACAAGTACCCCCTCGTTTCCCTTTATTGACTGAGGATAGCAGAAACAGGTTCACCATCATCTGGAAGGCTTCAAGTGATCCATCACTGATATGTACAGTGAAAGACAAGAATGAGAGCAGAATAAGAGTTCAGACATACATAGTCAACTGGAAATCACTATGTGTCACTGTGAAAACTACAACTTAGGGCCTGTTAGTATTTGCATTCCCGGAACAATTCCTGGAGAGTCCTTTCCACACAATGCACTGTTGCCACTGGCCTGGAAAATTTCAGAACTCACTCCAGCTTTGATAGCTGTGAACTAGTTAACTCCTAGTCAGTGGAGTCTGCACTCTCTTCTGAGTGCAAAGCTGTGAGGGGGTGGGGCAGCTAAGGCTGTGTAGTTTTGCACCATGGGGCAATTGCCATGGCCATGCCAGATGTTGCCACAGTGATCTGGCCTGCACTTCAGATGCTATTGGTCCAACTGGGACTGCACCAGCACTTGGAGGGCAGATGGCTCTCTCCACACCTGATCTTCACCTCAGTGGAATGGTATTATTATTATACCATTCCACTGAGGAAAGTGAAAGCAGGCCCTCAGGTTCTCAGTGCTAGATGGCTTCTAATATTCTAGCATTGTTCATACTGTTGCTTAAACCTGAACATTTAAAATCGTGCTATTTCCTTTACAAAGCCTCAAGCATTTGAATGCAAATGTCCAATGAGTGAAATTACAAAGTAGCACAAGAGTAGGATGACTGTGGCTGAGGAAACAAAACACCTTTTGTTGACAGATGGGTGCTCATCTGCTCTAAGCAGCATATGTGCGCACACAAAATGAAAGGTATTACTCTCTGCAGAATGAAACACAGGAAATAAGCATCCCAGCCTTCTATACTTGGGTGTGAAGTATTAAAAGAGTTAGGAACATTTTAGTGTTTAGTTGGTTTTATAAAGGAGTTGGCAGATTCATGAAGTGCCAAGGCTATTTGCTATCATGGCTAAATTGAGCCCATTCCTCATTATTTGGATAATCTGAAGTAAAGCACATCCAGACACATTGTATTCTGGATTATTCATGCTTTATTCTGGATTATCCAATTAATGTGGAATAAGTAAGAGCTGTCTGGATGAAGCTTCTGGGCATTAATAGGGAGATCTCTCCCTATTATTGAAGGCATCTGAACGGACACTAGGGCAGCTTCTGCATGCTCCCTACAGGCCATGCTAGCTAGCTACATGGAATGTGGTGTGCACATGCCGGAGTGGTCCCTTAGGGATACATTCTGGGAAATGTGCTGGCTGCAAACCAGGGCAGCTGGAGTGTTCCCTGGGACAAAACAACAACACTAGGAAGGCGTGTCATCAGGAAACCACTAAAGTGGACTTGTGTTTATGGGCTGTGAGCCGTCCTGGCAGTTGCATAGAGCTGGAAACATTTTGATGGGATCTAGAAATGAACCTGGTGGTGCAGTGCTGAAAACTCCTAGCTTGCAGCTTTGGAGGCTGAATAAACTTTCATACCCTGGCCTACAAACCAAGCCAAGATTGGGCTGCAGCAATGTGGACAGCTTCTGGCACACTCCACCTTACTCTGATCCATTCTTGGCCTAGTTTAGTCTGGGCCAGAAACTGTCTGGGGATCTGGACCAGGAACTGCCTCCACATCATGTATGGTGTGGAAGTTATCTAGAAGAACTCAAGTACTAAACTAGGTAGGATTTGAGGCTGTGTTAGCTGACTTCTCTGTTTGATCTGCTTTCCTCAGAGGGTTATCAGGAATGCTATCATACAGTTATTCATTTACTTGACTTCTATGCTGCCATTCACCCTGATGGTTCCCTAGAGCAGCAAACAATCTGTTTAAAAACACAATAAAATGTTACAAACTATGTTTTTAAAGAGATTTAAAAACAATAGATATAGCACATAAAATTTCAGCAGATCAAACATTTCCATAAACCTGAGAAAATAAATGCTCTTAAATGTTTGCACAGCAAGTATCTTTCTATAAGGAAGGCTCTCTTTCTCTTTCTGTATGTGTGTGTGTTTGTGTGAGAGAGACCAGGATACAAAGCATGGAAAGTGCTGTTCCATTTAGTTATGCTTTGAACTGTAGTAGTGAGCTGCATGTCTCCTGCAGATTTGAAGACACTGGTCTGTGGGAAGTGAGCAAAGGTGATTCTTTGACTGTTTAAATTTAAATAATATGGTGTTTTGTTAAGGTCCGCAAAATTGAACATGGCCCAGTTGCCGAAAAAGGTTCAATAAACCACCTTCCTTTAATGCAGACAAAGCATAAATATAATCAAGCACCCAGCAGGTCACAATATATAGTTGTCATTCTATGTTTAACTTACTGTAGGGGTGAAGATTCTGAGGGCCTCCAGGCATTACTTGACTCCAGATCCCATCATTCCAAAGCTGACCTGCCAGTTACTAGGATTACTACTTACTGGACTGTAACAGCATCTAGAAAACCTTAAGTTCTCCATTGCTGGCCTAGTGAGTTACACTGGGTATATCCAGACTTCTTAATACTGCGTATTGGAATGCACAGCCAAGATCGAGGGGCAATACTTCATAGTGGTGTCTCATTATAGCAAACTTATTTAATTCAAATGTTCCCGGCAGTCCAGACAGGATGGTGAGAACAGCCAATGAGAGCTGGGAGGACAGCTCAGTTCTGATTGGCTGCCTCATCCCATGTGACTCATACACCAATGCAAACTCTCGGAGCTCCCGATGAGGAAGCTACAGTGAGGCTGCTTTTGTGAGGATGGCAGGATGTCGCTTTGCAGCAGGTAAGCTGCAGATTTCCCCCACAACTGCAGATTTATTCCGTTAGTCTGGAGGGGACCACAGAACGGCAGGCCAAAAAGGCACCTGGCACAAATGACTTGAAGGCATGAATGACAGACCAAAGAAACAGAAAAAACTTCTAAAAATTTGTTTCACTGGCTGAAAATTGGGTCTCCTATAAGAACAAAGTGTGCAGCTGGTCACAGTTTGGTACTACTCACAGGGAGTGAACGTCCTGAAGTCCAGAGATGCTAATGTTTAGTGACTTTCCCCCAGTGAACTGGACAATTAAGTGCCTGGCAAGCGGAGACCTCTGTGGCTATGATCTCTTCTCACCCATCAAAGCTTACATTGCACCTTTACAGAAACATATCCCAGGCAGCCAGATGTCATGGCAGCTACTGCAAAAGGTGTCATATTCATTTTCCGGAGAAATGTGCACCCATGGCTAACTTTGATGATATGTCAATTACAGCACATTAAGTGATTTCCAGCTTCCTAGTTCTCCTCTGCCTTTCTCTGAGCTAAGTGTCATAAGGAAAAATGGTAACACCCTGAATCAAGGGGCCTTGAGAAAGATTGGACATTTGGCTCAAAGGTAAATGACCTTCTTTTCAAATAGTGATGACTGAAATGGGTCTTGATAACCTTTGACTACAGTTTGCCCTTTTCACATGCTACCTGAAGCAAGTGATGCAGCCCCCTTGCTTCAGGACAGTTTGCATTCAGTGCCTAAAAGAAAACTGTAGAACATTTTTTCTTATTTTAATATCATATACTGCCTATGACTTAATAAACTCAGGTTGCATCCTGTTGGCCAAGATAAGAGTTGGACAAATTCACAGAGAACAGGTGTATCAATGACTACTGGAATGGATACCCAGGTATTGCCACAAAATTGGAGAGACAGTCAGGACTGATCCAGCTGGACTCCTCTTATGTTCTTAGGAAGTTTGGTGTCATTGTCAAGCAACCTTATATTCCTTCATGATCAGACTTTTAGGATCAAGCAGGGTCTGGGGCAGTATGAGTACCAACTACCCTTGATAACTAAGGTCATTGACCACATTCTTTTACCTTGTGGCAAAGCAAGCAGATAGGAGAACTCAATTTGTTAGGTTTTCTTGTAGAGATTGAACACAGGGTAATATAGCTTTCACTGGGCATGACATCTTCCTTCTACATAATGTTCAGGCCTGGGTATCTCTTGAATCATGTATATCAAGAATGTCTAGGCCTCTTCAGTCTGGATGGATAGCTGCAACGTCTAGGCCTCTTCAGTCTGGAGAGACGTCGTTTAAGAGGGGGCTTGACTGAAGTATATAAAATTATGCATGGTGTAGAAAAGGTGGATAGAGAACATTTCTCTATCGCACAACACTAGAACCAGGGGACACTCTATGAAGCTGATGGGTAAGGGAGTCGGATCCGACAAGGGGAAGTATTTCTTCACCCAGATGGTCATCGGCTTATGGAATGTGCTGCCAGAAGAGGTGGTGACAGCTGCCAGTCTAGACGGCTTTAAGGTAGGGTTAGACAAATTTATGGATGATAGATGTATCAATGGCTACTAGAATGAATGCCTAGGTACATCTTTCAGGCTGGGGAGGAAAGCAGGACACTTCGAAGGCCATTTGCTGGGATTTGAAAGCAGGAAAAGGTTTGTCCTTGTCTCTGCTTGAGATGTCCATGAGTATTTGGTGGGCCACTGTGTACAACGGGACAGTGGACTAGATAGGCTGTGGCCTGATCCAGCAGGGATTCTCTTATGTTCTTATGTTCTAAGAAGAATGGTGTTCTTTGGTAGGAAGGAGTTCCTCGAACCATCACTGCCATCCTAAATGACACTGATGAATTAGCAAAGCGGTATGTTGGTTTTTTAATAGTACATATTAAGAGTAAAACGTTTCAAGCAAAAAAGAGTCTATCTGAATTATACGACTCACAAGGTGTAGATTGCTTGTGTAATCCATGCAGGGTAGACTACCAAGAATGTGTTTCTTTCAAGTAAAGGTATAAGAACAATCTATTCTTTTTTTCTTCTCCCACATTGCTGCCATCCATTAAACGTTCAAAGAGTGCCTTTAATTCTAATGCCTGTGTTTTTACAGATGGAAAGGGGGTTGCTCTGAAATCTCTCCATTGTACCTTAAGGAGAGAAAGAAGAAAGAAACATTTTGAGAGTTTGCCAGATACACAGCTGCTTCTCTTTGCACCTCCAAGGGTGAAGACAAACAGCAAGGTGGGGAAGATGAGTAAACTGATAAATTAACATGGTAAGGGCTACCCCTCTCGCTTTCTGTCAAGCAACTGTAGGTGATCCTTTTCTCCTGCCCAGGGGGGGCAAAAGTAAAATCCTCACACAATCTAGTTACCGGTTGTCTGGTTGGCAAATGTAGTGTGTAACACCTGTGCAACCGATTCACACAGATGCGTGAATCCGGCTGTTGATCCATCTGTAGTCGTCAGTGATGGAAATGTTTGAATAGGTGGAAAGGAGTGCAGGTTGATCAACAGCACACTTGAGGAATCTGACTCCCCACCCCCACTATTCACTATTTCTCACCATTAATATCTTCTGCTGTGTTTGTACTTCAGTCTTGATACGACTGTGCAGGTAATTCCATCTGTGACAATATGCCCAATGACAATCTCTAAATGGAAAAGGTATATTTGTTGGCTTTCCAAACTCCTGTGTTGCAGCAAGGTAAGTGGATGCTGGAACTGAGCTTTTCAGCCTTGTTATCTTGATAAAATACCCCATACTTTTGCTTTGTTTTACACAAATCAAAAGCGGGCATTTCTTTTTTGTCTGTGAAGTTGCATCTCTGCTTTGCATGCAATACGTCGGTGGTGTGTACATTTTTACAAACAGCTTCTATTATCTATTGAATCCACAAAACAACAAAGCCGATAATTATAGTCTGAAGACACTATAGTGTTTCAAATAACCCGACAGTGGTGGTATGACAAAAAAGCCAAAGAAACCGTTTGGTTTGCCTACAGCTTTTGCTGCATGCAAAGACATCCCAATTAGGCTTTGCATTTTAGCTGGAAACGTCTGTTCTTAAACAGAAACAGCTTGTGTGAAATCTCTCAGAATTCTCTTCTTTTAATTTCTCTCCATTTTTATTCTGTGCAGTGAGAAATATATTTTCCTCCTTTCTCCAAAATAACCGACCGTGGCTATGTGAATGTAGGTACTTTGTGTCATTTGGGGTGGGAGTTAAGGAGAGAAAGGAATGACGAGAGAGATAACTGGATGTCTTTTAAAACCTCTTCTGTACATCTGCTACTTGTCAAGTTGTGATCTTCTGATCCTTGAATATTTGGCAACCCTGTGATTTGCGATAATGGAATTACTAGGGGGGAAATTTATCAACAAAGACATTACATTATAAATGGAAAGCAAGCCTTCAGATATTTTAGAGATGAATGAACTTTGAAAAGGATACAGGAGTCTTGATGGGGATAGGTTGTGGACCTTCATGTTGTGGACCTCTGAAAGGTCTTTCGGTGTAAGGCCAATATAAACATTGTGCGGACCATATCCTAAACTGGAGCATATCTTCTTTCACAGAGGCTGCTGATGTACTAATACAGGGTGTGGACAGCTTCTCTGAGTGTTTAAGGTTTCTGCAGAGACATTGCTTGGCAACAATTTGGGCCAAGTGTTTTGTAGGTTTGGACCCAGAGTCATTTTGTTTTTAGTTTATAATCTACAATCATGGAGTGAACAGTCTGGATGTGGTGAGAATCTGAAGATATGGTTCAGTGAATCTTCATCTCCTCTTTCAGTCGTGTTTTGGGTTACTTTTCTGTCAAAGCAATTGTAGTGTCATCACCTGCTCAACTACAGGATGTTACAAGACACGCTTGCATTCACACACAGGATCTTTTCACACCTTGCATAATGCCGAAGTCAGGAGATGCCCAATGCTTCTGTGATGCACGCAGTCAGGCATGTGTCATGTGGGAGGGGGCAGCCAAAGGGAGCTCAGCTGCTCGCTCAGCTCTCGTTCGGTGTTCTCGCTGTCCTGTCTGGACTGGTGGGAACATTCGAATTTACCTGAAACTGTGGAGCAAGTGTTGATTGTTCTGCAGTAGGTAAATTTGAAGTAGCAGTGGGATAATGTGCGGCAGGACCAGGTGTCGGGTGTGATGCTTGTAACTTTGCTAATGTATTCTCTCACTCTGAAAGTGGACTGAAGCTGGATTAAACCTTAAGTGTGACCAGAGCTTAGGTATCCATCCTCTATGTGCAACTGGTTAGAGTGCTACGATTACAGAAATAGCCAAGAGCCTTGTGCAAGATTCCTCAGTTTTGTATGAGGCACCGTCCCACAGTGACCAAATGTGAAACCAGGCAAATCCTGTGCAGTAATCCTGTGGTAAGGAGGGAGGGGCCAGATTTTCATTCCTCATTAGCTCTATCCATGCTGACTTCAGATATCACTCCCTTTTAGCTAATTTGGGGTTCTTCCGCACCTGCCACCAAAAAACGAATCTAAAAAGATCTGTTTTTCGGCCATCCGTCCTTCCAAGGATCTGTGCCAAATAGGGACAGATCCTCAGAGGCTCTGCGCATCCGCACATGCACGGGGTGACTATGGCAAGGCTGGATTGGGTGGCTGGATCGCCTGGGTGCTGCTTGGAAGCCGCAGCACCCAGGGCCGATGGCTGCTGGATTCCCGCACTGCTGATGCCACCCCCGGAGCTGTGGGACTGGAGCATGGAACTGCCAGTCATCGCGTGTTTCTGGTGGTATGCGGTGCGCCAGGGAGGGCAGAAGGAGGCAAACTAGCCTGCTTCTGCCCTTCCCAAGATGGCAGCCGCCAGGACATCCAACCTTCAGTTCTCTGTGTCCAGAAGCATCCTGCTTCCAAAATGGATTAAGGGGAAGGGACGGATGAAGACCTAATTTTTCAGGTCTTCCCGAAGGCCAGCTCTTGCGGTGGCAAGACCCGATTAAGAACAGGTCTTGCCTTCCAATGTGCGGAAGTGGCCACCTCAATCCGGCCTCCAGTGCAGAAGGTAAGTTTACATGTGTATCTAATGTGTGTCTAATGTGTGCTTATATTTTTTAGGCCATGTGTGGAAACACCCTTGGTCTCTGCCCACCACAGTGTCTACTGGATTTCACTAGCACTTTAGATATAGCAAAATGTTATCTTGATGATTAAACAAAATGGCACTGAGGTGTCCCGAAGAAGCAACTTTTTTAGAAAGAAGAACATAACTTTATCGCTGCAGCCAGTGACATCATTTAGAACATCAAAATAAAGGTGATGCTAATCTGGAAAAAGAAAAACAATGTGAAGTTTCGGATTCTGAATTTGAAGAAACATGAATTACAATCAAAAGCAGTAGTGGCTGACAGTTGAAGGTCCATCAGAAGTGCCTGGAAAAGTGGCACATGATGGGTTGTTGGTTTTGTTTGAAGTCCACAGTATGGCAGCAAATACCCATTTGGGGTCAGATCAAAGGGATTTTTGCCACCATGCTGTGGATTTCAGATGAAGCCGATGAACTAGCGTGCACAGGTTTTTGAAGCTTCCAGCTGCATCCATGTGTGGTAGCTGCTGCTTCTTAAAATGGGGCAGTTGACAAGCCACAGATGGGTGATCCAACGATGCCAAGCGATTTGCAGTGCAGGGAAAACACAGCCATTTTATGCACAGTTTTCTTGATAACACTGAGTACTGCACACATAATGTTTCGGTTTTATTTTCACGTTTATTTCTTGTACAGAATCTCAACACTTGTGCAGTGTTAAATACGTGTCTTAAATACGTGTGTTTCTCTACTTCCAAGTTAATTTTGAATATTTCTTGTATACTGAGTCAAATATGGTAGTTTATTATCTGTCCTTTAAATCTGTTTTGTTTCTGAATGAAAACTGAAGCATACCTGAAAAAGAAGTTTTCCCCTTGTTCTTCAAGAATCTCAACCTGTGAGTCTCTGTCCCCCATCATGAACATTCCTGCTCATTCTAATTTCTTTACATAAAATGAGAGATCAGAAGTAGCTATCTACTTATGGAATTATGTTGGGCTGGATTAAGTAGAAGGAATGTAAAAAAGTAGCCAGCAAAAATCTCCTACCTCTTGTCTTTTCTAACCCCCTGTTCTTCCGCAGTTTTAAATGACAGTTAGCATATACCCCGACTGTGAGGCTGTCATGTTTTGGTTAGAGCTGATGGGAACTACAGTCCAGAACATCTAGAGAGAATTGACCAACTTCCCTAGCCGATAGGTATTTATGAAGACTGATTATCTGGCTTATTTGCTGTATCCCTGCAATTCTCTGACACTTCCAACAGTGCAGACTGAAGTTCTAGCAGAAACTCCTGAGTTCTCAGTTAAGGACCCACTTAAATACTCACTCCTGACACAGGAGAGCCAACTTGCTTAACAAGTCCTATTTTCCATATCTCTATATCTTGTCTATATTGTTATAGTTATTCTTGAGGGTTTTTTTCTGTTAAACTGTTGAGATATTGCAGTTAGCAGATGCTTTTATTAGATTCAAAACTCGTGTTGGTCTTCTCAGGAGATAGACCGAGATGTTGATCAAGCCTCAGATAATGTAGTTGTTAACGATTAAAAAAAAAAGTTAAAAACCATTATTCTTCATTGAGATAATTCTAGCAACATTGTGCTGAAGAAGAGCACCTTTTGTGTAACAACAAAATGACAAAATTGAAATGTTAAAAGTGGAGCGTCTGAACAAAAGCCTGTGAAATCATTTAGACAAGATCATTGTGCTACCATTGTAAAAGGACTGGGAAATGACAGAGTGGGGCACACACGGAAAAGAGGCACTTGCCACAGTAAGGTAAAGAGGATTCCTTTTTGTTCCGCCTATCCGACTTGGAAAGGTTTTTGGCTAACGGCAGAGCACCCTCCTCTGGCAGCTTGCCCAAAATGAAAGTGGTTAATTTGGTAACTGGAAACCTCTTTAACAGGACAAAGGCCTGTCACCTCATGGTTTAGCTTTCCTTTTAACAGAGGGAAAGCTGGTATGGCAGGGAATCACTTGGATCAATACTTGTTTTCACCACTGACTACAATTAGCCTTTGTGTTCACACCTAAATTTTAATCCAGTTCTAGTCCACTTTCAGAGTGAGAGGAAATGTCAGCAAAGTGACATTTAAAGATTTTCTTTTCACTTTCTCTAACTCAAAGTTGGGCTTACTCAGATAATGCTGAAAGAAAATACTCTTTGACACTTTGCTGATGTGTTCTCTCACTTTGAGGCCACATTCCCATTACAAGCTTAATACGGTTTCCCTAAACCGAAATAATAGAACTGGATGCAAATGCGAATTTGCCTGATCCCATTACTTTCAACTTGATCGCGTTCGATCCGGATTCTCAGGATTGTACGTGGCGTACGTGACTCAAGGGGAGACTCAAGTGCCTACTTTCTAAAAGCCACTTTTCGGGGCTGCCCTGCCCTCTTCCTCCTGGCGTGAACGCGCCACCCGTAAGGGACCGCTTCAGGGAGCCTAGCTGGATGGCTGGGTGGCTACCGCTTGCCTGGATGGAGGAAAAACAGCACCGGGCAGCCAGTGATTCTTTCCCCTCCTTTCCCCATTGCCCAGGGCACACAGCAGCAGCAGCAACTCAAGGCCGCTTACTGCCAGAGCCTTAAAAACATTCACACATCTCCCAGAACCTGCAGCTGCTTTCATTTCTTTTCCCTTTCTAAAGGTCAGAACTTTCAGAATTGCACAAAATTGCAACATTGTTATCAGGTGTGAAGTGGGTGGATTGCTACAGTGTAGCAGCTGCTGTAAGGGGTGGATTTTTACAGTAAAATCACTATCTTTGGAAGCAAGTTATTGGGGGAGAGAAACCCTAAACATGCATTCTCATCCCACTAAAATGGTATGGTTCCCACAGTAAGAAATGTAAAACATTTCAAATGCACGAACTGGAGTGAGACCTGTTGAAATGAGTGTTAACATTTATAACGCTTTGGGGCAATTTAACATGCGGAAAGCGTGTTAAGCCAACCTGACGTGGGGACTGTGAGGATCGAAACCATTTCAAAACCGTTTTAAGCTTGTAATGAGAATTCACCCTGAAAGTGGACTGACTCTGGATTAAAACTCAGATGTGAACACGGCCATAGTAATCCCTCTGACTGATCAATGCATCCTACTTCTCATCCCCGGTTGCAGTGTCTGTACTGTGGTAGATACTGAAGCATGTGGACTGAAAGCAAGGCAACACGTTTCAGGGCCATTCCCTTCACTGGTCCTCTGGGTTTCTCCTCTGTACCTGCTTGTCTCTTGCAGTTGAGATACTGGACCAGCAAGTGTATGCTGGTGGGGTCTAAGGGAGGCCCTGGTGGGAGGTCCCAGCATGCAGAAGGGAGACCTCTAGTGCATTTGGTGGTCTGGAATACTGGTAGGTGTGGAATCACCCACTGAGGGAGAATGGATGACTTTATGCATTAGAAGGAACAGGAGAGAGAGAACCAAACTATAGTTCAGATATATAATTACTACCCATTTAGAATTTGACTTTACTCAGTCTTCAGAGAAATACGATTTTTTGTTTTAAAGATTTTTAAAATAATAATAATATTGTTGTTGTTGTTGTGACCTGTCCTGGGACCTCCTGGTGAAGGGCAGGGAACAAACAAACAAACAAACAAACAAACAAACTTTAAAAATGGTCCCTGCGAAGGCAAAATAAATTCTATTTAAATGCTGCAAATTAAGCAAGATTGTTTTTATTTATTTTGCATATTTCCACTATTCCATGTAAGGCAGTAAAGCATGAATGGTAACATAATAAATATGCACTGTGTTGAGGAGATCCTGTTCAAAGTTGTAAGATTTCATTTGCCATTCCCTACTCAGTTCTGAGTCTGCTGCAAGAAGTTTGCATCCCACACACAACAAAAAACTTCTCACTTGAGATCCTTGCAGTGTTGTGTCCAGTCCCAGAACTTACTGACTTCTGACTTGAGATCCTCAAGTGAAAACTTACTGTTGCCTAGTACAACAGCATAATCACAGCATCTGCCCTCCACTTGAGCTTTGAAGTAGGACAGAGGAGAATTGCTTTTGGGTGATTAAACAGAAAAGTTTGGGGCTTGAAAAGAAAGCAAACAGCCTTTTGGAACATGTTAAAAAAAAATGAGCATCTCCAGGAAGGAGAAGTAGAGAATCCTGAAAGATTATTGGTCCCAGTTATGCTGCACGTTTTATCTGGTCCTCTTGGTGATTCATTGTCAACTTTGCAGATAGGTAATGAGTGCAGGAGGACTTCGTGAAAATGCATGGTGTAATACCTGAAGAAGTGCTTGAGGTTGGTGGACTCCACACATTACAATTTCACAGTTATAATGAAGTCATTTTCTTTCATTAGGCTAGTCATAATACCCTACTGGGTCTTCTTGGCTGAAGTTTCATCCACAAACAGTAAAAGCAGCTAAAAGCGGTTTAGTGGTTGCATCTGCACGCTAGTGCTTTAATCTACATTAAAAGCCAGAAAATACACTCCCAAGATACATTCCATGGCTTTTAATGTGGGTAGGAATACTACATGCCACCACATCTAAGCAGCCTTTGCCGTTGCTGCATAATGGAGATGTATCCTCAGATTGGATGTTGCTATTGATTTCTAGAATGGGATTTTTATATATATAAATTTTATTTAAATAATTATTTTTCATTAAACAAACAAACAAACAAAAATTACAGTAGATACCATTTAACAGATTGAACATCAATAGTAACAAAAACAATAAGAAGCCTGATCCTACTCCAAAAGTAGATATGACGAGGCTTCTCTATATGGTATGACTGTATCAATAACAGTGTGAACTGTGTCCATCACACTTATGGCGTATATCATGGTTCTAAAGGAGGAAATAGAGACAATAACTTGCTTTTTGTAAAAATGAAAGCGTGTGAAGGGGTGGGAAGAAAGGATGCCTTATCTTGCACTTTGACAATGAAGGAAGACCATTTTTCTATAAAACGTGTCTGGTGCTCCATTGCCTGCATTTTAAACTGTCAAGTGGTTATACGTTCATTAAGAATTAAGGACCATTTACATGATATCCATTGGGACACAGAAAGTTGCTCCCCAAATGGAACTTTGATCTGCAGCAAAGGGAGGCTTAAAGTTGAAGCCTTGCCCCTTTTTCACTGTCCACAGTCCTAATCCAGAACCAAAGATTGTGTATTTTGTCTTTCAGTGGATTCACAGCATCTAGCCAATCACTACTCTCATACCTGAAAACCTTTAAAGATGTAGAATCACATAAACTGCAGTCAGATCTTACCTTTTCTGAGAATTGAGGCCATCTTTAGTTTGTGGGGACCAGATGTGAAAGTCCTTTTCTGTTGTTTCTAATGACTTCCCTTCCTTGATTTGATTATACAATATGTGCCCAGCACTGAGTCTGGTCATGCTGCAAGATGCAGACCAGACAAAGGGCTGCAGGGAAGGAAGTCTATGAGATCTGGGGTGTGTGGTATGTGGTCATCCCTGCTCTGCAGGCCCCACAGAGCTCTTCAGTATGGCAGTGGCAGTGTGGAAGTATGGGTCCTTCCTTCTCTCTGGGACCCTCAAATCTCTTTTGCATGGTGGCAATGTCAGCATGCTGGTAGTGGCATGGGTCCTCCCTGCTTTGTGGGATTCACAAAGCTCTTGGGCATGGTGGTGGCAGTGGTGGTATGACAGTGGTGACCTGGGTCTTCTTTGCTTTGCAGGATGCACAAAACTCTTCAGCATGGCAGCAGCATGGTGATGGCAATGTGGCATGGAGGGTCTTCCCTGTTCCACCCCTGGAGGATCTGGGACAAGAAGTCTCATGCCTGTCTCCCTGTGGCCTCTGCTCCCATGGAGGTAGAGAACCACTTGAGCTGGTCTGATCCCACTCTAAAGATAGGTATGACTAGTCTTCTCTCAGTGAACAACCACCTGAATTCTCTGTCCGTGCAGAGATTAACTATCTTGCTTAGGATGTGGCCATGACCATAAAGACCTAAACCTGAGCAAGCACCCCTGGGCACAATTAAGGGAGGATGCTTATCCTATGTATGCATTGTTCCTAGCTCTTTCTAAAGCACGTTGCTTGGTCCTGGACCATATTTGCCTGAATCCCCCTTTGTTCTCAATACATCTTTATCCCAGGGAAGCCCACAGAGAGTATTTCTTTTTCTCCTTCATGGTGAAGAGAGCCTTTTAAAAAAACCCCACTGTACTTAGGAATCCAGTTAAGTTGACCTGTTTGAGACTTGAACATCATAGCTTTGGTGGCATAAGATTGGTGAGAATAGCATTCCTATTCTGTTTCCAGATGATTCTTTTTTTGTTAAAAAAAAATATTACAGGGCTTTGGCTTCAAAACCCCCTTTGTTAATCCTTGCATCAATGAACCAGAAGCTTTGCCGTGTGTTGCAAGGTTGTGCATTCCCTGTTGTGTCCTCTACTCTGAGCTTTGTGCTAAAACTCCATGAGGCATGGCCAGCCCAGGGGCATTATCTTTGATTAGTGCTGCTTTACTAAACAAACGGGAACATTGGATTGCAATAACAGCCTAAGCAACAGAGCAAGTCCTAAATGCCTACAGTGGTGGGACACATTGTTGAGCAATATACTGTACAAAGAGCTTTTGTCATAAGTGTTGACCCAAAGCATTTGGCCCATAAAAAGAGCTACCATTGTAGGGACTCCTGGTAGTCATAGCTTTAATGCAGGGTCTGTGTCACGGTGTAAAACAAACGACTTTAGACATGGCATTAAACGGGCGGAAGCAACGCATAAAATGACTCTCTATAAAATAAGACTCATACCAGCCACCTAGGCACAGGGGCACCATTTTAAGACAGAAACAAACACATGTTCTTGGCACTGCAGTTCAGTTGGGCACAAGCAAAGCTTTTGTGTCTGAGAAAGAAGAAAATGGCAGGAGGAATTACTGACTCATTGGCATCACACATTGATGCTCCTACCAGATACTCTTATTTATTTATTTATTTATTTAAAATATTTATACACCACTTCCCTTTAAAATTTCATTTTGAAGCCATTTACAAAACGCAGAGAATAAAAAAAAAGAAATTAAAATCACAATAATTATATAGAAACAGAATTAGAATCAAGGACGGGGAAAACAAACAAACATTGGCTTGGCATCCAAATGTCTGTAGTGTCTGGTACAAACTTCTATCTGAACATTTTATTTATTTATTTATTATTTACATTTCTATCCTGCCCTATACCCGAAGGTTTCTGGGTGGGTAACAACTATTAAAACAACAGATTAAAAACAAAATATACATTAAAAGCACTTTTAAAAACTTCAACAAATCTAAAACAATACACAGCCTGTTTAAAATGATGGTATCTATGCTGGGATGGGAAATATAATCATTTCAGCCGAAGGCCAGGGTAAAGAGGTGCATCTTCACCGCCTTCCTAACTATATGTAAGGAAGGGGCATGATGCACCTCGAGGGGGAGACTATTCCATAGTCTGGGGGCCATCACCAAAAAGGCTCTCTCTTGGGTGTCCATCAGCCTCATAACTGAATGTGGTGGGATGACTAGGAGGGCCTCACTTAAGGCACGGGCAAGTTGGCATGGGAGAAGGCATTCCTCTAGATATTTGGGGCCCAAGTCATTTAGGGCCTTATAAGTCAAAGTCAGTACCTTGATTGGGCTCGGTAGTAAATTGGCAGCCAATGCAGCCCTTTAAAATTGTCATGATGTGCATCAGGCTAGCTGTTCCATTCAGCGCTCTAGTGGCTGCATTTTGCACTAGCTGCAACTTCCAGACTGTCTTCAAGGGCAGCCCCATGTACAGTGCATTAAAGTAGTCCAATCTAGAGGTTACCACAGCATGGATGACTGTGGCCAAGTCGTCTCTATCCAGAAAAGGCTTCAGTTGATGTAACAGCCATAGTTGGAAGTAGGTGCTCCTGGCCATGGCTTCCACCTGAGCTTCAGGTGTCAGTGCAGAGTCCAGGAGTATCTCCAAGTCATGCACCTGTTCCTTCCAGGGCATTGCAACCCCATCAAGGACAGGGTATCTCCCAGCTACACAGACTCAAGACCCTGTGACACACAGCACCTCTGTCTTGTCTGGATTCAGCTTCAATTTATTGGCCTTTATCCAGCCCATTACTGCCTCCAGACACCTGTCAAACACTTCAACTGCTTCTCCTGATTCAGATGGTACAGAGAGATAGAGCTGGGTATCATCTGCATATTGATGACACCTCACTCCAAATATCCTAATGACATCTCCCAACGGCTTCATATAGATTTTAAATAGCATGGGAGATAAGATCGACCCCTGAGGAACCCCACAAGTGAGTTCCCAGGGTGTCGAATCAGTGTCTCCCACATTCACTATGGGTTCTACTCTGGAGATAGGAGCAGAACCAGTGCCAAGCATTGCCTCCCACTCCTAAACTCCGTAGTCTCTCCAAAAGGATACTGTGGTCAATGGTATCAAAAGCCGCTGAGAGATCCAGGAGAACCAGCAGGGTAGCATTCCCCCTGTCTCTCTCCCAGAGGAGGTCATCAACCAAGGCAACCAAGGAGGTTTCCGTGCCATAACTGGGCCTGAAGCCAGATTGAAATGGGTCTAGATAATCAGCTTCTTCCAAGCATGCCTGCAGTTGAACAGCAACAGCTCTCTTCAGAACCTTGCCTAAAAAAGGTATGTTGGCCACCAGGCGATAGTTATTTAAATCCTCTGGGTCCAAGGAGGCCCTCTTCAGGAGGGGGCGTACCACAGCCTGTTTCAGGGCCAGTGAAACCACCCCATCCCTTAGAGAGGCATTCACTACCTCCTGGATCCACCCAGTGATATCTTCCAGCTAGTTTTTATCAGCCAGGAGGGGCAGGGATTTAGAGAACACATTGTCGGCCGCACCTCCACAAGCAGCTTGTCCACATCCTCAGGCCGCGGCAATTGAAACTGATCCAAGCAAACTGGACCAGACAGTTCTCTGGATGCCTCGTTTGGACTCTGTCCAATTGTGACATCCAATTCCCTACGAATCTGGGTGACTTTGTCCTCAGTGCTTCACAAATTTTTCACAGCAGATATTACTTGGCCCTGGCTCATCCTTCTTTGAGCTCGATTTTATAAGGCCTTTTACTACTCTGAAAAACTCTGCTGGACGGCTACTTGAGGACGCAATGGTGCTGGGGGGAAAATTCTTTTTCGCTGCCATCACCACCACATGGTAGGCACAATAGTATGCTCTAACCTGTGTTCAGTCAGACACACAGCCAGATTTACACCACTTGAGCTCTAGCCGTCAACATTCCTGTTTCGTAGCCTGTAGCTCCATGGAGTACCAAGTAGCTTTTCAGGCAGATTGAGTTCTGCATGGTATTTTGATAAATCAGATTCACTTCCTGTTAATTAATTTGGATATATTACCAGTGGCATGATCCCATATTACTAGGGACCTTCTCCAACTTTCAGTTGCTCTCCAATTATGCATTTAATTTCATCTCTGATACACTATTGAACACAAGGGCTCATGGCTTCAATGTGCTTCAGTGTGCCTGTTTCTTTTGTCCTAGCACGGATTTTTAGTATTGTCTTTATAGTTCCAGAAAACAAATTGCATAAGGGATACAATGGCTTTTGCCGTCTGGGCCAGATTTCCGAAAGAAAAACAACAGTCTAGTTCACATTAATATTTCCATCCTGAAGCCTTGCTCTAAAACAATCTTACTGTTTTTAGTTGTGTTAATTTTCAGTTAAGCAGTCTCCTGACATGTCAGCCTATTCACTTTTAATTCATGAGTGAAAAAAACCTTCCAAGTAATTGTAAAGGAAGGAGGAGGAGGAGGAGAAGAAGGAGAAAGAGGAGGAGAAGGAGAAGAGTTGGCTTTTCTACCCATCTTCTCTCACAAAGCAGCTGACAAAGCTTTCTCTTCTTCTCCCCACAACAGACAGCCTGTGAGGTGGGTGGGGATGTGAGAGCTCATAAGAGATCTGTGACTAGCCCAAGGTCATCCAGCTGGCATCATGGAGGAATGCGGAATCAAACCCAGTATTCCCAGATAAGAGTCCGGCTCCCTAACCATTAGACCAAACAGGAGTAGCAATCTATTGGGGACTATCTGGGGACATACCTGCCTGAATAGCTTATAAGAACATAAGAGAGGCCCTGCTGGATCAGGCCACAGCCCATCTAATCCAGCATCCTGTCGCACAAGTGGCCTGCCAAATGCTCATGGGCATCTCAAACAGAGACAAGGATAAACCTTTTCCTGCTCTTGAATCCCAGCAAATGGCATTAGAAGCATCCTGCTTCCACCACCACCCAGCCTGAAAGATGTACCTAGGCATTAATTCTAGTAGCCATTGATACATCTGTCATCCATAAATTTGTCTAACCCTACCTTGAAGCGATCTAGACTTGTAGCTGTCACCACCTCTTCCGGCAGCACATTCCATAAACCGATGACCCTTTGGGTCAAGAAATACTTCCCCTTGTCGGATCCAACTCTCCTACCCATCAGCTTCATAGAATGCCCCCTGGTTCTAGTGTTGTGCGATAGAGAAAAGAAATTTTCTCTATCCACCTTTTCTATACCGTGCATAATTTTATATACTTCAGTCAGGTCCCCTCTTAAGTGCCATCTCTGCAGACTGAAGAGGCCTAGACGTTGCAGCCTGATTTCGTAAGGGAGGTGTTCCAGCCCCTTAATCATTCTGGTTGCCCTTTTTTGCACCTTCTCTAATTCCACAATATCCTTTTTAAGGTGTGGTGACCAATACCTTATGGTTGCCATGCTAGCTGTAGTACATGGGAACTATAGACTAAAATTATAAAAGAAGCATCATGTTGGGGAATGTGATATATGGTAATTGAAATGACCTGATGGAAGTTTGTGGGTTACTTTAATTTGAGTGGAACTACTCTGTGTCACATGAGACTGAAGGCTTTCTATCACTCCTGAATCTTATGGTCTGGTTCCAAAGGTGTAATTTTTTAAAACTGCAAATCTAGCTTGGTGTGTGGGCAGCTCACTCAAATGATTCAAAAACCAGGGGAGTCGAAAGCAGGACTCGGCACATTCACATGCTACCAAAGTGAATAAAGAGTTAAAGGGGTGAGGGTGGGCAAGGAGCCCTTGACGAGACAGACTTGACATAAGGTTTCTTAGATTCTTTTTTCCTAGAAATGTTTTCCTCTATGTATGCCTACACTACTAGATGCGATTTTTTTGTGAGTGTGTTTGCTTCAATGTTCCTTAAAGTTTGTTCGTCTGTGTTTTATTTTTAATAAACTTACCAACAAATTAAAAAAAATAAGAGGGAGAAAACCAGCAGACTCAGGCCAATGCAACAGATGCAGTTGTCGTCCATAGTGGCTCTGCGCTTGGCTTATGGCGTGGTGCAGGAGCGTTCCCACTCTTTGGCTGGGTCTGCATGGTCATTTAATGCAGCCTTGGATGCACAATGGAGACACAGTGCCTGCATAATGCTG